>OZ024827.1:18819274-18986774 GCA_964016985.1 Anodontia alba | reverse complement strand
GCTACCCACAGAGACTCTGACTAGACTGTGTGGATCTGAATCTTCACTCAGCGCACATACAGTCTTGTAAAATAATGTTGCGCCCGGGCTCATTTCCTTCCCAACGGGCACACGACGTTTTTACAACGTCGTCTCAACGTCAATGCAACGACATGACGTTGCATCGATGTTTAGACGACGTTGTATAACGTCATGTGTCTGCTGGGTATTGAATTACTGAAAACGTGAGAAACAACTTAACTCTAAAAGTAGGAAACGAAGGACTCGTCCGGCTAGAACTTCAGTTTATGTTGATTTTCTTTCCGTCTTGTCCCTGAATATATCCGGTAGACTTTCTGCCATTTTAACGCTTAGCACTCTGGGTAAAATTTTCAGCAGACGACATTTTGAAGTATTTTTCTTATTTTTCCCAGAAAACAGGATTTGACATTTCATGCAAATTGTCTCCTAGGGAGACAATTTGCATGAAATGTCAAATCCTGCTTTCTGAGAAAAATAAGAAAAATACCATCAATTTGTCATCTGCTGAAAATGCCCTGAGAGTGGTAAAGGTTAAATCAATGTACTCAAAGTACTGGTGGGTCGACTGTCTCTAAGTGTAGACTGGGATAATGGTCCTGAACGAGGACTTAAAACGGTTTCATCTAACACTTAGCTTCCTGTTATTTAATCAAACAGTGCAGACCCTAATTCTGCGGTGTCTGAACTGGGTCTGCACTGTTTGCCAATATCCAAGATAACCCTCTTAACACGACACTCTGACGTCACAGCGACAAGAATAGCGCGGCTATAAATAACTGTTACCCGGATTTTGTGTAAACGTGCAGTTTGATTTCATTGGTCAATGATAAGCACGTGGACAACAACCTTAAGGAAATTTTAGTGTAAGTATTTTTTTTTTTTGGCTCGATTGTGAACAATCAATCGACACAAAAGGGAAGCAATTTTATAACATGTTTGTTTCCCTGTTATAACATGTTTGCTTCCCTGCACATCAAGGCCGTTCTCAAAAGGTGTCTACTCTAAGAGGAAGATGAAATTAACGTCGATGCATCGGCATGACGTTTATACAACGTTGCATAAACTTCTATGATATAACGTTGCATCTACTTTAATGCGTTGTATAAATGCAAGGAGAGAGCTATATCGGAATGACCTATAGTGAATTCACCGGATTTTTTCTAGAAGACAACAGCAAAATTAAGCCGTGTTCGAAACGGCACAAGTTCGCCGGGCCAAAACTGTTTACGGCAGCGGGGAAAGTTAAAGTGGAACTGTTGAAGGCTGAAATTCTTCAAAAAGCTCGCAACTAAAATAACTGTTCATCACGAAAACATACCTATATAATTTTGACCCCCTTAAATCCCACTTTCATATAGTAAAACTGGGGTTTACAGGGGTATACATTTTTTTTCTTATTTCTGCTCAAAAACATAGATTGTGGTACTGGTAAGAACCGCCTCCCCGAGGCGGTTCTAACGAGTACTCACAATCTATGTTTTGAGCAGAAATATGAAAAATGTCAGAATTTTTTTTACCTGAAAATTTTCCTTTTTTGGTTGTAAAATTTTCAATATATTTGAATAGGCGTGTTTTCGTAACGTGATTTTTAGACATTGGAACAACGCCTCAATGTAAAACTGAAAACGTTGTACGATACCTTCTTGTTAGAGGTAGTTCCACCGCTTCCCAGGAGTGCACAAAGACAATGCCCTTGAGAATGTTCAGCCATTTCAATTTTAGAACTAGCAGAATAATCCTCTTCACAAATGATGCTTGGATTTTGTAATTCTACAATATATGATTTCGTAAGCGGTCAACCTGAATGCCTAATTTGTGCGTACGCGCGCCCTGATCCCGGTATTCGATGTCCGCATATATTCCAAAACATATGTTTCGAAGGCATACGTTCACGTGACGGGCGTCATGCACATATAGGCATAAGGCCAAACTGAAATAAAAAATATGTTTATTTAGGATAACATGTTAGAAAAAAAAATAAAAAAAGGTAGGGTAGGTTGTTGTTGTTGTTTTGTTTTTTTTTTGTTTTGCTTTGATTGTTTGTTTTTTGTGTTTGTTTTTGTGGGGTTTTGTTTTTGTGTTTTTGTTTGTTTGTTGTTGTTTTGTTTTTTTTTGTTGTTGTTTTGATTTTTTTTTTTTTTGTTTTTTTTTTGTTGTTTTTTTTTTTTGTCGTTTTTTTTTCTACATTTTATTAAGTAGAATTATACCATAATTACCAATTATGTTTGGACTTTACCAAGGCAGTTTGACTACCCTTTGATGTGTCTAAAAGTATCGATAGGATGACAAACAGTGTAGACCCTAATCAAACTGCTCCTACAGGAGCAGTTTGATCTTGGACTACACTGTTTGTTCAGACCTACTTGTCTGAATATTCAGCATAAACATTATATCCCAGGCCTACATGTGTAACAACGGCTATGAAAATATTGCGTATCTTCAATCTGAGCAGGATATTTGCTGATTGTCTGTGTATGATGCATGAACAGTAAAACCACTGATCAGGCTACACAAATATGCAAGCCTTTGTGACTCAAGTACAATGGCTACATCTTCAGGGAAGACAAATATGTCAAACTGTTTTGCTTCGCATCTGAAAAGCGGTCCACTGTAAAAGGAAAAAATGTAAAAAAAAAAAAAAAAAAAAAACAAGTCCCAGAAGTTGTCTCCCTTGTAACAAATAGTAGAAAATCTAGTACCTTTATGTTACACCCATTACGGAAACATGCCTAGTCAAAGATATAGAAAATTTTACCTCCAAAAACTGAAAATTTTCAGAAAAAAAAAAACAAAAAAAAAAAAACTAATATTTTTCATATTTCCGCTCAAAACATAGATTGTGGGTACTCTTTAGAACCGCCTCGGCGGGATATTTGCTGACTGTCTGTGTATGATGCGTGAACAGTAAAACCACTAATCAGGCTACACAAATATGCAAGCCTTTGTGACTCAAGTACAATGGCTACACTTTCAGGGAAGACAAATCTGTCTCGAAGCGGTTCTTACAATTACCAACAATCTATGTGTTTGAGCAGAAATAAAAAAAAATAATTTATACCCCTGTAACCCCAGTTTTTTCTGTATAAAAGTGGAGTTTAAGTGGGTCAAAATTATATAGTCATGTTTTCGTGATTTTGTTTTTTGGTTTGGTTTGTTTTGATTATTTTATTTATTTTTTTGTTGTTATTGTTGTTTTGTATGTGTGTGTGTTTTGTTGTTGTTGTTTTTTTCGTTGTTGTTGTTTTTGTTGTTGTTGTTTTTGTTGTTGTTTTTATTATGAATAATTGCATGAAATAATTAATAGCTCTTATAATGTTTCAAATTTCCGGAGGGGTTTACTACTTCATTATTCATGTCATGTCTTATAATGTGTCTTGTCTTATGTTCAGTATATATAAATGGTTGTGCTGAAGTTATTATCAAGTTCATTTACTACAGAAGGATACTCACATACAGAAAAAAGTGCTAACACATGATTGCACACACACACACACACACACACACACACACACACACACACACACACATGAAAACACGAATTAAATCCTAACTACCCACATACAAACATGCATACACGTGCGTAGGTGCGTACCTGCGTACGTGTGTGCATGCGTGTATGTGCATATCTGCCTTTGTGCGTGCGTGAGTTCTTAAGGCCTGCCTGCCTATCTTCTCACATGCCTACATACATAATGTTACCACTAGTGTGGCTGGAGCAACATGTTATAATCATGGGCTGTTTAATATGAGATGTTTATTAACTTGATGCATAAGCTTGATTGTATACTTATTTTTTAATGTATAGTCTTGCTACCATTGTAGAACGTTACAACGAATATTAATGCAATTTTTCCTCCTCTTTGCTTTATCTTGATTATGATTTTCTTTATTCTTACGTCTTTCTGTTCTTTATTTTTCGTCTTAAGGGCTTCTGGAGCGGAACATCTGTGGGTGGTGCATGGGCTTGCTCGTACTTATTGTATTTGGTACAGTGATGCTTATTTGTGTGTGATGGAGTGTGTTCTTTATCAGATTTTAATATCTTCAGTGTCATGAAAGCAAAATCAGAGGAACTTTTCGCCGCCTCGCACACATATGGGTATCGTACCAATTTTGTACCGTTTGCGTTCCGAATCTTTGTTCTGCTATTCATCTGGAATAGAGTAGACAATTCTTTCTCTCTATTATCAGCCATCAAACAAAACCATGCAAAACACGAATTTATATTTCAAAATCTACTTAGACACACTGTACCTGGTATACACTATAAGGAAAATTGCAAGTTTACATGTCATGGATTAGCATTTATTCTCCTATTGGTTACGGTCGCTTGGATCTTTATTCTGCTTCTTAAGGCCGGAGATATCGAACAGAATCCGGGATCTCAAACAGGCACCTCAGTTAGCACTGCTAACACATCGTCTTTAGCATCGGGCGGGTCTATGAACCTGTCCACTCTTCAAAACAAGCTATCTATTGTTCATTACAACGTTCAGAGTATTACTCGTAAAATAGATATTCTCAGCTCAGAACTATTTGAATTTGACATTCTCGCTTTTTCTGAAACTTGGCTTAATCCATCCATATCCAAAGAAACTCTTCTAATACAGTCGTATCGGGAGCCCGAACGGAAAGATCGGCAGGGTGATAGTCATGGGGGAGTAATGATATACGTTAAGGACTCTATTTATTATAAACGCAGATTAGATTTAGAACCAAGAGGAATTGAATGTATCTGGATAGAACTAGTTCTTAAACATAAACATGTACTTTTTGGATTATTTTATCGACCACCCAATTCCGATTTAAACTATTATTCAACAATGGAGGACTCGATCCACCTTGCAGTAGACACCGGTATAAATGACATCATAATAACTGGCGATTTTAATATTAACATGTATAACCCTCAATCGGCCAGGAAAATAAACGATTTTTGTAATCAATTTTCTCTAACCCAAGTTGTAAACGAACCAACACATTTTACGGAACATTCTTCCACCCTCATTGACTTGATGCTTGTGAGTAATCCTAATCATGTTATTTTAAACGGTGTGGGAGACCCCTTTCTTGGCCAGGATTTGAGATATCACTGTCCGATCTTTGGCATATTTAAATTTTGCAAGTCGATACGTAGATCATTTACCCGTCACATTTGGCGATACGAACAAGGGAATTATGATCTTCTAAAGGAAATGGCATCGTCAACAGACTGGAAGGCTCTCCATAACCCAGATATAAACGTTTATGCTAAGAGACTAATTGACAAGATACTCGAAATTTCAAAAGATTGCATTCCAAATAAAATAATAACAATACGACCGTCTGATCCACCATGGATGACTTCATCAATCAAAAGATATATTAGGAAACGCAAAAGAGCTTACCGTCGGGCAAAACAAACTAACTTCATGAATGATTGGAATATTTTCAGACGGCTTCGTAATAAAACTATATCTATGATTCGAGAGTCTAAAAAAGCACTTAATGAGTCTTTATCTGACAAACTTAAATATGATTCTTTATCACCAAGACAGTGGTGGTCACTTCTCAAGTCCTTTATCTCCCCTTCTTCTCAAGCCTCAAGTCTAGATTGTGGGTAATTGTAAGAACCGCTTCGAGACAGATTTGTCTTCCCTGAAAGTGTAGCCATTGTACTTGAGTCACAAAGGCTTGCATATTTGTGTAGCCTGATTAGTGGTTTTACTGTTCACGCATCATACACAGACAGTCAGCAAATATCCCGCCGAGGCGGTTCTAAAGAGTACCCACAATCTATGTTTTGAGCGGAAATATGAAAAATATTAGTTTTTTTTTTTTTTTTTTTTTTTTTTTTTCTGAAAATTTTCAGTTTTTGGAGGTAAAATTTTCTATATCTTTGACTAGGCATGTTTCCGTAATGGGTGTAACATAAAGGTACTAGATTTTCTACCATTTGTTACAAGGGAGACAACTTCTGGGACTTGTTTTTTTTTTTTTTTTTTACATTTTTTCCTTTTACAGTGGACCGCTTTTCAGATGCGAAGCAAAACAGTTTGACATATTTGTCTTCCCTGAAGATGTAGCCATTGTACTTGAGTCACAAAGGCTTGCATATTTGTGTAGCCTGATCAGTGGTTTTACTGTTCATGCATCATACACAGACAATCAGCAAATATCCTGCTCAGATTGAAGATACGCAATATTTTCATAGCCGTTGTTACACATGTAGGCCTGGGATATAATGTTTATGCTGAATATTCAGACAAGTAGGTCTGAACAAACAGTGTAGTCCAAGATCAAACTGCTCCTGTAGGAGCAGTTTGATTAGGGTCTACACTGTTTGTTATCCTATCGATACTTTTAGACACATCAAAGGGTAGTCAAACTGCCTTGGTAAAGTCCAAACATAATTGGTAATTATGGTATAATTCTACTTAATAAAATGTAGAAAAAAAACGACAAAAAAACAACAACAAAAAAAAAAAAAAAAAACAAAAACAAAAAAACAACAACAAAAAAACAAAACAAATCAAAACAACAGCAAAAAAAAAAACAAAACAACAACAAACAAACAAAAACACAAAAACAAAACCCCACAAAAAACAAACACAAAAAACAAACAAACAAAGCAAAACAAAAAAAAAACAACAAAACAACAACAACAACCTACCCTACCTTTTTTTATTTTTTTTCTAACATGTTATCCTAAATAAACATATTTTTTTTTTCAGTTTGGCCTTATGCCTATATGTGCATGACGCCCGTCACGTGAACGTATGCCTTCGAAACATATGTTTTGGAATATATGCGGACATCGAATACCGGGATCAGGGCGCGCGTACGCACAAATTAGGCATTCGGGTTGACCGCTTACGAAATCATATATTGTAGAATTACAAAATCCAAGCATCATTTGTGAAGAGGATTATTCTGCTAGTTCTAAAATTGAAATGGCTGAACATTCTCAAGGGCATTGTCTTTGTGCACTCCTGGGAAGCGGTGGAACTACCTCTAACAAGAAGGTATCGTACAACGTTTTCAGTTTTACATTGAGGCGTTGTTCCAATGTCTAAAAATCACGTTACGAAAACACGCCTATTCAAATATATTGAAAATTTTACAACCAAAAAAGGAAAATTTTCAGGTAAAAAAAATTCTGATATTTTTCATATTTCTGCTCAAAACATAGATTGTGAGTACTCGTTAGAACCGCCTCGGGGAGGCGGTTCTTACCAGTACTACAATCTATGTTTTTGAGCAGAAATAAGAAAAAAAATGTATACCCCTGTAAACCCCAGTTTTACTATATGAAAGTGGGATTTAAGGGGGTCAAAATTATATAGGTATGTTTTCGTGATGAACAGTTATTTTAGTTGCGAGCTTTTTGAAGAATTTCAGCCTTCAGCAGTTCCACGTTAACTTTCCCCGCTGCCGTAAACAGTTTTGGCCCGGCGAACTTGTGCCGTTTCGAACACGGCTTAATTTTGCTGTTGTCTTCTAGAAAAAATCCGGTGAATTCACTATAGGTCATTCCGATATAGCTCTCTCCTTGCATTTATACAACGCATTAAAGTAGATGCAACGTTATATCATAGAAGTTTATGCAACGTTGTATAAACGTCATGCCGATGCATCGACGTTAATTTCATCTTCCTCTTAGAGTAGACACCTTTTGAGAACGGCCTTGATGTGCAGGGAAGCAAACATGTTATAACAGGGAAACAAACATGTTATAAAATTGCTTCCCTTTTGTGTCGATTGATTGTTCACAATCGAGCCAAAAAAAAAAAAAAAATACTTACACTAAAATTTCCTTAAGGTTGTTGTCCACGTGCTTATCATTGACCAATGAAATCAAACTGCACGTTTACACAAAATCCGGGTAACAGTTATTTATAGCCGCGCTATTCTTGTCGCTGTGACGTCAGAGTGTCGTGTTAAGAGGGTTATCTTGGATATTGGCAAACAGTGCAGACCCAGTTCAGACACCGCAGAATTAGGGTCTGCACTGTTTGATTAAATAACAGGAAGCTAAGTGTTAGATGAAACCGTTTTAAGTCCTCGTTCAGGACCATTATCCCAGTCTACACTTAGAGACAGTCGACCCACCAGTACTTTGAGTACATTGATTTAACCTTTACCACTCTCAGGGCATTTTCAGCAGATGACAAATTGATGGTATTTTTCTTATTTTTCTCAGAAAGCAGGATTTGACATTTCATGCAAATTGTCTCCCTAGGAGACAATTTGCATGAAATGTCAAATCCTGTTTTCTGGGAAAAATAAGAAAAATACTTCAAAATGTCGTCTGCTGAAAATTTTACCCAGAGTGCTAAGCGTTAAAATGGCAGAAAGTCTACCGGATATATTCAGGGACAAGACGGAAAGAAAATCAACATAAACTGAAGTTCTAGCCGGACGAGTCCTTCGTTTCCTACTTTTAGAGTTAAGTTGTTTCTCACGTTTTCAGTAATTCAATACCCAGCAGACACATGACGTTATACAACGTCGTCTAAACATCGATGCAACGTCATGTCGTTGCATTGACGTTGAGACGACGTTGTAAAAACGTCGTGTGCCCGTTGGGAAGGAAATGAGCCCGGGCGCAACATTATTTTACAAGACTGTATGTGCGCTGAGTGAAGATTCAGATCCACACAGTCTAGTCAGAGTCTCTGTGGGTAGCCAAGGATTCAAAACATCTCCAATTGAACAGTATAGTAGAACTGGGGTTTACAAGGGTATACATTATTTTTCTTATTTCTGCTCAAAAACATAGATTGTGGGTACTCGTTAGAACCACCTCGCTGAGGCGTTCTAACGAGTACCCACAATCTATGTTTTGGGCAGAAACATGAAAAATGTTTTTCAGTTTTTGGAGGTGAATTTTTCTATATATTTGAATATGCATGTTTTCGTAATGAAAGCACAGCATATAACACTGAGACCACAGCATATACCGTATTCGACCTAATTACCGCACAGTGCGCTTAAGTTTTTCCAAAATATGACTTACTAAGGATACCCTTAAAAACAAATATCAGCAAAGGCCTTATTTGGTGTTTATGCGAGTTTTTTTTTCTGATTTTCTTTATTAAAACATATGTTGTGGGTACTCATTTGAATTGCATCGACAAGTCGATGCAATTCAGATGGGTACCCACAACATATGCCTTTATAAAGAAGTAGACAAAAAGTACACTGGCTATAATTTGAAGACTATGGAGAGTATGTGCGGTAATTAGGTCGAATACGGTAATAAAATACTACAGCGTATAACCATTTCACCACAGAATATAAAGAAGTTTCTACTACTCATTACGGAAACACGCCTATTTAAATATATAGAAAATTTCACCTCCAAAAACTGAAAATTTTCAGATAAAAACTCATATTTTTCATATTTCTGCTCAAAACATAGATTGTGTATATTTTATGCAGAAATAAGAAAAATAATGTATACCCCTGTAAACCCCAGTTTTACTATATAAAGTGGGGTTTCATGGGGTCAAAATTATATAGGCATGTTTTCGTGATGTTATATCGGATTATACCTCTCCATGTAATGCTTAGACCACAGCAGATAATAGAAAAAACAAACAAACAACAACAACAACAACAACAACAAAAAACAAAACAAAACAAAAACAACAAAAAAAAAAACAACAAAAAAAAAAAAAAAAAAAAAAAAAGAAAACAACAAGAATCTTGTTGTTTTCTTTTTGTTTTGTTTTTTTGTTGTTGTTTTTTTGTTTTGAAGATAATCAAATTTATGCTCGTAATACAGCGATGGCGCTCAATTGAAAAACGTAATCTGACTTCGTATTTTGTTCAATAGCCTAAAAGTGCAAAACAGTACAGGAAATGCAGGAAATCAGATTTGGACCGAAGTTGTTCTATTGACCCCTACTATCTGTGTGTTTTCTTATTTATTTCAGGGAGCACTTTACCTCCTTTAACCAAGGGATTACTGCGGGTGTACAATGGCAGATTTTGTTCCTATGCGCACAGAGTCAGACTGCTCCTTGCACATCTAAATATTCCGTAAGATCCCCCCATCCCCCATACCGGTTTTCATTTATTTAAATCAAATATGTACATGAAACAGATACTTGTAATTCATACGAACATTCATGCCGACTTAACCTATTTAAGCCTAGCGTCCAATAAATGGGATATTGGCAAACAGTGTAGATCCAGATCAGACGCCGCAGAACGTAGCGTGTTATCAAGGTCTACACTGTTTGCATTAAGTACGGGAATATATATAAAACATGATGATAAAAAACTAAATAGACATCCCTTATAATGGAAATGGACTCGTCCAAAGCACTGAAGTAGAAGAGTCTGCTCGGCATAAATGGGTTAATTCCTAAAAATATTTAACGAACACTATTTGTTTTTAGAGAGAGAGAGAGAGAGAGAGAGAGAGAGAGAGAGAGAGAGAGAGTACATTAATATCTTCATAATTTCTTTGAATATTCCGTAAGATTTTAACCCTATTATCAAAATTTTACTTGTTCATAGGTCAAGTCTGAAGCGTTCGCTTAGACGATAGGCTAGCGTCCCTGACTTTATATCATGAGGTCTCGGGTTCGAATCCCGCTCGGGGCGGACTTCCGCTCATGACTGTAAGGCGTTTCTTTATCATCCATTTATCGTCTGGATATGACTTAAATAATGTTGACAGAGACCTAAAGCATACGCACGCACGCACACACGCACGCACACACACACACACACAATCATGTATTTACAGGTAAAGTATTTTCAACGAATATACATGATTTTGATGTTACACTGCTCGAAAAAGTTCGCTAAACGATTCATTGTTGCCCGAAAATATTCAACTGTTGGAGAAAAGCATCTTGGTGCCAAATAAGGAAGATATTGAATTTTATGTATTATAACTGTGAGTATGTGCTCCGCAATTTTGAATTTTCAGTTTACTTAGCTATTTAATTTTAAAGTTCAAAATAAAAACGCTTCATCTCGTCAGATATATGTTCTTTTAATATAAGATAGTTGACAGTACTCATGCAAGTAAATTGAAGCGATCACGGTAATGGATATACAGTCAACTCTCGTTATCTCGAATTCCAAGGAACTCTCTGAAATACTTCGGGATATCCGTACCTCGACATATCAGGGTTGCAGAATTGAGGAAAAAATAATTCGAACAACCACATTTAACAAATATATATGTAATTGGACTCTTGAAGTTAGAAATATATTGAAAATATTGTGGAAAAGAGGAGAAAGAGCAATTTCTCTTTTCCACAATATTTTTACCTGTTGTTAAATTTTCATGTTTAGGCAGGGACCAGATTTTCACTTCGAGATAAGCGATTCGAGATAAGCGAGGTCGAGATAACGAGAGTCAACTGTATAATGATTAAATATTGTGTTAGTTGTTATTTACTTAGAGTCAATTGGGCGGGCCCCCGTAGCCTAGTGATAAGAGAGTTGACTCTTAATCCATTAGATTTCTCACCGCTGTGGTTCGAGCCTCGCTCGGGTCATATGTGAGAAAGCCAAGTTCTGCTTAACAATGGTCAGGTGGTTTTTCTCCAGGTTCTCCGGTTTTCGCCCACCTTCGATGAACGATCGGCTCGATATAAGTGAAATATTCTTGAAAGGGCCGTAAAACCCAAATCAAAAAAAAAAAAAAAAAAAAAAAAAAAAAAAGTAGTCAAATGGTCATGATGTCAATTACAATCAAAGCACTTACAACACTGGTCGGTCGTGTGTAGACTGAGAAAATGGTCCGGAACGGGTTCTCACAATTGTTACATTTAAGCTAAAACTTTATGTAATTTAAATAAACAGTGCAGACCCTGATTAGATGCCTCGTTCTCCGGCGTCTAATCTGGATCTGCACTGTTTGCCAATGTCCCAAATGTCCTAGTCCAGGTTTTACAGATACCCCTCTGTCAACAGCACTCTGACGTCACTGATCAGCGCGGCTTTAAATAACCGTTACCTGGATGTCGTCTTACGAGCGGCTCGATTACATTGGTCAATGATAATCACGTGGACAACTACTTGAAGGAAATTTTGGCGTTTGTTTTCTTTGTCTCGATTGTAAACGACCCAAAAATTGTGGCTTCGATGGTAACAGATTCTCTCACATTTTCTAGATTACCCAACCCAAATAACATTCTTTATTTCAACCGATTTTGCTTAATGCGTTACCAAAATGCTCAGCTTATGAGGAATTTTAGTGTTATTAAATTTGTTGACGATTTTGGTGAGCGTTTTCCAGAAGTATGCTTGAAGTAAGGTTTTAGGTAATTGTAACGATTCCTAATCGTTGTCTTCCTTTCTATTTGTTATTTACGATAGTTGAAATATGTTTCAGTAAAATGTCGCAGCATCATTCAATAGTTTTAATGCATATTTTACTGCCTTCTGTTTATTTTTTAGCTCATCTGTCTCATAATGACAAGGTGAGCTTTTGTGATCACGTTTTGTCCATAGTCCGACTTGCGTCCGTAAACAATTCCTTCAAACGACATCTCCTCCTAAACCTCTCATTGGATTTTGACCAAACTTCACGGGAATGATCCTTGGTTGGCCCTCTTTCAAAGTTGTTCAAATGATTCCGGTCCATTGCATATCTAGGTCACAGGAGCTAAAAAAAGATTTTTAAACTGAAAACCTTCTCAGAAACCACTGGACCGATTTCAGTATAATTTTGCAGAAATTTTCCTTTAGTGATCCTCTACAATGCTTGTTCAAGCCATTTTGATTCGTCAAAACAAAACATGGCAGTTAGGGGGCGGGGCTTCTTTTCCCTCTATATCTTTATAGAAAACTTAAGAAATCTTCTTATCAGAAACCAGTGGACTTATTTTAATATAACTTGGCAGAAATGTTTCCATGGTGACCCTCTACCAAGATTGTTCAAGCCATCATGATTCGTCAAAAACACGTAGCCGCAAGTGGGCGGGACTTATTTTCCCTATATATCTATATAGAAAACTTTAAAAATCTTCTTGTCGGAAACCACTGGACCGATTTCAATATAACTTGGCAGAAATGTTTTCTTGGTGACCCTCTACCAAGATTGTTTAAGCAATAGTAATCCGTCAAAAACATGGCCGCCAAGGGGAGGGGGTGGGGGGGAGGGGGTGGGTGGGGGGGGGGGTCTTATTTTCCCTATATATCAATATAGAAAAGAAAACTTTAAAAATCTTCTTGTCAGAAACCAACGAACCGATTTTAATATAACTTGGCAGGAATGTTTCTTTGGTGACCCTCTACCAAGATTGTTCAAGCCGTCATGATTCGTCAAAAAGACAGGGTCGCTAGAGGACGAGGCTTATTTTCCCTATATATCTATTTAGAAAAAAAATAAAAATCTTCTCGTAAGAAACCGTTAGACTGATTTCAATATAACTTAACAGAAATGTTTCTTTGGTAACCCTCTACCAAGATTGTTCAAGCAGTCATGATTCGTCAAAAAAAAAAAAAAAAAAAAAAAAAAAAAAAAAAAAAAATAATGGCTGCCAGGGGGCAGGGCTTATTTTCTCTGTATGTCTATAAAGGAAACTTTAAAAATCTTCTTGTCAGAAACCAGTGGACCGATTTCAATATAACTTGGCAGAAATGTTCATTTGGTGACCCTCTACCAAGATTGTTCAAGCCGCTCTGATACGTAAAAAAACATGGCCACTAGGGGCCGGAGCTTATTTTCCCTATATATAGAAAACTTAAAAAAAATCTTCTTGTCATAACGTAATGGACCGATTTCAATATAACTTGACAGGAATGTTTCTTTCGTGACCCTCTCCCAAGATTGTTCAAGCCATAATGATTCGTCAAAAAAAAAAAACAAAAAAAAAAACACAAAAAACATGGCTGCTTTGGGTGGGGGTGGGGGGTGGAGAGAGGGCTTATTTTCCCTATATATCTATATAGAAAACTTTAAAAATCTTCTTGTCAAAAACCACTGGACCGATTTCAATATAACTTGGCACAAATGTTTCTTTGATTACCCTCTACCAAACTTGTTCAAGCTGTGATGATACGTCAAATAACATGGCCGCTAGGGGGTGGAGCTTAAAAAAATGTTCTCGTCATAAATCAATGGACCGATTTCAATATAACTTGGCAGGAATGTTTCTTTGTTCAAGCCATCATGATTCGTCAAAAAACATGGTTGCTAGGGAGTGTGTTTGTGTGTGTGTGTGTGTGTGTAGAAGGGGGGGGGGAGGGGGGCTGAGGGGGGGGGGTTTGGGGGTGCTTATTTATCCTATATATCTATATCGAAAAGTGTAAAAATCTTCTTGTCAGAAACCGCTGGACAGAGTTCCGTGTAAATTGGCAGGAATGTTGCTTTGGTGACCTACCAAGATTGTTCAAGCCCTCATGATACATCAAAAAACATGGCCGCCAGGGGGGCGTGACTTATTTTCCCTATATATCTATATAGAAAACATTAAAATTCTACTTGTCAGAAACCACTTTACTGATTTCAATATTACTTGGCAGGAATGTTACTTCGGTGACCATCTACCAAGATTGTTCAAGCAATCATGATTCGTCAAAAACATGGCTGCTTGAAGCGGGGTGATGGTGGACTTTATTTCCCTATATATCTAAATAGAACACTTGAAAAATCTTGTTAGAAACCACTGAACCGATTTCAATATCACATGACAGGAATGTTCCTTTGGTGACTCTCTGCGAAGTTTGTTCAAGCTGTCTTGATTCGTCAGAAAACACGGTTGCTATGGGCGGGACTTATTTTCACTATATGGCTATTTAAAGCACTTTAAAAAAACTTTTTGTCAGAAACCACTTGACCGATTTCGACCGATTTCAATATAACTTGGCAGAAATGTTCCTTTGGTGACCCTCTATCAAAATTCAGTTCAAGCCTTCATGATGTATTAAAAAACATGGCCGCTAGGGGACAGGGCTATAAAATTTATACAATAATCTTAGAGCAGTGAACTTGGCTGAAACTTCCATAGTAAGTATGCAAATCTGTTTGCTCAGGTGAGCGATATAGGACCACCATGGTCCTCTTGTTTGTTTTAGGCACGAAATAATAAATATAGATTTGGAGAGCAAACCAAGATGGTTTATCGATAGAAATCCCCGAGGTTTGGTGCCCGTCATTGAACTTGATGGCCATGTGATGTGCGAGTCAGTTGACTGTTGCGAGTATCTGGACGAAGTTTACAACAGTAGTCAACTCATTTCCAAAGACCACGCAAGAGACAAACGAATGATTGAACGCTTTTCCGAGGTAATAGAGGAAAAAAACAGCAAAACGCAGGCCAGGCTACGCTTCCTCGTAGTCTGATTATTTTTCTCCATTCTTTTTTAACCCGTTTATGCCAAGTGGAATCGTCTACCTCAACTCTTTGGACCGGTCCATTTCCAATATCTGGGGTGTCTGATTATATTTATTTATAACCATGTTTTATAGAAATTCCTGTATTTGATGTAAACCCTGATCATTCTGCGGCGTCTGATCTGGGTCTATACTGTTTGCCAATATCTCTTTTATGGGACGCTAGGCGCAAATGGATAAAGGGATTGATATACTTTCAGGGGAGACAACTTTTTTCAAAATTGTTTCGCCCTCTTCTGAAAAGGGTGATGCCCTCCCTGTTCCCTTGTTCCCATGAAAATAAATCGGCATTTTCCCTTGTTCCCCGAAATTAAAATCTTGATTTTTAGCTCGCCTTAGAGTTATTGCGATACCCCCGGCGTCGGCGTTGGCGTCCAAATTTACGCTTATATTTTCCAGACCATTTGATAGATTTGGTTGATGAGAGATATAGCTTTAAAGTTTTATTCACCGATACCCCAGCCATTACCTCAAGGTCAAGGTCAGGTCGGGGTCATGGACTTTGAAAGTTTTAATGTTAAAGATTTTTTAAGAGCTCATATTTTCCAAACTATACGATAGATTTTGTTCATATTTGCTTTGATGATAGATACAGTTCCAAAGTTTTATTCAGCAATACACTGTCCATGCCTATGACCTCAAGGTCAAGGTCACAGACATAAAAGTTTTATATTAAAGTTTTTTAAGAGCTTATATTTTCCAAACCATATGACGAATTTTGTTCATATTTGACATGATGACAGATTCAGGTCCAAAGTTTTATTCAGCAATACTCACTGCCCTTGGTCATGACCTCAAGATCAGAGTTAAGAACTTAGAAATTTTATATTAAAGTGTTTTAAGAACTCATATTTTCCAAACCATATGATAGGTTTGGTTCATCTTTTGAATGATAATAGATACAGGTGCAAAGTTTTATTCGTCATTACCCATCCCATGCCATTGACCTCAAGGTCAAGGTCATAGACTTTGAAATTTTATAATTGATCCCCGATAATGTCAAATTCATGACAACAAATGACCAAATCATTGCACAAGAAATCCTATCAAGAGCTAAAATGCCATATTATTTCCTCTTACCGTAATGATTCTGAGTATTGGGACAGATAGGCCTAAGCAAACAGTGCAGACCAAGATCAGACTGGTCATAAAATGCACCCTGACACTCCAGTATCATCTATGTTCCCTGTTCCAAAGTTGCCTTTGGTCCCCTGTTCCCTTCAGTTTTAGACTTTTGTTTCCTTGTTCCCCTGAAATAAATGGCCTTATTCACCTGTTCCCCAAAACCCCTGGAGAGCCTCAAGGATCCTCTCTACTCCCAGAGGTAGCAATTGTTTTCCCTGATCGACATTACGAAAACACTCCTATTCAAATATATTGAAAATTTCAACACCCAAAACTGAAAGTTTTCAGATAAAAATTCTGATATTTTTTAATATTTCTGCTCGGAACATAGATTGTAGGTACTCGTTAAAATTCTAACGAGTACCCACAATCTATGTTTTTGAGCAGAAATAAGAAAAATAATTTATACCCTTGTAAACTACAGTTTTACTATGTAAAAGTATAATGAACATAGCTCGCGACGCGCCGCGAACGAAGTGAGCTCTACGATAGAGAATATGACCAAGGAAAAGTAACATACAAATATATATATTTTCAGCAGAAATCGCTCTAACCAGTTTTCTTCCTTTTTCTTCCCGGAAGTTTTCATCGGAAGCTGGCAGAACTGGGGCGGACTTGATTATATCGCTATTCACAAAATTTGTGTCTTACTAATAAGCATCACGAAGTGACAAGAAAAGAGTGTCAATAAGTGTCACGAACATATTTTGATGATTATGTTTATTATTTATTATTGATTTAAATATGTTTTTATATACTGATATTGATTCTTTATTGATGCTGTGAAGGACATTTGAAGAGACTACAGATAGGTCTGTGCTGTGCTCGCATTTAGGCTAAGCCTATTTTCATATTATTGGTATGTTTTCATGATGGTAGACCAATTTTCTTCCTCTTGGAGCAAATTCTGTCCTCATAGAGCTGACACATTTTCAGAAGCGAAATGGTGTGGAGTAAAGCAAACGGGAAGTGACAAAACTCCAATCCACAAAAGTGAGGTCCTCCCAGGGGAAAGGGGGTACCTGTTCCCTTGGTCCCCTGAAAAAAAATCGGCATTTTCCCTTGTTCTACAAATCAAAATCTTGATTTTCTATGTTTTCTGTTTGCCTTTGTTTCCCTGTTTTCTTCAGTTTTAGACTTTTGTTCCCTTGTTCCCCTGAAATAAATGACCTTATTCCCCTCTTCCCCAAAACCCCTGAAAGGGCCTCAAAAGTAAAGTGATCTTGTATAAGTTTGTATAAGAAACCTGGGTCGAGTTGAGCGAAAAAAATATTGGAAATTATGTAAACCGTTTTCTTCTGACATTGCTGACTTTTCGTGCGTCGTGTTTATTAGCGGAAATTACTTTATATACAATAAAGGAAAGGTAACGTCATTGGTATAAGTGCAGTCTTGTCCGAACAAGTTTGGAGAAACCTAGTATACTATTTTAGACTGTGTAGATAAAACGGCCTATTTTACTGAATATGTACTTTTTCTTAGCTCACCCGGAGCATAAGTGCTGAAGGTGAGCTGTTGTGATCACCCTGTATCCGTCGTGCGTCTGTGCAGCATGCGTCGTCAAGAATTTCTTTAAATGACATCTTTTAAACTACTAATCCAATGTCCTCCAAATTTTACAGAATTGTTCCACTAATAGAATTTCATAGAAATGTTCCCTTTTTGGCTCTCTACCAAAATTGCTAAAATGGTTCCGCTCGGCTGAACAAATGACCACCAGAGCCAAGAATTGAAGAACAAAACAAAACAAAACAAAACAAAACAAAACAAAACAAAACAAAACAAAACACACACACACACACACACACACACACACACACACACACACACACACACAAGCAAAAATCAAAAACACAAAAAAAAAAAAGCAAGAAAAAAGCAAACTTTTAAAAGACTTCTCCTTCGCGGCCAGTGCCCCAGTTTCAATATAATTTCACAGTAATGGCTCTTAACTAAAATTATTAAAATGGTTCTGCTCGGCTGAAAAAAATGGCCAACAAGCTCTGTAAAGCCTTCTTCTTCCCTGCTGGTGCTGCACAGGGTCTTCTTCCTTGCTGCTGCTTCATATGGTCATCTTTCCCTGCTGCTGGTTCACATGGTCTTCTTTCCTTGCTCCTGGTTCTTAAGGTCTTCTTTCCCTGCTGCTGGTTCACATGGTCTTCTTTCCCTGCTGCTGGTTCACAATGTCTTCTTTCCCTGCTGCTGGTTCACATGGTCTTGTTTCCCTGCTGCTGGTTCACAAGGCCTTCTTTCCCTGCTGCTGGTTCACATGGTCTTCTTTCCCTGTTGCTGGTTCACAAGGTCTTCTTTCCGTGCTGCTAGTTCACATGGTCTTCTTTCCCTGCTGCTAGTTCACAAGTACTTCTTTCCCTGCTGCTGGTTCACATGGTCTTCTTTCCCTGCTGCTGGTTCACAAGGTCTTCTTTCACTGCTGCTGCTTCACAAGGTCTTCTTTCCCTGCTGCTGGTTCACATGGTCTTCTTTCCCTGCTGCTGGTTCACAAGGTCTTCTTTCCCTGCTGCTGGTTCACATGGTCTTCTTTACCTGCTGCTGGTTCACAAGGTCTTCTTTCCCTGCTGCTGGTTCACATGGTCTTCTTTACCTGCTGCTGGTTCACAAGGTCTTCTTTCCCTGCTGCTGGTTCACATGGTCTTCTTTCCCTGCTGCTGGTTCACAAGGTCTTCTTTCCCTGCTGCTGGTTCACAAGGTCTTCTTTCCCTGCTGCTGGTTCACATGGTTTTCTTTCCCTGCTACTGGTTCACAAGGTCTTTTTTCCCTGCTGCTGCTTCACATTGTCTTTCCCTGCTGCTGGTTCACAAGGTCTTCTTTCCCTGCTGCTGCTTCACATGGTCTTTCCCTGCTGCTGGTTTGCAAATTTTCTACTTTAAAGTTTCGCAATGGCAACCAGACAAAATGGCCACCTTTAATCGACATCTCTCAAGCCATGGCATAATCACTTCCTCAAGGTGAGCAATCCAGGGCCATACGGTCCTCTTGTTTAATTTTGGCATTTATGTAGCCTTGCCCAAGGCTTAGAAATATACATATATATTTTTTGGCTTATTGAGGTCTGTGAATAGTCTATAGATAATATGGTCTGGATTTCAGAGACAACCACGGAAGAAAAGTTCAACCATAGACTAGCTAAACATTGAATCAAAAAGTAGAATATAAATGGAAAAAAAAAAAAAAAAAAAAAAAAAAAAAAATAAGTAAACAAAAAGTGACAAACATACTTATATATTGGCCTAGTAGCTAGGCTAGCATTTATGTTGTTAGGAGTATAGTGTGTTACAAATGCATTTTCTGTCTTTTCTTAGACTTTGAACATGCAAATTTTTTGTGTATTTGATTTGTAATCAACAGGTAACAGGTCTCTATTATGGTGCTCTGTTTTCCTTGGGTGAGAATAGAAGAGATTTAGAAAGATTTCACGCCGGGCTTAACACATTTGAGAAAGAAATTAAAGACAGAGGTGGGATATATTTTGGCGGTAAGTTGTAACAAGGCTATAGCTGCCGGGAAGAACAGATTGCGTTTTGTATGTTCGCAGAGTAGAACAGCACGCACATATGCATGGCCTTGCCCTGAGATTTCCTGTTTGGCATACATTTATATAGTAAAACTTCAATGACTCGGAACACCGATAGCTCGTTTATTGCATTACGAAAACACGCCCATTCAAATATATTAAAAATTTTACAACCATAAAAAGAAAAATTTCAGATAAAAAAATCTGCTATTTTTCATATTTCTGCTCAAAACATAAATTAAGGGCACTCGTTAGAACCGCCTCGGCGAGGAGGTTCTAAGGAGTACCCACACATATTTTTTTAGCAAAATAAGAAAAATGATGTATACCCCTGTAAACCTCAGTTTTACTATATAAAAGGTGGGGGTGGTTTAAGGGGGTCAAAATTATATAGGTGTGTTTTCGTGATGGCGTGGCGATTCGAATCCGTTTTTATTATTCCGATAGCCCAAGAAAGCAAATATTTAAGGGAAATCTTATGTTACCGTCAAAATATATGTTGTGGTTACTCATTAGAATGATGCGATTCTAATGAGTATCTTCGACGTAACATAATTTTATAGAAGATTGAAACAACATTCCTAAATCATCCACATTCGCCTCCTGACCTGGCCCTAAGACCACATGTAACTCTCAGTGCCCCGAAAAACCAATGTCGTGAATAAATTTATAGGGTTCAAAGATGTTTGAGTCATTGAAGTTCGACTGTACTTATACATTCTGCAGCATTCCCATATACCATGTTCAAACAAAGAAGACCACGATCGTAATTTGACTCCTCCGTCAGAAGGCTATAACCACGCCCATGCGTAAATCCTTAGACAAACAATATCGTGATACCTGTATTTGTCAATGAAAACTGCATTCGTACCTGTATTTATCAATGAAAAAGCACATAGGTAATAGTGTTTGTCTAAGCAATAACATTACCGTTAACTGGTAAGCTAGTTTGATTGGTCAGATTTTGGTGTCATTTACTGGTCAGGTGATTTCACGGAGGACTCAAATTCAGCGTGCCTCATTCGTTACCACATATATGACGTTGTATGATTATACATCATACATGTAACATGCAGTGGGCTGGTGAGGTTAGGGGTCTCCACTTCTAAGTTGAGAATTACGAATGAATTAAATCTGGTCTTGTTTCGACAGCAAACAGCTATACACAGGCGAAAAAGTAAATTATTTGGGTCGATTGTTTACAATCGAACCATAGTATACAAACACCAAAATTTCCTTAAGGTAGTTATCCCCGTGACATCACGAAAACATGCCTATATAATTTTGACACCCTTAAACCCCACTTTTATATAGTAAAACTGGGGTTTACAGGGGTATACATTATTATTCTTATTTCTGCTCAAAAACATAGATTGTGGGTACTCGTTAGAACCGCCTCGAGGAGGCGGTTCTAACGAGTACCCACAGTCTATGTTTTGAGTAGAAATATGAAAATTATCAGAATTTTTCATCTGAAAATTTTATTTTTTGGTGGTAAAAATTTCAGTATGTTTTCGTAATGTTTTATTATTTACCAATGAAATCAAACGGCATTCAGGTAACGGTTATTTGTAGCCGCGCTAGTCATATCGGTATGACGTCAGAGTGCAGTGTAAAGAGGGTTATCTGTAAAATCTGGACTGAGACTGGCAAACAGGGCAGACCCAGATCAGACGCCACAGAACGCGGCGTCTGACTAGGGTCTGCACTGTTTGCTTAACTAACAGGAAGCTAAGGGTAAAATAAAACAACCCTATAACCTCGTTCACTACCATTTCTCAGCCTACACTCAGCGCGATCCACCCACCAATGCTGTTAGTGTTGATTTAGGCATATTTACATGTTGGTTTATTACTACAACTGTTCCTTGTAAGTGAAATACAGGTGAAATGGCCTTAACGCGCTACATTAAAGCAAATTGTAGCAGACAACATTCTATGTTTGCTGAAAGAAACTCTGTAAATGCCATAAACAGACGATTCATAGTTCTGCGGCGTCAGACCTGGATGTACGAGGGATGTTCGAAATGAATTGCTTATTTCTATCTGGAGACTTCAAATTTCAAGTTAGCCCAAAAGTACTCATTTCATGCCTTCGAAGTACTCCCCGTGGCTAGAAAAGCAAAGTTTCAGCCGATGTATCCACTTCTTGAAGGCGTCACGGTACGCTGATTTGGGCACAGTAATAAGGTACTGATGAATGGCAGATCCAAGTGCCTATCGGGACTGGTATTTCCGCCCAGCAAGGAATGCTGTTAATTTCGGAAACAAAAAAAAAATCACATGGGGCAAGGTCTGGGGAATACGGGGGGTGAGGCAAAACAGTTACTTTTTCTTTCTTCAAAAACGCCGTAACTATTGCGGAGGTATGAGCTGGGGCATTGTCATGTAGAAGACGGACATGTTTAAAACCAATGGTAGGGCGTCGTTTCTGATAATACTTTTTCAGTTTCTTCAGTACTACGTCTTTGTAGTACTTTCGGTGTTGCTTTTGCCCTTTTTCATTGGCACTTGTATTGCGACTCCTTCACCAGAGAAGAAGATTGCATACAAAACCTTCTTTGTACTCAAAGAACGTTTGGCAATTATTGGGCGTTTGCTGTGTTAAGTGGCCCAGATCTTATTGCTAACCTTTCTGACGGGCTCAAAATAATGGTCCCAGGTTTCATCACCTGTGACGACATTGGCAAACTGCTTTTTGTCATATTTTGGAAACATTTGAAGCAGCTTTTTGGCCACTTTAACCCGTTGCCTCTTTTGCTCGTCAGTCAACAGATGTGGCACCCATCTAGCAGAAATCTTTCTGACTTTCAAATGCTTCTTCAAAATAAAGTGAACCGTTGATAGTGATATGCCTACCTTTCGTGCAATATCACGAACTGTAAATCTGGCATCTCCTTCAATGATTTCCTTTATTTTGGAAACGATTTCTTTACGAGATGCAGATTTTGGCCTACCTGATTTCGGTGCATTTTTGATGGACTCTACACCAGACTCAAATTTCTTTTTCCACCGCCGAACTGTGTCATAAGACACACAAGAAGGTCCAAAAGCAGTAGAAATTTCAGTCATCAGCTTCTTCAAAGAACAACCAAGTTTTGAGCGAGCTTTGATGTAAGCCCGTATTTCATCTTTTTTGTCGACGCTTCTACCAACCATTTTTACTTCAGTGGTCAATGACTGCGTGTATTCAAATGGCAAATTTTATGTCTTACACTTAGTCTAACATGTACATTTATACACCATATTGTAGATATTGAATAGCCTTATACAGGTATGTATTGGTTTTTATCGTGCCCCACTTGGATATCGAGCTAGAGGACAATAAGCAATTCATTTCGAACATCCCTCGTACATCACGAAAACATGCCTATATAATTTTGACCCCCTTAAACCCCACTTTTATATAGTAAAGCGTGGGTTTACTTGGGTATACAATATAGTTTTCTAATTTCTGCTCAAAACTCAAATACTATGGCTCGATTGTAAACACAGCCTGCTTATGGCATTTGCAGATTTACACTCAGATCGTTACACGACCCGCAGAAAAGTCGAAAGTCTGTAAAGTCGACTCTCAAAGAGTGCCCCAATCGATTTGTCAGCACGTGGACAGTTTGTGAACCACCCAAGGTAAATTTGTTAACCGTCCATGAACAGCCTGTCTGTTGACAATTAGCGAAATTGGCAATAACGCTAAAATCTTTAGGAGTACTTTGATGTTTTCGCATACTGACAGGTGTATTATGATACGGTTTATCAGACCTTCCAAAATGCCAGTTTTGAAATCAGAGGTGCCGAACGAACTCTAAAGGAGTGAAGCACCGAAACCATTACGAAAACATGCCTATATAATTTTAAACCCCACTTTTATATAGTAAAAACTGGGGTTTACAGGGGTAAACATTATTTTTCTTATGTCTGCTCAAAAATATTGATTGTGGGTACTCGTTAGAACCGACTCGTCGAGGCGGTTCGAACGCCTACCCACAATCTATGTTATGAGCAGAAATATGAAAAATATCAGAATTTTTATATGGATTTTTTCATTCTTTGGTGGTAAAATTTTCAGTATATTTAAATAGGCATGTTTTCTTAATGCGGATTAATCACAGTTCACGACAGGTCCTGCAATGATTATTCACATGTGACATCTGGGCAGCGCCATGCGAAAACGTGTCTTCGGGCATATGTGGACAGCAAAGGCCCAGATTAACCTGCGCATCCGCGCAGTCTGATCAGGGCATTTGCTGTACACAAACAGAATAACTGGATACTATAGAATGTTTCAATGCAGAGCAAATGCACGGATGAAACTTTGCGCATGTGCAGGTGATCTGAATCAGTACATTTTGCGTATGCCCGAAGGCACATTTTCGCTTGATGTGCCCCATATATATACGTAGTATTTTTCAGTACCTCTTCTCTTCTATTTCAGGACATAGTCCTATGTTGATAGACTTCATACTCTGGCCTCATATGGAACGCATTTCTGTGATACATAAAATTTTCCCAAAGATGGAACTGTCTGCCCACAAATACCCTTGTCTTCATAACTGGGTACAGAAAATGAAGTGTCTACCAGCTGTGAAACGGACTATGCATCCAGAAGAACTTCATTTAGACTTTCTTATGAGCTATGCAAAAGGAACCCCGGATTATGACATGGGATTGTAGTAACCAAAACAACAACAAAAAGCACACGTGTTGCCGGCCATACATTTCTAAATTACATTGGAAGTTCTGAGAACTCGAACATAAATACAGTCGAACCTTGTTGTCTCGAACTCGCTTATTTCAAATTACCGTTTATCTCGAACTGAAAATCTGGTCTGGAAAAACTATGCCAACAGGTAATAAAATAATGTGGAAAAGAGGAGAAATTGCTCCTAAGGAGCAATTTCTCCTCTTTTCCACATTATAAGGAGCAATTTCTCCTCTTTTCCACATTATTTTATATATATATTTCTAACTTCAGGAGTGAAATTACATATTCATTTGTTAAATGCGGTCGTTCAATTTATTGTTTTCCTCACTCTCTCAACTGGGATATGTCGAAGTACGGATATCTCGAAGTGTTTCAGTGAGTCCCTTGGAATTCGAGATAACGAGAGTCGACTGTACAGTCGAACCACAATAATTCGAACACCTGGACCATAGAAATTTGTTCGAGGTATGGGTAGCCCGAGCCACTGATGGTTAATCATAACGCCAGGTCAGGAAGCAAATGGCGATAATTTAGGGAATGTTTTTCGATCTTCTAGTCAATAATGGTATGTTGAGTACTCATTAGAATCGTCTCGATGGGTACGCACAACACACAATTTCATGATGAAATAAGAAAATTTCCTTATATAATTGTTTTCTTGAGCTGTCGAAAGAATTTCGTAGAGAATCAAAACCGAGTTCGAATTAACTAGCCATGGTAAACGAGCTATCGGTGTTATTGAGATTTGACAGTAAATAATACTATATTTACACTAAATACCCAGCTAGCATTCTACGTAAATCTACATCGGGCCGTCATCGGCCCGTCAGCTACCCTGACGGGCCGATGACGGCCCGATATAGATTTACATAGAATGCTGACTGGGTATCGGGACCTCTGAGACTTCTGCATTATTTGTTCTAAAATTTGAGTAGCACCATTTTACTACAGACTGATCTGTCAAAACACTGCTGGATGAGTGGAAAACAGTGTAGAACAGCGTCTGATCGCGGTCTTCATTGTTTGCTCAGGCCTGTCTGTCCCAGAACTGAGGATAGATGCGAAAAAATTTACAATTCATTATTTAGCCTTTCCAGTTTAGCAAAGTGAAGTAACAACTTTTGCTAAAGGAGGCAGTTTAATTGCTGAATTGCCCCCTATTTGCAAAATTAACTAGTCTATGCTCTTGTTGCTTGAAACCATCATTTTTACTGTTTAAATTATTTAGAACTTTAGCGTAGTAGTCAAACTATAAATTCCACTCATCGGTTTGCATTTTCGAATCCTTGCTTCCCTCAGAAACATATTTAGACAAAATAGCGCCTGAAGTCATACTGGTCGCACGCTAGATAGTGGCAGTTCATTACGAAAACATGCCTATTCAAATATGCTGAAAATTTTACCACCAAAAAAATTAAAATTTTCATACAAAAAATTCCGATATTTTTCAAATTTCTGCTCAAAACATAGATTGTGGGTACTCGTTAGAACCGCCTCGTCGAGGCGGTTCTAACGAGTACCCACAGTCTATGCTTTGAGCAGAAATAAAGAAAAAAATGTATACCCCAGTAAACCCCAGTTTTACTATATAAAAATTGGGGTTTAAAGGGGTCAAAATTTTATAGGCGTGTTTTCGTGCTGTAGAGATGTGCCGCAGTTCAGTGCTGTGTAGTTGCATTGTCGCTACATTCATGGAAGTCAGCAAATGGATGTTTTCATACGCAACAATAGCCCCATACAACTGGCCAGAGGCTTATAATTCTACTAGAAGTAGAAGTATAAACCTCTGAGCTGAATTATTGTTGAAAAGTTCATAAAGTCTCAAAACTACAATCACCATAACCTACGACATGGATCTTGTCAGAAAAGGAATCTGAAGAATTGGTTGGTTAGTTTGGGGTTTTACGACCCAGTAAACACTATAAAGTTCATGCCAAGCAGGTCTGTTTACCTAACCACAGTTAACCTGATAGGCTTATTCCTCTAGGCGGTTAATCAGTACTTGTCTACGTACTTTAGCCAGAAACTGACGACTATACTTCTTGAATCAGCGGAAGGGAGAGAATGAACTTAGGAAATGTTTCATGATCAACCTCAACGATTTTTTTTTCGGACCCTTAGCGGGTCAAACACACACCCTTCTGATCACCAGTCAAATGCACATTCAAATGAGAGTAGTATAGGGTGGCCCACCCCTATACTACTAATGAGCCACCGAGGTCAGTGAAATAAAGTAAAATGATGTATGGCTAAGAACATTACCTTTATGATAAGAGGGGAATCTAAATAAATATTTTTTAAAGTTTTTGTGAAAAAAAACCCATATATTATGGGTACTCATCTGAATCGCGAGGCGATTCTAATGAGTACCCACAAGATGCATTTTTGTCGGAAAACAGGAAAAACCTGCAATAACTTTTGCTAATAAAAAGCACACATCTTTTCGGGAATTGTGACTATGAATCTTCATTAAAACATACATACGACATGTGGTGTATGAACTGTAAAGTTTAAAGTCAACAATCCCAATCAGTCTTTATTCTTCCATTTAAATTATGGGTTGGGGCTTGACGATATGTCTTTGGCTTGCCCCGCCGTGGTTCAGCTATTGGTTTTCATTTACTCTGGCATACAGTAGAATTAGCCACGAGTACTCGTCTTTGTTTATAATAGTGATTAATTTGATTTTTATGTTTTCGCTTTGCTGCATTGACTGAGTTGGGAGCCTTTATGCGAACCGAATTTTTATGTGTTTCTGTATTAAGAGTAGCATCGGGACCCAGGGTGAAGTTAGCTAGCTGTAAAAGTGCTTTAAACCCCCCGGTGGTTTGCTCTACCGACCGTTCTAAGGCGGTGGTCCCGGTGTTAGTCTTACTTTTTGTTGCTTTGTGGTTTATTCTACGAGGCGATTTGTTGTATGTCTTTCCGTGTGTCATTTTGTTCTTGTGTTTTTTAGTCCTTTTAGTATTGCGATTACCTCGCTTGGGGAAGAGAGAGCTAATCTTAGTGCTTTTCGTACGTTTGTTTGATTTGTGCTTGTTTAGATTTGTCGGTTTCCTCTTCCTTTTGGGGTCTGGGATGGGCTGCGGTTTGTGATTGTGGCACTCCCTGGACTTTTCTCTTACCTTTTTTGTTTATTACTCCAGCATACTTGGATACCGATTGATATATAATTTTCCCTTTACCTGTCGTCTGTTCGTTCGTACGTAAGTTCGCTTGTCCTTCTGTGGCGTAAGTTTACATCTGCGTCAAAGGTTTTGCGTCTTTGAGACTTTATAATATTGTATTATTACGAGGGTCCTGCGAAAAGTTTCGTCACTGGGTTCGGATTACTTAGTGCTACGTTTTATCAAACATATTTTTATTACAAACCGTCAAAGTATTCCCCCTTTACTGAAACACATTTTTGTAACCTTTTTACCCAGTCGCAAAAAGCAGATAAATAATCTTCTTTTGATATCTGTTTGAGACACTGATAAATAGCGCTGTCAAGAGAACTTCTAGACGTATACTTATTTCCAGAAAGCATTTTCTTAAGCCTTGGAAATAAAAAGAAGTCACAGGGACTCGGGTCAGGTGAATAAGGTGGATGGTTTAAACTTTCACCTTTTCAGAAGCCAAAAAAGACTTAACCACCTCTCACTTATGAGAGGAGGCGTTGTCATGTAAAAGGTGGACTCCTGATCATCCTTTGCTTGGTCGTTTCTTATTGTAAAACTCTTTTACTTTCTTCAGTACAGAATTCTTGTAGATTCGGCCAGTGAATGTATGACCAGATGGACAAGGCACTAGAAACACTGGCCATTAAAGAAAATTGCGTAGAACATCTTCTTCGAACTTATGGTTCTCTTGGCAATACATGGGCGTTTTAGCTTATTATCAGCCCTTCTTTGTGGCTCAAACATGTGCACCCAGGTTTCATCACCTGTTAGCAAGTTAGAAATGACCCGACTATTACAGCCTTTGTATGTTTTCAAAAGTTCCCGGGCACATTTAAGGCGTTGTGTCTTTTGCTTCTCAGTGAGCAAACGAGGTACCCACCTAGCACAAACCTTTCTCAGGTCCAAACGCTTTTTCAGAATTGATTTACAAATTCCCTAAGTTCTCTAGAGGACATTTGGACAATTCACAAATTCATTAAATTCTCTACTTGACATTTTGATATTTTACAGTCTAATACGGACAGAAAGACACTTGGAAAACCCTTGAATTTTTATAGCCTAGTCAAAAAAAAAAGACACTTGGAATACTAGTTGAAAAAAGTTCTCTCCCTTTATTGCGAAGCGACCCATTTTTTCTATGCTTTTATGTGGATGGTTTGGTGGTGCGAAGGTGTCATGTATCTTTTGTCACCGGGGCGTCCAGCTGATATTGGCTTATAGTTGGGCAAGGCCTCCTATCCTTGTAGCAGCAAAGGGTAGGGATTTGATGTTTTTATTTCTTCTGTTTCTTTACTTTCATTCCTGTTCCTCTTTCTTCCCTGTCCCTCTCTTTCATCTCTTCTGCTATGTCTTTTGTCTCTTTTCCTTCTTTCTCTGGGAGACGACACAAAATGACCCACAAAGGTTGATGTGTCGTTGAACCCCAACTCAATCAATCTGTGGTTTGATATGTAACGTTTTCTTCTACGAAAAAATATAGCTTTTACTGATAAATTCCAATGGAGTTTCTGTCTTGGTTAGTATTCCATACTGTCCAATGTGAAATTTAAGGAATTCGGTGACTTGCAAATTCACTCTCTAGATGACATTTGGACAATTAACAAATTCTTCAAATTCTCTACTTGTTATTTGGATATTTTTACAATCTCCCTTTATAGCGATGGAACCACATGTTTTTACACACGGTTCATATGTATTTTTTTTTCAAAAAAAAAAAAAAAAAAATGCTAGTTTTTGACTACAATCCATGGAGTTTCTTTCTTTGTTAGTTTTCCACTCTGTTCTATTGGTTACTGTATTTATCACTATTTATAAATATCCTAGGTAGGCTATATTTGTTTTCAGAAAGTTTTCTCTTTCTATATAGCAACGCGCCCACATTTTTACATAGTTTATATATAATCTTTTATAAAAAAAATGCTTTTATTGATAAATTTCAATGGAGTTTCTATTTGGTTAGTATCCCATACTGTCCATTGTGAATTTAAGGAATTTGGTGATTCACATATTCTTAAGTCTTTCATTTGGACAATTCACAAATTCATCAAATTCTCTAACTGATTTTTGGATATTTTACAGCCTAATATGAACAGAAACTTGGAATACTAGTTGAAAAAAAATCTCCCTGAAATGCATTGCGACCCATTTTTCCATGTTTTTTTATGTAACTTTTTTTTCTAAGAAAAAAAATAATGCTTCTTCTGATAAATTTTAATAAAGTTTCTATCTTGGTTAGTATTCCATACTGTCCATTGTGAAATTTAAAGAATTTGGTGATTCACAAATCTCCCTCTCTGGATGACATTTTTACAATTCACAAATTCTCTACTTGACATTTGGATATTTCACATTCATCAGATTCTCAACTTGTTATTTGGATATTTTACAGCCTAATATGGGCAGAAAGACACATTAAAAACCCTGAATTTTCACCACGAAAAGATACCTATATAATTTTGACCCCCTTAAACCCCACTTTTATATAGTAAAAGTGGGGTTTACAGTGGTATACATTATTTTTCATATTTCTGCTCAAAAACATAGATTGTGAGTATTCGTTAGAACCGCCTCGTCGAGGCGGTTCTAACGAGTACCCACAATCTATGTTTTGAGCAGAAGTAGGAAAAATATCAGAATTTTTTTCTGAAAACGTTCAGTTTTTTTGGTGGTGAAATTTTCAATAAATTTGAATAGGCGTGTTTTCGTAATGTATAGCCTAGTCGAAAAGAAAGGATACTTGGAATACTAGTGGGAAAAATCTCTCCCAATATAGCGATTCGACTACATTTTATTAAAATGGTTTATATGTAACTGTTTTTCAAAACAAAAAAAAACAAAAATCGCTATTTTTTGACTAAAATCCATTGATTTTCTGTCTTCGATAGTTTTCCACACTGTCCTATGGATTACTGATTTCCACACTGTTTTAAAAATCCTGGCTAGGCTGTATTTGTTTTCAGAAAATTTTCTCTCTATATATAGTGACGAGACCACATTTTATACATGATTATATATATATTTTTTTTATCTAAGAAACAAAAATGCCTTTACTGATAAATTTCAATGGAGTTTCTATCTTCGTTAGTATTCCACACGTGTGTCTAAAATGAAATTTAAGGAATTAGTAATTCACAAATTCCTTAAGTTCTCTAAATGACATTTAGACAATTCACAAAATCGTCAAATTCTCTACTTGACATTTGGAAATTTTTACAGCCTAGTACGGACAGAAAGACACGTGGAACCCCGCCCCCCCCCCCCCCCCCGCCACCGAATCCTTATACGGATTAATAGGGGTGCTGGAGGCGGGGGGGGGGGGGATAAATTTCTCCTTATATAGTGGCGCGGTCACATTTTTAGCTCACCTGAACTCTGCTCAGGATGAGCTATTGTGATCACTTTTCGTCCGTCGTCCGTGCGTCCGTCCGTTAACATTTTCAAACGACTTCTCCTCTGAAGCCGCTGAGCCAATTTTGCTCAAATTTCATATGGAGCCTCCTTAGGATGGGGGAACGAAAGATTGCTAAAATGGTCATGGTCCGTTGATCAAGATGGCCACCACGCCCATATATGGTAAAAACTTTTAAAAATCTTCTCCTCTAGAACCGAGAATGCCATGGGGCTGAACCTTTGCAAGAATCATCGGGGAGGGGAGTTCTACCAAAATTGCTAAAAGAATTATTGTACGTTGACGTTTGACCTTTTTACGGTAAGGTCAAGTTTGCTTCCCTATGCATTTGTATGGGAAAAACCTTTAAAAATGTTCTTCTCCAAAACCGAGCATGCCTTATGGCTGAATCTTTGCATATATCTTCGGGAACAGGAGGGCTACCAAAATTATTAAAATAATGGTCGTACATTGACATTTGACCTTTTTACGGTAAGGTCAATTTTGCTTCCTTATGCATTTGTATTGGAAAAATGTTCAGAATTTCAAACAACTTCTCCTCTGGAGCCTATGGGCCAATTTTGCTCAAATTTCATATGGAGCCTCCTTAGTTAGGGGGAACAAAAGATTGCTAAAACGGTCACGGTTCGTTGACCAAGATGGCCGCCATGCCCATATATGGTAAAAACCTTAAGAAATCTTCTTCTCTAGAACCGAGGATGCTTTGGGTCTGAATGTTTGCATAAATCATTGGGGACAGGGGGTCTACCAAAGTTGCTAAAGTAATAGTCATACATTTACATTTGACCTTTTTACGGCAAGGTCAAGTTTGCTTCCTTATGCATTTGTATGGGAAAAAAATTTAAAAATCTTATTCTCCGAAACCGAGGATGGCTTGTGGCTGAATCTTTGCATATATCATCTGGAAAGGGCGGTCTACCAAAGTTGCTAAAATAATTGTCATACATTGACATTTAACCTTTTTACGGAGAGGTCAAGTTTGCTTCTGTATGCATTTGTATGAGCCCCATACATTTGTATGGAAAAAATGTTGATAATTTCAAATGGCTTTTCCTCTGAAGCCTCCGGGCCAGTGTTGCTCAAATTTCATGCGGAGCCTCCGTGGGCAGGAGAATGAAAGATTGCTAAAATGGGTATGGTCCATTGATCAAAATGGCTGCCATGCCCATATATGTTAAAAACCTTTAAAATTCTTCTTTTCCATAACCAAATAAGCCCTGGGTCCTAATCTTTGCACAAATTATGGAGGACAGGAGATCTACCAAAATTGCTAAAATGATGGTTCTATGTTGACATTTGACCTTTTTACCTCCAAGGTCAAATTTGCTTCCCCATTTGTTTGGGCCATATACATTTATATTGAAAGTATCGAAGTGACTTGTAGATCAACAATAGTTAAAATTGTTCTGATTGGAAATCTAAGTTTATATTTATAATATTTCTATGCCACTGTGCTGTTTACATGTATAAAATCATGATTCTTCAGAAACCACTTATCCAGTTTCCACCAAATTTCACATTGATCCTTCTGTTGAAATGTGATTGATAGTTTATTCAAATGATCATACTCCATTGATTGTCAGGCCCATATATTCTTCTTCAAAACTAAGAACTGCTCAAATGATGATATTTTCATTAGTTGCGATGATAGGATTGGAAAAATATTGCATAACATCTGCATGTCTGCAGTGGCTATGTCACTCAGGTGAGCGAACCGTGGCCCGCGGGCCTCTTGTTTACGTTTATATGTAACTTTTCAAAAAAAAAAAAAAAAAAATGCTGTCAATGTTGTTTCTATTCTACTGTATTCCACATTATTTAAAAATCCTGGCTAGCCTATATATATATATTCAGAAAGATTTCTCTCTATATAGCGACGCGACACCATTTTTTAAATGGTTTATATGAAACTTTTTTCTAAGAAAAATATGCCAGTACTGTTCAATTTCAACGTAGTTTCTATCTTCGCTAGTATTCCACACTGTCCATTGTGAAATTTAAGGAATTTGGCGATTCACAAGTTCCATAAATTTTCTAGGTGACATTTGGACAATTCACAAATTCACCAAATTCTGTACTTAACATTTGGACATTTCACATTCATCAGAGTCTTTGCTATATATTTGGATACTTTTACAGCTAGTACGGACAGAAAGACACTTGAAAAACCCGTGACGTTTTATAGCTAGTCGGAAAAAAGACACTTTGAATACTAGTGGAAAAATAAATCTCTCCCTGTATAGCAAAGCGACCACTTTTTTACACTTTAAGTGTAACTTTTATCAAAAAAAAAAAAAAAAAAAAAAAAAAAAAAAGAAAAAAAAAAGATATTTTTTGACTAAAATCCATGGAGTTTCTATCTTCGTTAGTATTCCACACTGCCCTATGTACTGCTGTATTCCACACTATTAAAAGGCTATATATGTTTTCAGAAAATTTTCTCTCCCTTTATAACGACGCGACCATATTTTTTACATGGTTTATATGTAACTTTTTTCTAATATGAAATTGCCTTTACAGATAAATTTCAATGGGGTTTCTATCTTCTTTAGTATTCCACACTGTCCATTGTGAAATTTAAGGAATTTGACAAATTTCCTAAATTCTCTAGATGACATTTGGACATTTCACAAATTCACCAGATCTTCTACTTGACATTTGGACATTTCACAAATACATCAAATTCTCTACTTAACATTTGGTTAGTTTTACACCCTAATACGGACAGAAAGACACTTGGAAAACCCCTGAATTTTTAAGCCTTGTCGGAAAAAGGCACTTGGAATACTAGTGGGAAAACATTTCTCTCCCTATATAAATTTCAGTCGAGTTTCTATCTTCGTTAGTATTCCACAATGTACTATGGACTATTGCATTCGACACTGTTTTATCGACTTTGGCTTGGATGTTAACAGTGTAGAATACTAACGAAGATAGAAATCCCATTGGAATTTATCTGTAAAGGCAAATTTTCGGGTGGGGCTGTTGAAATTACTTCTGGGCCATTTTAGAACCATCGTAAGTATTCCATACTGTTTCATTTGTTTTTGCTGTCCTTATAGAGGCGACAGTATGAATAAATTCACGTCAACAGGAATTGGTTAAAAATGTGATTTTTTTGGCTCTTTTTTATGATTTTTTTCTGGGATTTTTTCCGTCGTTAGTATTTCACACTGTTTCAAATGTTTAGTCATAATATTATTTTAGTTTTATTTTAATGGACTATCAAACTGGCTCCAGTGACTATTTTTTTTCTTATAATTTTGTTTGATAATCCACTGAAATAAAATCAAAATAATATCATGGCTTCAAAATCCATGCTATCATTTTGGTTTTATTTTAGTGGACTATCAAACAGTTTACGGAACAAAAAGTCACTGGAGACTAGAGCCAGTCTATGGCTCTTCCTGTAATTGCTGATACTATTTTTATTTGGTTTATTTGTATGAACGCTTTTGATTGCATGCGAATATTGAAAACGGTAGACGGGGATTTGGCATGAAGGTAACGTCACAAAGATTTTGCTTAATAGTTAGAGGACCCCTATGGGGTTATAACATATATTTCTAATCTAGAGCTGCATCAGAATTAAAAGTGAGGTTTCCCGCGAGTAAAACTGTTTTAAGCACCTTAACAACAAGTTGATCACATTGCTGGACAGGACCCAGTAAACACAACAATAAGACAACGAATATGACAAACGACAAGTAGCAAAATTTACAAGGGGGTGGGTGGGAATTAATCAATTTTATTCTCGCAAAATCTTCTCCATAGGTTCAATTGTTGTAAAACAACATAATGATTATTCGGCTCGCAAAAAGGCTCCCTCTCAATCAGAAAAAAAATCACAGAAAAACGTGTATATCAAATCAAATCACGATGATGACACTCGTGGCGATCACCTCACAAACTGGTAGCCAAAGCGCAATAAGACCACTTGTTAAACAGCAATATCCTAGACTTTCCAATGTAACTAGGCATTCACGATAGAAGCGGTCACTTCTCTTTTCCTGTTTAACCCCTTCTTTAGGTTGTGAGTAAATAAAAACATAAAAATGAAGACACCTTGTACATGCCACAATTGGGTAGCACTCAAGGCGCACCAAAAGAAGGAAAGATAAGGAAAGCATTATTGTATCAATTGAGAAGAAACAATATTTGCTGACAATAATGTTATTTGATATACTTTGTCATTTAATCGGATAAATTGTGTCAGTGGAGAAAAACAATATTTTGGTAGTAACTAAAGTGACTATTGTCAGGTTATCGGATAAATCTAATGACTATATAAGTTTATATTGCCCTCAATTTAACTGTTGAATAATAAATGCTTTAGATATGCAGAGATGCAATGATGTATCATGAGGTGGCGCCCCAGTTTTATTAGTTATTAACATTACGAACTAACCATAAAGAAATGATAATCCATATTATAAAGGTGTGTCAGATTAACCGTAAGCTCGCGTCCCAGTCATTGTTTTTTGAGCTAACACCAAGACTATAAAGCATAAATTGCATTTTATCCTATATTACAAATCCAACATTTACCCTATTTACTTTCCTTGAGCTGACTATTACATATTTAAAGTCACTCTTAGTTTTAAGCCCTAAATGACCTTTACATGTTAAGAAACCAATCTGTCCAGTCTAGACTCTGTAAAAATAAGTTCACTGTTAGCCTAAACTAACGAATGGCGTATCAGATAGCGTCCAGGTCTGTGCTCTTCCTGGAAGTTATGCTATAATGAATTGATTATATTCAATAGTCGACACATGAATGTAAAATATGTACAGTATTTATAAATGACTATTCTGTGTAAACAAATTGAGTTATACTGTCATATAAAGTTTTGGAAAATAGCTGTGCTTCATCGGCAGTTGCTTCAGAAATAAAGTATATCTCTTGTCTGTTTTCAGAATACGGCTGTCTTCCATATGTATCTGTTTCCGAAATCCTGAAGCATTTCGTGTGTTTGGTTACATTCTGCTTCTTCTTTACAGATTCCCCGTTCTACTGCTAGATTTAACTCTCTGTTACCTACTGTTAACGTTTCACTTTTGAAACTTCACTCTGTATCATCTATAAATTTATATGGCGCTTCCAATTATAATATTTTCAGTAATCACCTTAGAATTTGACTTTCTCCAATTAAATCTCCTATACTTCTAAAATAAGAATCCGTATAAAAGGAACAGTATGTACCTTAATATTTCTAAGTGCAATGCCAAGAGTTGCACCTGCTGCAATCATTTAATTTGTCAGTCAACTATAATTTCCTCAGTTAATCATAGACAATTTTCACTTGCAGCGAAGGAGGCTGAGGAATGCGGTATGTTGGACAGACCAAACGGGCTCTTAAAACAAGATTTAAGGAACATTTGCTTAAAACCAAAAAAGCAAAGAAAATTGATCATTTCTTTATTAACATTTCCGGAGTACTGGTCATTCATGATCATCTAGTAAAGTTTTGGTTCAACCTGTTGAAAAAATTATACACAAGTCCAATTCTACCGAAAGATTAAAAAACATTTTAAGATATGAACTTGAACTTAAATGGATTAATCGTTTATAAACCCCTTTTCCACTTGGATTTAATGATAATATTTACACGCAATTTTAAACGAAAACATAAAACTGTCTTATCTCTTTTTGATTTAAATATTCTCTTAAATTCTGGACGTCATCAAATGCTTTCTAAACTAGCTTCACTGTCTGTTTCTTCATTACGTAAGTTAGATGATGAGGTGAATAAATTTTATGATAGAAAACATGATTTGTATGAAGCAGTTCTCCTTACTTGATGTTATACTCAACATGCTCTTCGTCCTTAGACACTTCATCAAAATTCCATTCAATAATAATGGTATTGAATTCATAGATTTACCTAGCATATTTCGAGATAATAATGTTATATCAGCTATACCATCACATTTCGAAAACACGGAATCTCCTATTACGATAACAAACCTATCCGTAATACTATACTAAATTTCAATAAATTAGTTTCTGATCTTGATATTGAAACTAGTTCCCCTGATTCTTGAGATTGTAAAGATTCTAAATTTTGTTATCAACCAGCGGGTCATATTGTCACTTGTAACTTGAAGATTATATATAACTGATTCACGAATCCGTTCAGTTATTTCAAAAGGACCTAAATATAGATTCCCAGCCCACATTGATTTCAATAAATGTCAGGAAACAATTGCCAGTGCTTTAAATGACTATTGTACGCGTTGGTGTAAACGAGAGCATGTTGAATCTAATGCTTTAAATAATTGGAAATTACAGACTTTTAAGATCATTGATGAACGTGTGTTATTTTACTCTAATAACCTTGATCTTCTCCCTCCAAAGCCTAAATTATCTTTTCAATATTTGAAACAAGATATCCAAGAATTTCATAGGAAGTATCTTTTGGCTCCAGCTGATAAAGCTGCTAATAATGTTGTTGTTGTGTGACGACTTTATTATATCAATACTCTAATACAAGAACTTGGAAGTACCAAAACATATGAACGGATTTCTACGGACGAGAGATCTATTGTCAATACCCATTCTATCGATATTACTGCTAAGTTTGCAGTGAGTATTAAAGAAAAGCAAGACAGACTTCCTACGTTATATTGGTTACCGAAACTTCATAAACGACCTTATAAAGCACGTTTCATTGCTAATTCTAGTTCATGTACGACTACTGTTTTGTCCAAACTGCTAACTTCATGCCTTACTGCTGTTAAAAACATTGGATTAGATACTATGATACTGTTTACGAAAGGGACTTAATTAACTATTTTTGTCAATTAAAAATTCTAATGATGTTCTCAATAAATTTAAATCTAAAAACTTTCAGGCTTCTAAATTGTCTACATATGATTTTTCTACACTGTATACTACGTTACCTCATCATCTTATAAAAGATAAACTTATTGATTTAATTAACCGAGCGTTTATTCGGAAGAATACCCAATATTTGGCTTGCAACGAAGAATGTGCCTTTTTCACTTCTGATGTATATAATAATCACAATTTATGGTCGTGTCAGAAAGTCTTGATGCCCTTGTTTATCTTTTGGATAATATTTTTACTAGATTTGGAACTAAACTTTTTAGGCAAACTATTGGCATTCCGATGGGAACTAATTGTGCTCCTCTTGTTGCAGATTTGTTTCTTTTTTATTATGAGAGAGATTTCATGAAGTCTCTCTCACGTAAAAATCAGGCTGACATTATTGAGGCTTTAAATTCAACTTCAAGATACCTTGATGATTTGTTAAATATTGACAATATTTACTTTTACCAAATGGTGACCGGATATACCCAGCAGAACTCCAGTTAAATAGAGCAAATTCTTCCGATACCGAGGCACCTTTTTTGGATTTGAGTCTATGTATATCTAATGGTACAGTTTCCACCAATATTTGTGATAAACGGGACGATTTTGATTTTGATATAGTCAATTTCCCTTTTCTGGATGGCGATGTCCCCCGGCGTACCTCATATGGGGGAAACATATCTAAGCTTATTAGATTCGCCAGAGCTTCTTCAAAAAAGGTAAGAGAAAAGTCCAGGGAGTGCCACAATCACAAACCGCAGCCCTTCCCAGACCCCAAGAGGAAGAAGAAACCGACAAATCTAAACAAGCACAAATCGAACAAACGTACGAAAAGCACTAAGATTAGATCTCTCTTCCCCAAGCGAGGCAATCGCAATACTAAAAGGACTGAAAAACACAAGAACAAAATGACACACAGAAAGACACACAACAAATCGCCTCGTAGAATAAACCACCGATCTTAATGACTTTAAATACCGTAATAAAGCCCTTACTGCCAAACTTCTTAGGCAGGGCTATCGTTATTTTAAACTTCGTAAGGCGTTTTCGAAATTTTATCGCAGACACAGTGCGTTGTTAGAAAAATATAGCGTCAGTCTGAAAACACTTCTGCAACAAGGTATATCGGAACCCGAATTTTACGGTGACTTAGTGTACAGATTTAGAAAAAAATGTAGGTAAATCTAACTTTTCGGAGCAATTCAGAAAACGTATTAACCGTTATAAAAGAATTTGCTATAGCCTGGATATTATGCGACAGACTGCATGCCTAGTTGTCAACCCAATCATTGTTGATGGCTATGCTTCACTCTTTAATTGCACGACGGCGGTTCGGGCCTCAGACTCAATGACGGCCTCTTCTTAAACTTTAACCAGTGGGTTGGGGCTTGACGATATGTCTTTGGCTTGGCCCGCCGTGGTTCAACTTTTGGTTTTCATTTACTCTGGCATACAGTAGAACTAGCCATGAGTACTCGTCTTTGTTTATTATAGTGATTAATTTGATTTTTATGCTTTCGCTTTGATGCATTGACTGAGTTGGGAGCCTTTATGCGAACCGAATTTTTATGTGTTTCTGTAGCATCGGGACCCGGGGTGAAGTTAGCTAGCTGTAAATGTGCTTTAAACCCCGCGGTGGTTAACTCTACAGACCGTTCTAAGTCGGTGGTCCCGGTGTTAGTCTTACTCTTTGTTGCTTTGTGGTTTATTCTACGAGGCGATTTGTTGTATGTCTTTCCGTGTGTCATTTTGTTCTTGTGTTTTTCAGTCCTTTTAGTATTGTGATTACCTCACTTGGGGAAGAGAGAGCTAATCTTAGTGCTTTTCGTACGTTTGTTGGATTTGTGCTTGTTTAGATTTGTCGGTTTCCTCTTCCTCTTGGGGTCTGGGAAGGGCTGCGTTTTATGATTGTGGCACTCCCTGGACTTTTCTCTTACCTTTTTTTGAAAAAAAATACAGCTTTGTTCCGTCAGTAGTGTTTCTTTTCTAAAATACTAATATACCCCTTGCATGTTTCCAAATTACTGCTGTGTTTAATAGCATTTGCTTAAAAACATTTCAGAGTATCTCTTATCTGCTTTTAAAATATGACTGTGCTGTACCAGCATTTGTTTCAAAATTTAACATCACATTGTATCTTTTATCTCATTACGAAAACACGCTCATTCAAATTTATAGAAAATTTCACCTCCAAAAACTGAAAATTTTCAGATAAAAAACTCTGATATTTTTATATTTCTGTTCAAAACATAGATTGTGGGTACTGGTTAGAACCGCATCGGCGAGGCGGTTCTAATGAGTATCCACAATATATGTTTTTAAGTAGAAATAAGAAAAATAAAATACTTCTGTAAACCCCAGTTTCACTATATAAAAAAGGGTTTAAGGGGGTCAAATTATATAGGCGTGTTTTCGTGGTATGTTTTTAAAATAAGACTTTGTTCCATCAGTAGTGGCTTCCAAAATTCTGAAATACCTCTTGTGTCTTTCCAAACTATGGCAATGTTCCATACTTATTCGTTTCAAAATGCACAAATCACAAATTGTCTCTTATCTGCTTTTGATATACAACTATGTTCCGTCAGTAGCCATTTAAAACATTCTGTAGCATATTGCTTCAAATTAAGGCTTTTCCAACAGTATTTGTTTGAAATTTCATACAACCTTCTTATACAGACATACATTCAAACGGTTCGTTTCATGAAAAAAAAAAATGTGAATAAACTTGCACTGTCGAATTCTATTTCAGCTATATTTTCATGCAGTCTTTACAGCACTTTGGGTCCCATCCTTCATGTCTGCAAACTTCCTCTTCAGTTTTATTGAAGTAAACTCCTACTATTAAATAGGTCCAACATGCCTCTTCGGGACAGGCAGCTTCAAAATAAACAAAAGGAAAAATTATTATTAGATGACTAATAAAATGTATATCCGCATGTTTTAACCCTTTAAAATCTGAACATTTAGACATTGGATACAAATCTATGATGCTGCAGTCCGTCATTATGCTATACTCTGATTACATGTAACAGTTTTTTGGTTTGTTTCTTTTTCTTTTTGCGGATATACATTTCAGGCCCGTATTTGAAAACTTGTGCTAAGTCCAAATCTTATTGCGAAAACATTCTTAAAATATATTATTTTGCATATGTGTTTCCTGTTTCATCCTCTCCCACGTGTGCGCTTATTACAGCATTACCATACAATGGATATCTGTACTTCGTGACTGTGGCGTTTCCTCGTTATCTTCACTTATATTTCTGTTATGTTCTGATGAGTCCAATACTGCGGCAGAGCTGGAAGCACACGATAAACTTGTCCTCCGTAAGATAACTGAACCCACTCTTTTTATATGTATAATCTTAATATGCAGAATAACAAAATACTGCAGCTATATTAAGAAATGCCTTTTTACCCTATTGGTTTGTCATTTAAACACGTGGAAACATATGAAATATGGGGTAAAATGAAACATGTACGTTTCAAGAGAAAAATTACAACATGCTGAAGTAACAACAAATTAAGTATACAAACATTTTCTGATATAGCATGGGCTGTGTGTTGTGTGCGGGCATATGCGGACGGCGGAGGTACAGATCACTGCGTATCGTGCAATCTGATCAGGACCTTAATGCTATTTACAAAATTATTAGGCACGATAGAATAACCGTCAAAACGATTGCCTTTGGAAACAAAGAACACACTACGGATTAGAAACTGGGAGTCTCGGTTTTATTGAGACTCTTCATAAGTAGTAATGGCATTTGCAACACTGCTTACGCCATCTAGCGTATACATGAGCAGAACTCCATTTTCAAATATACCAGAATGGGTCCAATGATTCCAAAGGAAATGTATGTATCAGTGGAGAGCAAATGCCTGGTTAAGATTTTGTATATACACTGGATGAATCTGAATCAATGCATTTTGCGCATACAGCCGACTCTCGTTATCTCGAATTCCAAGGGACTGTCTGAAATACTTCGAGATATCCGTACTTCGACATATCAGATTTTCAGAATTGAGGAAAAATTAATTCGATTAACCACGTTTAACAAATATATGTGTAATTTGACTTCTGAAGTTAGAGATATATTGAAAATATTGTGGAAAAGAGGAGAAATTGCTCCTTAGGAGCAATTTCTCCTCTTTTCCAAAATATTTTTTACCTGTTGTTAGATTTTCATATTTAGGCAGGGACCAGATTTTCACTTCGAGATAAGCGGTTATTCGAGATAAGCGAGTTCGAGATAGCGAGAGTCAGCTGTATTTGAAGACATCTTTTGCGCGGCCTATATAAAACCAATCAAACCTTGTATCTGAAAATTTCTACGGAAGGACTCAGAGCTAGTAATGGACTGTCCAGACAGATAATCAGCAAAATTATCGCACTGATCTAGTTGAACAAGTCAGTATACTCAATGCTGTAAGGTTTCAATATCGTTTAAACGGCTACTCGCTATTTTCTGTGGGTTTTTTTACTGGTTGTGTACAGTTCGCTGTCTTATTGTTGTGTTTAGATGAACTTGTATTGCCATAATCTTGTTGGGACAGAAGGAGCTGGTTGGTTTATAGCTTGTGTATAGTCTGTATTGGTTAGTTTGCTCTTTCTCTTGGTGTCATTGGTAGGGATGTTCTGTGATTTTGGCTCTTCCTGTAATCTCATGTACTACTTTTAACGGTTAAGATTATAACTGGACGCTATCCCATCGATATAAATATAAGCAAGAAATTGTAATTTAGCAGTGCTCATCAGATACCCGCGCAAAGGACCAAAATGTCACAGAGGTAAAGGTTAAGAATAAAACGAAACACATTCACCAATTATTTTAAAATCTTTATATTTTAAAAAGTTACGGTAAAACATGCTCTCACTTACATCACTGTTTTCAATATTCATGTAAAGCAATTTATGTCACCTCCAAATGGTAAAGTAATGGAGGAGGAAAATTATAGTGTGGTCCTTCTGAGATTAAAGAACGAATTCCACACTCAAACAAATACACATTCATGTTGGTAATAAAATCAGATTTGCAGGAGAAACAAAAGAGAAATTATACTCAGTCTGGTACCTTCTGTTGTTGTTGGAATCGGCGGACTACATTTAAGGTACACATCTTTGTTATGACGGCAATTCTGCACACCCCATTGGTCAATGCGACACATCTCCAAACTTGTCTCTGTCCCATTGCACTTCAGGTTGTCTATCCATATGAAGCCTGTGCCAATGCGGCCCTTACTTCTTTCTACAGACCCGCCCCTAAGTATGAATGAATAAAGGTATATATAACTTGACAATGATATTAACGAGTTTATTCACAATTCGACGTTGTTTGATTTAAAAGAACAATTGAAATATTCATGAAGACCACATAGATATTCGTTAAAGTTTATATTAAAATGGAATATGTATATATAAGTTTGGAGAAGGAGCATAACATCTAACAAAATAATCTTTTTGGTAGCACTGGATCCAGAAAGGATGCTGAAATGATAGGCGTTAAACGATATGTTGAGAGTTAATCATTAACAGTGCAATGATTTGTTTATCTGAGGCCATTCGGCTTTCGCCTTCTTCAGAGGTTTTCTATTTAAAAAAATAACATAAAAATGTAAAATTTACGAGTAAAAGATTATGCCTTTTCGGGCCCATGTTATCTGGTCCGCTGCGACTTGGTAACTGATCGTGTTTAGATATATGTGAAAGGGCCCATGTTATCTGGTCCGCTGCGACTTGATAACTGATATATATATATATATATATATATATATATATATATATATATATATATAAACAAGAAAAAAAAAAGATTTATTATATACATATCAATAATACCAATTTCAAATAGTAAATAGTTATTTTTCATACAGTCGTATTCGAAAAGCCAGATCAGTTGGGAGTCCCGATTTTTGAAGATCTACATCACATCCGCTATAATGAGGCCTGTTTTCGTTAACGCTATGACGTCAAAATGTCAACGTAAACAAGCCTTATTATGAGCATAATACTTGAGAGTCTTAAACTGCATCAAATCGTCATCAGTTTAATGAAAATGACGTTACTTCATCCTTAAAGCGACATTCAAATTATAGCAGAGAACTTTTGTTTTTCTTGGAAGAAGTAACGGAAATAAAATAATCATTGCTGTTGTTCTGAATGGCGTATTTAGAATTAGATTTCAGACGTATGATGCATAATTACTACGGTAGCGTGCTCTGATACTAGTGAATATTCCCACATCTCCAGATCATTCGAGAAACAAACATCTGTGATCTGGAAACATCGAGTTAACATGAATCATGGAATCAAATTATGTTGCTGTTGAAATTATGGTTACAGAAAGTCCATGGACAAACAATACATCAGTGCAATATAAATAAGTAGGGTCACTTAGGATTTGATCCAGAATACGTAAAACTTTACCTGAGAATCAATCGAAGAAGAGGAACTGCAGCCAAATTACCACCTAAGAGTGGCGCGGTCAACAGTATGTCCCTTGAGGACATGAGAGGGGCTTAAACCGGATTGCTTGGCTATTTCAACCCTCGCTCTTAATCTAAATAATGTTCCAGATGCATATAACTGTTGGTATGCGTTGGGGTTGCTTACCCCATTAGTGGATCATCACAATTATGAAACAAAGACGATGGCTCGACTACAAACTGAATGTCAGAGCTAAACACAACCTACTAGTAGAATCAATGTGATACCAACCAGTTTTCTACAGGCAGACAATGAAAAATTAGTCAGGCTGCGTAGATGTGCGTGCTGGGCTGTGTTTTTTTCCATGCGGCTATGCCTTAAAGTACATTTCTTAGATCGCAGATGTTTTATGCTTAGCATGCTAGGTAGAAATTCTTAGAAGTCGGAATTTTGCAAAATATGAGCACTTTATCGTCTGCTAAATTAACCCAAAGAATAATAAAGATGAGCAAAACATTCCGAGCAGCATGTGCGCATGCGTAAATTTTCTAGGTAATTGCTCTCCGTGTTTCTACGTTACATACTGCCACGTGCCACTAAGCATTCAGCATGCTAAGACATTATGAAATAGTTTTCTAGCATGGTAATGCTCTGTTATAATATTGTTTTAATATGCTAACATGAATGCATGATACATACTTTAACCCAAGAGATCTGCACGCTACTTGGGCGGCCTTTGCGTCAAAATTATCCTTGCAGACAGTTCCCCAGAAACCATTATAGTACACCTCAAGCCTACCAGAGTGAGAATCCCCATCTGCTAGCCGGTATTGCACTGGAAAAAAAACAGCAAATTAAAGGGCTATGGATAAAATGTTTACCTTAAACATTCGTACACCTTAAACCCTTACCAGTACTTGTTCGAATATTTGAACAGTACAGTTGCATTACGAAAACATGCCTGTATAATTTTGAACCCCTTTTCTTATTTCTACTAAAAACATAGATTGTGGACACTTGTTAGAACCGCGTCGTCGAGACGGGTTCTAACGAGTACCCGCAATCTATGTTTTGAGTAGAATATAAAAAATATATTTTCTTTTATCTGAAAATTTTCAATTTTAGGTGGTAACTTTATCAGTATATTTGAATAGGCATGTTTTCGTAATGTGTCTAAGCATTGCTGGATGAGCTGCAAAAAGCGTTCTATGGCGTCCCATCTGGGTCTACAATAAATGCTCAGGCCTCGCTGCTCGAATATACACGGTAAATACGGTATAATTTAAACGGAGACAACTGTCAAAAAGTTTCCTTACCCTTGTGAAAAGGGGTCTTCTAAAAACGGAAAGAATTCGCTTTCCGTTTTGAGTAGACCCCTTTTCAGAAGGGGAAGCAAACAGAAAATAACAAAAACGGCCTCCTTTGTCGAAAAAGATGGAAATCTGTCAAGTGTACTCATTCTTCATGATAAGGAATTTAATCATAAATATTTAAAGAAAGAATTATGGTCTTCTTTATTTTTGAACACAATGGGAGCAAAGGTTTGATCTTTAAAGAAGCATCATCATGCAGTTAGAACAGCCATCACGGAAACATGCCTATATAATTTTGACCCCCTGAAACCCCACTTTTATATAGTAAAACTGGGGTTTACAGGGGTATATATTATTTTTCTTATTTCTGCTCAAAACATGAACTGTGGGTACTCGTTAGAACCGCCTCAACGAGGCGGTTCTAACGAGTACCCACAATCTATGTTTTGAGCAGAAATATGAAAAATATTAGAATTTTTTATCTGGAAATTTTCCCGTTTTTGGTTGTAAAATTTTCAATATATCTGAATAGGCGTGTTTTCGTAATGGGTTTCAGGGGCAAACGTAACACAGAATAGGGTACACGTGGTTCATTGGAAGTGGGGTCACTTAACATAGGGTTTGGTGCTGACAACGCTTCTAATGTGTACCTTGCTTTCTTTTGTAGCACTCATCTGAAGTACCTCGATCAGGCGCTTTTAATGAGTAAACACAACAAATATCTTATGGAGAAATAAGAATAATTACCGCAGAATTACAATCAAACACTCACCCATAACATCTCTTCTGTCGAACAGATTTAGTAAATGTAATATTGCATAAGGCATGTACATGTGTGTGTGTGTGTATGTGTGTGTGTGTGTGTGTTTGTGTGTGTAAAAGAAATAGTACTCGTAAAATGTGTAAAAATGTTGACCAACCTTTGTTTCTTTCTGTAGGCAAGCATTTCAGAGCAACATCTTTATTATGATCTTTGCAGTCGGTGCCGCCCCATCCTTGAAACTGGCAATATCGTAACTCTCGCTCTGTGCCGTCACATTTCACTTTATTCATCCAGATATCTCCAGTACCTATTCCATACATGGGAGTTGGCAGTGCTGTGCCACCACTGGAATGGTACACAAACTAGAAATGTATTTGCTAAACAAAATGCCCTCAATTATGTGCTTGCCCCTGCAAAGTTACACTGTTGTGTAGGGGCCTAACCCATACATAAATAATACGAGTTTGTTTTTCTTCCAAACATTAATCGGGTACTCTACTGTTCAGCTCCAAGAAGCTCACCGCGCTTTAAGGCCAATCGTAGGAGGTCAATTTATAGAACAGCTGTTATCCTTACTATTTATAAATACATATTAGCCCAAATAACCCTACCTACTTAATTTTTCTGGTGGAACCTAGCATTTTTTTTCTATGTTTTTCTCAAAAAAAAAAAAAAAAAAAAAACAAAAAAAAAAAACAACAACAACAACAAAAAAAAAATAAAAAAAAAAAAAAAAAAAACCGGTAGGTGGTTCTGGGAAATAATATTAAGCTTAATACTTGGATAAGGAAGGCTGAGCAAACAGTGTAGATCTAGATCAAACTGCTCCTAAGCAGTTAAGGCAGTTTGATAAGGGTCTGCAGTGTTGCCATTCTAGTAGTACTTTAACACACATCTAAGAATAGTCAAACTGACTTATATAAACATTTATGTGAATTATGTGCGAAGACCAAATATATTTTGTAATCACAGAATGTATAAAAATGTAAAAAAGAGAATCCCTACCTAACCGACCTTGTTTTTCCTAACATGTAACCTTAAACACACATATTTTTATTTGGCCTAACTGAATATCAGATTAAAATAAGGCTCTTTGCGGACGACACTAGTCTTTACATAATCGCCGGTAACCCTGTTACTGCTGCTTATTATCTCGAAACAATTATATATCGGCTGAAACTTGGCTTGTATCTTTCAATCCGACCAAAACTGAAAGTCTCCTCAATTAGTGTAAATAAATTAAGCTTAATCATCCACGAATCATAATGCAAAATCTTCAAGTAGAGTTTCACAAGCATCTCGGGATCTACATTTATCAAACGATGGTACATGGCACTATCATATAAAGTAGATTTCAGAGAAAGCTTATGGTAGAGTTTATGTATTGAGAAATTTAAATTAGACCATAAACTTAAAAAAAAACGATCTATACACCTCTTATCTTTTTTTTTTACTATAACATGGGGATGTAGTACAGGACAATTGTTCTCAATATGAAAAACAATAGTTAGAAAGGTCCAACTTGAAGCAGCTCGCATACCTACTGGGACAACTCAGCTTATTTATGTTAATGTCTTGTATAAAGAAGTTAGACGAGGATCACTTATACAGAAAAGATAAACCCACAAACTGACTCTAGTTTTCCCATCTAAATCCTTTGTACTTATCCTCTTTTATTTCTTCATAAGTCAGTGACATGTCACAATATAATCTTTGCATTGATGACCATTTAGACTATTGATTCACGAACAAATCTGTATTATAATTCTTTTCTACCTTCTACTGTAAGGACTTGTAATAATCTACCGCCGAAGTTAAACAACAAACTCTTTTAAATACTATTTTAGCGAAGACAAAACAACTGTACCCAAATATTATTATTCTGGAAATAATAATAATAATAATAATTATAAAAAAAAAAAAAAAAAAAAAAAAAAAAAACAACAACAAAAAAACAAACAAAAAAAAAAAACAACAACAAAAAAAAAAAACAAAAAAAACAAAAAAAAAAAAAAAAAAAAAAAAAAAAAAAAAAAAAACAAAAACAAAAAAAAAAAAAACAACAAAAAAAAAAAACAACAACAAATTCTCCATACTAGATCAAGGAAGACCTGTAGCTCACTGAACCTGGATCATAATTTAAAAAGTAGTTCTGAATCGCCTATGTGTAGATGTGGTAGTATTGAGAACTCGCAACACTTCTGTTACCACAGTGACTGTCCTGACTATCAGCAGCATAGGGACGTGCTTCTAAACATTACGAAAACACGCCTATTCAAATATATAGAAAAGTTAACCTCCAAAAACTGAAAAAATTCAGATAAAAAAACTCTGATATTTTTCATACTTCTGCTCAAAACATAGATTGTGGGTACTCGTTAGAACCGCCTCGGCGAGGCGGTTCTAACGAGTACCAACAATCTATGTTTTTGAGCAGAAGTAAATAAAATAATGTATACCCCTGTAAACCCCATTTTTACTATATAAAAGTGGGGTTTAAGGGGGTCGAAACTATATAGGCTTGTTTTCGTGATGCACGGTTTCTCATTATCCTAGTCCTACTCTTAATCTTCTTCTGTATGGGGAATCCTCTTTGTCATATGATACAAACACGATAGTTTTTGAAAGTATTCACCGGTTCATCTTAAACTGTTAACGTTTTTCATGAGATGTTTTAATTACTGCTATGGTCATGGAATTGCCATATTACAGTTTGTTTGTTTGTTTGTGTTGAGGTTTTACGGCCCAGTCAACCCAATGGGGTCATGTCGAGCGCGGTCTGTTTACCTAACCACACGTTTACTGGGCAGGCTTAGTCCTCTACGCGGCTTACCAGTATTGTGCACATTCTTTCGCCAGAAACTGACAACTGCCCTTCTTGAATCAGCGGAAGGGAGAGAATGACCGTAGAAAATATTTCATGATCAATCTCCACGAAAGAATGTTGCCGACCTCGGCAGGGGTTAAACCCGCGACCTCCTGGTCTCCAGTCGGATGGCGCCATATTACAGTTACCTGGTTGCAAAACGGTATTATATTCCATGTTGGATGCCACGTGTCAGGTCCCCCACCCCCTCCTCTTACACCATCCCATCCTTCCCTAGCCCTTTTTAACTTCAGAAGTGCTTAATATGAAGTTAATTCTTCTCGGTATCATTATTTATATGAGAATTTCCTCGTTTTAACAACCAAACATTTTATCAACAATAACACATATTGTGTATTGATTTGTCTACATTGTTCCACAAAAATAGACCTTTATTATCCGTGAAAGGTTTTACAAATTGATAAATAGTATTAATACAATCATAAAATGTGGAACCTGACAGCCTTTAAAATTTTAGTTAGTATCTCGTTCTTGAAATGAAATGATTTTTAACGTATTTCTGAATTAATGTTGGCAAGAAATACGATACAAACCATTTTAGTTTTGATCTTTTTCATAAACGAGAGACTGACTGAAATTTTACAGGCTGTAAAATGTCACATTATATAATCGCATTAATGGTGTATAGCAATTTATCAAACCTTTCAGTGATAAAAATGACTATTTTTTGAGGAATATGGAACCTTTAAATATCATTACGTAATATTATTTGTTTTAATGTACTTGGCTTGAAATCTGCCATTATGAAGACATGCCAGTTGTTTCTGGGAGAAGAACTATGTTCGTACTTGGTGTTTTCGTTCTAATCCAAATCTGTATCATTACTTATCTCATATTGCAATGATATTACTATAATGAAATATGTTTAAACCAAGCTTCAAGGCCCTAGCTCAAATAGTTATTGAGATATTTTGCTGACAATAATACCATGGCGAACGAATGGACAAACAAAGAAATGGACGAACGATGGAATCCACAGATTCTGAGCAACTGATCAAAAGCAATATGCTCTTCCAACTGCGAAGATGTAGGCATAATGAGTTGTATAGTTACCGTATCAATGATGATCCATATCTTATCTTTATACCTAGCAATCTGTACCCAGTTGTTCAAAACTAACGATATCGTTAGTTAGCCAGTCAGCATTCTACGTAAATCTATAGATCTTACCCCGTCAGGAATGCTGACTGGCCTATACGCCCGATTATAGTTACGTTTGAACAACTGGGTACAGATTGCTAGGTATAAAGATAAGACTTTGGATCATTAAGATACGGCTAATACGTTAATATGTTTGCTGAAAAAGTGTGTGTAGCTTTGCATTTGCAAAACGTGCTCACAATGTTTCAGCAAAACTACCTGTGAATTAAATATTGTGCTTACCAGAGCAGTTAACATTTTGACCACTAACATGCTCATTAAGCTAACGATGCTTAGAACAACTGAACCCTGGAAAATAATTCAGCAGATGGAATTTTTAGGCTTTTCATGTTTCAGTGGAGAGCAAAGACCCAGATGATACTTTTCGAATGCGCAGGATGATCTTAATGCACATTTTGCGCTTACCCTTAGGCATTTTTCGCTAAGTGGGACCCATATTATACAGAATATTGAAGAAATGCCCAGCCTGAGTATATACAAAGTAGTTGCAGTCATGGTACCTAAGCCATATTCCAAACTCATAAATCCGTAAACGAATGACAAATCAGAATGTTCAGACCAACAGACATGGACCCCAGAATAAAGGGTGTAATCAGGTGTCCGCGGATAGTAAGCATTACTTGGTAAGCAAGCTTCGCCCACCATGCCCATAGGCTTGAACAAAGGAAATATCGGTAGAAGCGTATGTCCGAGATTTTGGAAGTCTACTTATGGCGCATCACTGGCAAAGACATCAGAAACAATTCTGGAAACTGCCACATTGTAGGGATTGACCAGATCATGATGTCTCCCACAGAACTTCTTAAGTGTTGCTACCAGTTTGGTTTTTTGATACCCCAATGCAGTTCACAGTGTGTAATTCACATGAAATATCGAAACAGCCATTTTCCCAAACGAAGAGAGCTGTCTGAGATTGAAATACTGAGTTGCAGGTAAATGGACCTGGAGGGGTGGGGGGACGGGGGGGGGGGGGGGAGTAGGGGTCGGGGGAGGGGGTGCAAACAAAGTTAAGATTAGACTGCTTTACTGTGTAGTCTTTATCAGACAATTTCTTCTAATTTAATAGAAGCTATGAAGCAGTCTACAATATAATAACATCGCATCAACGTTGATACGACATGTGTAAACGGCATGTGCCCGCTGGGGATACCCCTGATAGTATTTAACCAAGTATTTAACCATTCTTTTCAAGAAGACAACTCTCGTGATTTCCTGTATGCTTTCCTGAACTATCCCTTTCGAATGACAAACAGAATACCACCCGTATCGCTTCATTTTAAGCTTGTGAGTGCATCTACATACTGAGCAGAAATACGAAAAATATCAGATTTTTTATCTAAAAATTTTCATTTTGTTTTTTGTGGTCAAATTTTCGTAATGGTTCCAAGATTTCTGCGCAGCTGATGAAATGAATATAGTAAGCAGTTTTGAATTTACTCTTGACTAGTCAAATACATGTAGCACCAAATCGGATGAGTTGGAAATTTTGTTTTGGTTTTATTTGGTTTTCGAGACGTCTAGTCATTTAAAAATGAAACAAAATGGCTCAAAAATTACTATCCTCATAATTTCTTTGATCATGGATCTCGAAACTATTGCAATGTGATGTGAAACAACTGCATTGTAGTGCGAATTAGGCTGTTGCAATGCAATGTAAAACATTTGCAATGTAAGGTGAAGATAATGTGACGCTGACTACAGTTAACCTGATACTGTAAACTTGGAAAAACATTCTAGCATATCTGTAAGTGGAGCCGACTTTTGTGATCCCTGTTTCCTTTCTTTCGCAACAAGTCCTTTCTGAAAATAGGTCTGCTTTAAAAGGAAATAATTTGCTCCCAAAGGGAGCACATTGTTTTTTCCTTTTAGAGCATATCCTTTATAAGGCAAAACAATGTTATTTGAGTCATAACCCCTCCTTCATTATGAAAACGCCTATTCAAATATATTGAAAATTTCACCACCCAAAACTGAAAATTGTCAAAAAAAAATTCTAATATTTTTCGTATGTTAGCTCAAAACATTGATTGTGGGTACTCGTTAGAACAACCTCGACGAGGCGGTTCTAACGGGGACTCCCACAATGTATGTTTTTGAGCAGAAATAAGAAACATATTGTATACCCCTGCAAACCCAAGTTTTATTATAAAAATGTGGGGTTTAAGGGGGTCAAAAATATTCAGGCATGTATTTCGTAATTTCAACTGTGCTTTCGACATCTTTCAGTCAGAAAGTACGCGTTTTTATTATTTTTTTTTATTTTATTTATATTTTTGCCTAGCGCTTTTCTCAGAATAAGTAAATTGCAAGCTTTTGTTATGATTTAATGCAAAACCATGTGTCGTAACTACCTATGCTCAAACCGTTTTACTATAGTCATTTTATTTATAAAAACAAAGCATATACTTTCACTTTTTCCCATAATAAATGAATGAATGTTATGCAGAAATCTGTAGGGTAGGTAACTCGGAGGCAGATTTTCAGCATGTCCGCTAATTCATTATTTTTTTAATATTCACAATAATATTATAGTGAAACATCAATAATTCAAATCAGCAAAGATACGGAAACAATCTTTTCCATGGACAAAAAATTCAAAATACTTTACTTTAGAAATTGCATAAGTCAGACCAATTTTGACCGTAAATTTAGTTTTAGGAAAGATATTTGAGCACATAACACAGGAACAGAAGAAGACAAATGGTTTGTGATAAGATATGTTCAATCAGAACAAACTATTTTCAATTAAATAAAAACGCCAAAAAAAAAAAAAAAAAAAAAAAAAAAAAAACGTTTCCGAATGCTGTCAAAAGGACAGTAAACGTGTATAAATTCACCTGAAGGTGCGACGAATCGAAGTTTTACGTATTTTTCTTTGACTATTTCGGCGAGCTAAACTATATTTATCCTTCAGCATGCTGGTTAACATTTTCAGCAGACGACATATCAAAATAGTTTTCTTATGTTTTCCTAAATTTGTCATGTGTCAAAAGTACACAAATGCCCCCGCCTTTTACCTTTGCCTATATGGCAACAACATCTAGACCCCACGCCAAACACGAACATATATGTCAATGTAAATTTTAATGTAAACTTAAACATTTATTAGACTCTGGCTATGAACATTACCTACGTACCTACGCACGCACGAACGGACATAACATGGCGAAACGCTATATGCTCCATTGGTACCTTCGGAAGTCGGGGGTATAAAAAAGTGGTTTTGATATTTCATGCCAACTTCCTCCAATGGAAACAATTTGCAAGAAATGTCAGTTCCTGTTTTCTGGGAAAGATAAGGAAACCCTTTTCAAAATTTTGTCTGCTGATTTTCATTCAGCATGCTAAGCGTTACAAGTATGTTCCTAAGACCGTCTACTCCATACCTTTGTCCAAGGGATCTACACACAACTGCGGCGGCCTTGCTATCGAACCCATCATTGCACACTGTTCCCCATTTTCCTTCAATTTCAACTTCAAGTCTGCCTTCATATTTATCTCGTTCTTTTGGTCCATCTGCCAAACGGTACTTTACTGACAAAAAAGTAATACATATTTACAGACAAGTAATTATAACATAAACCCTTCAAGCACTATTCACAACTACGGCAGCCAACTCTTTTAAATGTTTCTTTTAGTTTTTCAGATAAAATATTATTTGACATTTCATCTGAATGGTCTGCCTGCCTAGCAGACGATGCGCATGAAATCTCAAGTATTATGTCACCAAAAAAATAATAATACCAATCTAAGAATGCCATCTAGTGCAATTTTGCATAGGGATTGTAGGATTAATGCTCATAAACTGATTCAACTTATGATACGTGCCTATAGAAACATTTGGACCAATCCATCATCCTCGCCGTCTAACTGGTGTCATGGCTTGGCAGTCTGTAGATCCAAGGATCCAAGCTAGCAAAAGCATGGTCAGGCTGCACAGGAAAGCATCACGAAAACATGCCTATATTATTTTGACCCCCTTAAACCCCACTTTTATATAATAAAACTGGGGTTTACAGGGGTATATATTATTTTTCTTATTTTTGCCCAAAACATAGCTTGTGGGTACTCGTTAGAACCGCCTCGTCGAGGCGGTTCTAACGAGTACCCACAATCTATATTTTGAGCAGGAATATGAAAATATCAGAGATTTTTTTTTCCAGAATTTTTTCATTTTTTGGTGGTAAAATTTTCAGTATGTATTTGAATAGGTGTGTTTTCATAATAGTATTTTTTAGGACTGGAAACTATTCGTAGATTTTCAACCACCTTTTGCACAGGACACAACATTTGTGACTTCCTGTTTACTTTGCTGCACTTCTGCACTTCAAGTCATTTCTGAAAAGGGGTGTATTGTAAAAGGAAAGACTTTGTTCGGTGAAACACTCTACAGAAAGGAAGTATATCTAATAATTTTGCTGCTTAGTTGTCTCCCCTGAATGTGTACCTATTTCCCTATGCAATTATGAGTTTGCTGAATACTTTGTATATATTTGGTATGAATATATTCCAGTAAGCATTGTACACAAATCTATAGCGGGCTGTTATAGGCCCGTCAGGGTAGCTGATTTAGGTAGAAAGCTAGCTGGGATATTAGATTAGACCGGCATGATGTAATCGGACCCAGAAATGAAATGCAACACTTCTGAACTGCAAAATAATGTGCTATTAATATAATATATTTTGCTGCAATAAAAAAAATATGTCCACTTCGATTTCTGGCATGTATACGTTATATTTAAGAATAAGTAGTTAATTATACCCCCAATGTTGATTTATATGCATGTTTTATACTGGATCTACATCAGTTTTTACAATCATATGGTATTTGGCATCGCTTGTTTGTCATTTTGCACTCTTGCATGTTAAAGGTTTCAGATTCAGTGACACAACAGAATTGTTAATATTTGGATAGAAATAATTTTGTAGCAACACAGAGTAAAGTCTTACCTTTATCACCCAAACTAATTTTGACCCCCTTGAATACCCCACGTTTATATAACAGTAGATTAAAGATGCCTGATCGGGAATAAAAAACCTTTGGTGATCTTTTGAATTTGAATGATAGACGTAACTATTATTAGTAACTTGATACCAGATAGGGCATTATTTGATCATTCTAGTACCCTAAGAAAACGAAAAGAACATTTATCACAGTTTTTGACGAATCGCCACAAAATTTTAGGAGCTGAAAGATGGATATATCGTCTAACTTTTGACCGTTCAGAATTTTTTTAAAGTGTCTAAAAAAAAAAGTTATTTAGGTTTGATAACAAAATTTTTCCGCACCTCTGTATATCACGTTCTGGAACACATAAAATTTGTGATGCCTGATTGAGATACATATGCGTCCCGTTTGGGAACACTGAAAATTATGTTGCCTGATCACGATACGAACAAGATTCAATTTGCATACTGACTTTGAATATTAAGCAACCTTTGATTGTTCAGATTTATAAAGTTCCATTGAAACAGTGATTGCTAGTTCTTCTGTATCTCGTTGTTTCATGAAACGGAAGCAAAATATTTTGAACTATAGGCTTCTAGATAACTAAATGACAAAAATCTTACAAAAATCGAATTCAATAAAAGCATGTCTCTTCAAGAAGGGAGTGTGTTAAGGAGGAAATTTTTCTTCTTTCCTGAACAGATCAGAATTTTTAAAACAGGCATTTACTACTACTGAATTTTATAAAACACTTTTGGTTACAGCTTATATAAAAAAAGTTCCATCACAAAAACATACGTATATAATTTTGACCCCCTTGAACCCCACTTTTATATAGTAAAACTGGGGTTTACAGGGGTATACATTATTTTTCTTATTTCTGCTTAAAACATAGATTGTGGGTACTCGTTAGAACCGCCTCACTGAGGCGGTTCTAAGGAGTACCCACAACCTATGTTTTGAGCAGGAATATGAAAAAAGTATCAGATTTTTGTCTAAAAATTTTCTGTTTTTGGAGGTGAAAATTTCAATATATTTGAATAGTCGTGTTTTCATAATGTTAAGATTTTGCCTTCCCACTAGGTGGAAAAAAGTGAAAGCTATTTCGCAATGAAAAACGAGTACCACATAAAACTATATGTATTATATATACTTAAATAAAAGTAAACGAGACTGCATTAAAAAAAAAAAAAAAAAAAAAAAAAAAAAAAAACAACAACAACAAACAAAAAAAAAAAAAAAAAAACAAAACAAAAAAAAACAAACAAAAAAAAACCAAACAACATTACAGAAAAAAATGGGAGTTTCTGTTTTACTGAGACTCTTCATACGCAAAAACTTTAAATATGCACAGGTGAGTACACATGTATATGTCAAATATAACATGCGCTATATCAGATATTTTAGCGAACTTTATAATTTTAGAAAGGTAATTGTTTCTGCTGCAGGGTAACTGAATTGCATGATCAGCAGTAAAGGTCTACCGAATAAGGTCGGCTGACTTTCTAAGATTGCTATATGATCATCCTGTGTGGTCGTCCGTCCATCCGTGGTCAGTAAGCGAAAATGGTCATTGCGCTTAAACCGTTGGTAGTGATAATTTTTGATAATTTTTGGCATACTGATAGATACCGACAAGATAATGTCATTTTTTTTCTTTCACCAAAATAATGTCGAAGCAAAAAAAAAAAAAAAAAAAAAAAAAAAGGTGTGAAATTATGGAAATCGCCGAAGGTCGTCGACCATTTGGGACATTTTTATATTGTTTTGCATTAATATTGACACAATCCAGAAAAAAGAATTGTAAATGCCACATTTACCTTGACAGAGGCAATGCCGAGGCCAAAAATGGGACATTTAGCAAAACTACCCATAACTCTTTAAACCTTAGCAAAACTTTGATAACTTTTCGCACACAAATTGATATTGACAATATCTATCCAATGGGTTTGCCAAATGTCAATTTTCACTGACCGAGACAATGCCGAGGCCGCCAAAGGTCTTTAACAATATGAAATATTTTATAAAGTTTTGTATGTTAATAATGACAAGATCTAGTCATAGGAATCGCCAAAAGCCCGAGGCTAGGAAGAGGCACAGAGTGAGGCGGATCGTGAACATAAGGGTAGTTGATTCTTATTTAATTATTACCGTTTAGACGTCCTTAGAAGTTAATCAAGGCGTGAATAGACAAACCTACATTCTTAAAATAAAATCGAAACTGTGCAACCTTTGTTGAAATCAATTGGTCGAACTACCTTAAAAAGTGCATAGACGTTTCATCATTTGCCATTTAATAGCATTGACAATTTCAGAAAAACACAGAGTAATGTCTTCTAGAAAGCCATGGTTTAGGGACAATCAGAGAATGAAAGATTGTTTTGTTTTTTTTATTTATCGAGTTTTAAAACTTTCTGTAGGACATAAAGATACTGACGGTTCTGGCGTATTTTGTTTCTTACTGTTCTGCTCTGAAATAGACAGGAGATGTCTTTTATATGAGAAACTGAAATGCTGCAACAGTTGTTTCCTGTTCTGCAAAAAAGTTAATGACACACCGACGTATGTGTCTCACTTTATATTGATGTAACTTATGTGTTCACTGCAATTTTACAGATGTTTTGCAAGTTTTCGAACTTTTCCAGCAGACATGTTTCTTTGTTGACGTCAGGCCAAAATGTCTGTTACTACCATTTTCTCGGGCTGAAGCAACCATTTTTCATCACGAAAACACGCCTATATAATTCTGACCCCCTTGAACCCCACTTTTATATAGTAAAACTGGGGTTAACAGGGGTATACATTATTTTTCTTATTTCTGCTCAAAACATAGATTGTGGGTACTCGTTAGAACCGCCTCGCTGAGGCGGTTCTAACGAGTACCCACAATCTATGTTTTGTGCGGAAATATGAAAAAATGTCAGATTTTTTTCTCTGAAATTTTACATTTTCTGGTGGTAAAATTTTCAGTACATTTAAATAGGCGTGTTTTCGTAATGTGCAGACATAATGCCGTCACTAAGGCAGTTTAAGCATTGTTAAACCCCTAATTGTCAGAGTAAGATACTTTTGTCTGTTCATATGCTGTTGATAGTAACTATTGGTTACAAAACATTTACTATAATTCGCTTAAATTAAAATCTGTGATATTTCTGTTGACTTTGATTAGATAAACCTTTAAAAAAATTGTCAAAAATAGCATTTTTGGTGATGTGAAACCGAAAGCAGTTCGGTAATTTATGTTTTGCATCAAAACTTAATGTCATTTATGAATGTGTTTTTGTTCAGGTTGGACTGTTCAAATATGTGTTCGATGGCAGCAAAACTTTCTTCGGAAATTCAGTGGTACGAGGATCATTCAATAAATAATGCAAACACGCCTCTAATTCTTTAATGAATGCATCTATGGCTATGAAATTCTACCAGTTTGTACATTTGTGCACTTTACATGTGCAGTAGCATTTATGAACAAACTTGGCATAGACGCGAATTTTATAATCAAATTGTCAAATCTCTCGGGGTATAGGAAGAAAGTTAGTTGTTATAAGTCTATAAACAGTGTATGAATAAAATATAATGTTTGTCTTTATAAAAAATTATCGCTTGCTAATAGTGGGGACAATTGTCGAGATGGATCATCATATGGTTTTCTTTATATGATGTCTAGCAACAGCAAATGATCAAATACCATAATCGCAACAATGTTTGAAAAATTCTGTTATTTTGGCGAACTATCTAGCGAACAGCATGTGTTTAATTTTAGTAAAGAATTAATTTTACTACTTATGGAAGACTTTTAGTTGAAATAAAATATATTTACATGATAAATTTGTTTGTGGTTATCATGCAGATACTACTTTTTAAAATGGAACAATTGTAATCGTCTAACGTTCCCTTTGTAATTGAAGACTTGATATAGATATGACTGCATCCGTTTTTCAGGTTCACATTTACTTTGAGGCAAACTTTCATTCAAATTATAGGAGTTGTTTGATGTGACATTTTAGCATTGTGAGCAATATTAGGATTAGCATTGTGAGCAATATTAGGATTATTACGACCTATAAATTAAATGTACAAGTAAGAACATGAGACTATCAAATGTCATTGTACAGTGCATGTGTACTTTAAACCTGTTTAAAAAATGACTTTACAGCGTAGTCATGTGGTTTTACTTTTCAATCTGTTGTCACTAGGCAACCAGTTAGGAGGAAAGATTTGACCACAACATTATTGGATTCATATTAGTATATATTCTACGATATTATATTTACAGATAATTCTATGAATAAACCAGTTACGCAGAAAATGAGGACCAGTTCATATTAATTATTGGATGACCTTGATATTGAAGGGAGACTGGTTATTTGGTACATAGTGCATTTTGGTGCATTGAACATCAATCCACAGCCTTCTCTGTCTTTAAATTGTATGCTTTTATTTGAAGTATTTAATATTTGCAATCTTTCATGGAACATGCTATTAGAACATGTAAATATTATCAATCTTGCATTTGTAAATTAGACATTTGTCCTGCTAAAGTGTTTAAGAATACTTTCAATCGCATTAACTTGCAGCTAGTAATTCATTTGATAATTTAATGACCGTATACATTTGTATTTTTGTTTATGTCCGTATCAGGTAAAAGACATCAGACGTTCCCAAACGGGAAGAAATGTTTCCCAATCGGGCATCACAAATGTCATGTGTTCCCAAACGGGATACACTGATGCGCAGAAAAAAAAATCTATTGATTTTAACCTGAATAACTATTTTTCTTGTCACTTTAAAAAAATTCTGAACGGTCGAAAGTTAGATAATTTATTCACGTTTAAGCTCCCAAAATTTGGTGGAGATTTGTTAAAAGCTGTGATACATTTATTTCGTTTTCTGGGGGTACTCGAAAAACGATCAAATGATGCCCGATAGGGTATCAAGTTACTAAATATAGTAACATGTACCATTCAAATTACAAAGGTCACCAAACATTATTGATTTCCGATCGGGCCATCTTTACTCTACTGTATAATAAAACTGGGGTTTACAGAGCTATACATTATTTTTCTAATTTCTGTTCAAAAACATAGCCTGTAGGTACTCGTTAGAATCGCATCGCCAAGGCGGTTCGTACGAGGACCCACAATCTATGTTTCTGAGCAGAAATTTAAAGTTTTTTAGTTGAAAATGTCCAGATTTTGGAGGCGAAATTTTCTTTATATTCGAATAGGCGTGCTTTCGTTATGTTGTGAGTGGACAGCTTTTACAATGTAGAAGGATCTTGTTGTCAGCTTATTGTGCAGGGAAGCAAACAGGAAGTCATAAAACTTTTTCTCCCTTATGAAAAATAACAGAATTTCTCATGTATATCCAGTTTCTTTAAAATTGCTATATCATTACGAAAACAAGCCTATTCAAATATATTGAAAATTTCACTACCAAAAACAGGAAATTTTCAGATAAAAAAATTGACATTTTTCATATTGCTGCTCAAAACATAGATTGTTGATACTCGTTAGTCGAAGCGATTCTAACGAGTATCGAAAATCTATGTTTTTGAGCAGAAATAAGAAAAATAATGTATACGCTGTAAACCCCAGTTTTACTATATATAAAGGGGGTCAAAATTATATAAGTATGATTTTTTCTTTTTATTTATTTATTTATTTGACTAGATGATGTTATTGACGCGTTCTTTGAATTCAACTTTAATTGTGTTTTCTCATTTAAGCATGCGTTTTATCAGTCTTTTGGCTCTTAAATTAATAAAGTGAATATGCCATTAACTGAAATATATGCATTAAATCATTTTGCTTTCAAAAACAAGCATCTTCGTGCGAATTTAATCAAAATTTGTTAAGAAATAAGACAGATACTGCAGTGTTCATTTTATAAAACTGTACGCATAGGCGCCACCTTTTTTAATATTTAGTAACATATTTAATTTTGTAAAACACAAATAAAAGCCGGAAATATGATGTCCAAATTTGATCAAAATCTGTTTAGTAATAAGGCAGATACGGCAGTTCTTATTTTAATATGAATGTTCGCATGGACGCTGCCGTTTTGAATATTAAGTTACACATATAATTTTGTAAGATACAGATAAAAAAACAGGAGTATCATGTTAATATAGGTTCTTTCACTTGAGTTACTAATAGCTCACAGCAAATTAACACCGTTACATGTATATAATAGGAAACCATTGTTGTAGTTCAATTCAAGCCATTTTTGTATATTTAATTAAATGGTTATAGCGCCACTAACTCATAATTATGACAGCTTCATGATAGCATGTTCTGGAGCTTTAAAGCCCTATAAATTTCTTACTTTACAACCGATTTTCATATTTTTTCACAAACCACTTAACTATTGTTTTTCCAATACGCTTATTTAGCGTGCATTTCCCTATACGACTAGCCCTCGTTTATGAGAAATTAATATGCTTTATGCAACTGTTATCTGTTTTAGTTAAATGGCGACAACAGGTGATCTATTTACCGTAAATGTTTTATAGGAGATTAAAGGCTGTGCAGGCCAGACTGATTCTACTCTTTTCTTAACGCAGGGAATGCGGAGTTTTTCCTTTTTTTTAATGTTTTTTTTTTTTTTTTTTTTTTTTTTTTTTCAATTCAATAATATGCATATACCTGGCTTTACACTTGGGAATTTGCAAGAGACGGCAACATCTAAAAAGTGGGAACAACTCTTTGGCGTCCAGTCGATAGAAGTGTAGCATTGTTCGAGAGACGATTCTGTACCAGTACAGTTAACGTTCTCCAACCATACAGTTTGAGGCCATCGACCATATTTTTGTTCGAAACGCTTACTGCCTCCCCTAAAAGGAAAACTCACAATTATGTAAAAGTTAGCTATAAAGCGATTCATATATGGGCCACGCCATGAAACACGTGTCTTCGGGGTAAAATAAAAATCAAGAACATCACGAAAACATACCATAATTTTGATCCCCATAGCACCCTTCCCTCTACCCCCGCCCCGCTTTTATAAAGTAAAACTAGGATTTATAGGGGTATACAACTTTCTTCTTATTTCTGCTCCAAAACATAGATTGTGGGTACTCCTTACCCCTGTAAACCTCAGTGTTACTATACAAAAGTGGGGTTTAAGGGGTCAACATTATATAGGCATGTTTACTTGATGACAAGGACAAAACACAAGGCAAGACTAAATATAAATCCATCGCTGCAGAATAAACCACAAAGCTACACAGAGATGCCAGCGCCTTAAAACGATCAGTAGTATAAACTTCCGGGGATGTAAATTACTTTTGCAGCAGACTAACTTCACCCTGGGTCCGGATGCTTCTTTTAATACAGAAATACATAAAAAAAACCATTCAGTTCCCATAATGACCCCTAACTCAGTTGACGCATTATAATGAAAACCTATAAAAATCAAATAAATCACTATGATAAACTAAGACGAGTATTCATGACTAATTCTACATCCCATCACGAAAACATGCCTATATAACTCTGACCCCCTTAAACCCCACTTTTATATAGTAAAACTGGGGTTTACAGGGGTATACATTATTTTTCTTATTTCTGCTGAAAACATAGATTGTGGTACTCGTTAGAACCGCCTCGGCGAGGCGGTTCTAACGAGTACCCACAATCTATTTTTTGAGCAGAAATATGAAAAATATCAGAGTTTTTTATCTGAAATTTTTCCGTTTTTGGAGGTGAAATTTTCTATATATTTGAATAGGCGTGTTTTCGTAACGATTGCGAGCCAGAATTAAAGAAAACTAATAGTTGATGAACCAAGGCGGGCTAAGCAAAAGACTTATCAAGCCACAACCCACTTATTAAAGCTTCACGAAGAGGCTTTCATTGATTCTGAGGCCGAACCGCCACCGTGCAATTCATTACGAAAACAAGCCTATTCAGATATACTGAAAAATTTTACCACCAAAACTTAAAAAAAGAAAATCAGGTAAAAGCTCTGATATTTTTCTTATTTCTGCTCAAAACATAGATTGTGGGTACTCGTTAGAACCGCCTCGGCGAGGCGGTTCTAACGAGTACCACAATCTATGTTTTTGAGCAGAAATAAAAAAAATAATGTATACCCCTGTAAACCCCAGTTTTACTATATAAAAGTGGGGTTTAAGGGGGTCAGAATTATATAGGCATGTTTTCGTGATGGGATGTAGAATTAGTCATGAATACTTATACTTTATAAAAGTGGGGTTTAAGGGGGATCAACATTATATAGGCATGTTTTCGTGATGTAGAGAGCAAACCATAGCCATCAACAGTGATTGCATGTAGCTTACCGCATAGTCTGATCAGTACCCGCTCACAAAATTATTGGATAGTACAGAATATATCCCTTGACGCGGCCCTTATGGCTGCATGAAAAATTATAAAGACAGCTTCGCCCATGAATCATCTAAGCTGTTGTAAAGGAGCATATCGATATTGTGTAGATTTTAGGGAAAATGATTCATTTTCATGGAGAGACAACCCTTCCATATTTATGTTATCTATTTTCTGGAAAAGAATCTATTCTAAAACAAAAGATCTTAATCTCCATAGGGGAAGACACTAGATACAGATATTATGACGTTTACAAGAGTCGTACAACGTCGCATTAACGTCGCTGGAACATCATGACTTAGCATCGCCGTTAATACGATGTTGTATAAACGCCATGTGCTCGCAGGGATTATACATACACGTAACCAAGAGATCTGCAAACAACGCCAGCGTCTACATCATCAAATCCGGTTCCGCACACTGTCCCCCACACATTATCATGTATGATCTCAAGTCTTCCTTCCAAAGGACTTGGACCACCCGCCAGTCTTATCAGACCTGAAATAGAATGATGTTCGTAAATGATTACAAATTGTATACATCAGTGGACTTGTTAAGCATGAACTGTTGTTGATAATGCTGGGATAATTTACCAAACCTCCATAAAAAAACTAACTTTTATACATCAGTGGATTTGGTAAGAAGGAACAGTTGCTGATAATGCGGGGACAATTTACCAAACTTCTCCATAAAACAAAACTGACTTGAATATATCAGTGGACTTGCTTAGAAAGAAAGTTGTTGATAATGATGAGATACAGTTGACTCCCGTTATCTCGAACTCGCTTATCTCGAATAACCGCTTATCTCGAAGTGAAAATCTGGTCCCTGTCTAAACATGAAAAACTAACAACATGTAAAAAATATTGTGGAAAAGAGAAGAAATTGCTCCTAAGGAGCAATTTCTCCTCTTTTCCACAATATTTTCAATATATCTAACTTCAAAAGTCCAATTACACATATATTTGTTAAATGTGGTTAATCAAATTAGTTTTTCCTCAATTCTGCAAATCTGATATGTCGAACTACGGATATCTCGAAGTTTTTCAGAGAGTCCCTTGGAATTCGAGATAACGAGAGTCGACTGTAATTTACCAAACTTCATAAAACATATATGATCCATAACGTGAGAACATGTGCCCTCTGACATGTGCAACCAAAGAAGACTCAAATCTACCTGCTTATCCACGCAGTTTGATCACAGTCTTTGTTGCCCGCATGAAGAAGAATGTAAGAGAAAATTCCAACCAGTGCCACAATCACAAGCCGCAGCTCTTCGTAGACACCAAGAGGAAGGAGAAACAGACCAAACTAAACAAGCGCAAATCGAACAAACGTACGCAAAACACTGAGATTAGCTCTCTTCCCCCAAGCGAGGTAAATACAATTCTAAAAGGACTGAAAGGGTCAAGAACAAAATATCACAAGGCAAGACTTAAAATAAATCGTCTCGTAGAATAAACCACAAAGCAACAAAGAGTAAGACTAACACCCGGACAACCTCCTTAGAACGGTGAAAGAAACTTTGCATCATTGGCTCTCTAAAAAGTGTCCGGTGAAGATTCTGATAAGACTGCAAATGGGCATGCTGATCTGAATATTCACCGGTGCACATGTCCGAGGGTACATTTATTTACGTTATGTACGTTATTTCGCATTACGAAAGCAAGCCTATTCAAGTATATTGGAAATTTTACAACCAAAAAATTGAAAATTTTCAGATAAAAATTCTGATATTTTTCTTATTTCTGCTCAAAAACATAGATTGTGGGTACTCGTTAGAACCGCCTCGCCGAGGCGGTTCTAACGAATACCCACAATCTATGTTTTGAGCAGAAATAAGAAAAATAAGGTATACCCCTGTAAACCCCACTTTTATTATATAAAAGTGGGGTTTAAGGGGGTCAACATTATATAGGCATGTTTTCGTGATGGTAAGGGTTCAATTTTTTGCGGATACTCATTAGCTGTGCATCGACGAAACGATTCTAATTAGTATTTTCCAACATATGTTTTTTCAACGAAAGAAGTGAGAAAATAAGCCTAGAATTATCATCAAATACTCTCCCCTTATCACGTTCTTTGTTTATTCTCATACATGTTGTTTGCAACAACACTTTTGCTGTTCCGTCATTTAATGCGTTTATGCCCTGCGGGTACATGACAATCATACAATGTCGCATAAACGTCGTGTGCCCGCTGGGTGTAATGTGTAGCAACATGTTACATTACGAAAACACGCCTATTCAAATATATAGAAAATTTTACCTCCAAAAACATAAAATTTTCGGATAAAAAAAATCGGATAGTTTTCATATTTCTGCTCAAAACATAGATTGTGGGTACTCGTTAGAACCGCCTCGGCGAGGCGGTTCTAACGAGTACCCACAATCTATGTTTTTGAGCAGAAATAAGAAAAATAATGCATACCCTTGTAAACCCCAGTTTTACTATATAAAAGTGGGGTTTAATTGGTTCTAAATTATATAGGCGTGTTTTCGTGATGCATATCAAAGTTTTATGTAACGTGTGGTCATACCATTTTATGACATAACGTTAGCCATTAAATAATAGCGACGTCATATGATAAATGCCATGACCCATGACGTTGTATCGACTCTGATTCGACATTGTATAAACGTGACACTACATCGACGTTTCTGCGACTTTGTATAAATGGCGTGATATTGCATCGACTTAATGCGACGTTAATTAAACGGCAAGACGTTGCATCGACGTTGGTTTGACGTTCTATAAACATCATTTGCTTATATCGACGTAAATACAATTACTATAAAACCATGACGTTGCTTCGACGTTAATTCGACCTTGTATAAACATCATGAGCCCGGGTAGAATTTGTATCAATGTCGATCGTCTACTTTTCATTTGAAGATACTACTCGTATTTCCAGTCATACACGTTTTTGAATCAAACGTAGCGCAGCTTTTAACCTATTAATGCGTAGCGTTCCATAAACGATGCATAGGCAAGAGTGTAGAACCAGGTCAGATACCACATTAAACGGGGCTTGATTGGGGTCTATATTGATTGCATGAAAGAGAGGAATTTCTAATTAATATGATAATGATAGGAATGAGCCTTCAAGATATATCTTCTATTTGAAAAAGACATGTCCTAAGAGTTGAGGTAGCAGTGGTATTAACCCATTTTAATCTGAAAACTTCCAATAAGTGTAAGTGGCAAACAGTGTAGATCCAGATCGGACAACGCGTTTTGCGGTGTCTGATCAGGGTATCCACTGTTTGCATATAGTTTATACAGATTTCTCTACGAATATCTACTAAATCATACAGCCTGACATACCTAAAATTGAAATTGTACCTTTCCAAAATATAGTCTGAATCTGGGAGAGTTTATTCAATCTGAAATGGATTAATGCACATACGTTACATCACACTGCATTCTACTCGACGATAAAGTCTACTAACCTTTGCTAGGGGTATGACTGTAACGAGTTGTACAGGCCACAGATACGTCTTCATGTTGGTGACAGTTATGTTGGCCCCAACCACTGTGCTCACACTCATGTAGATAATTCTCGTTTCCTTTACAACGAACCTGGTCTAGCCAGATAAGCCCGGAACCTCCCTTTACATTGTTTATCAACCTGCCACCACTGTTTAAGAATAAATTAGATTACTAAAATACAATAAATCCTCGTTACAACAACAGCATTTTTTCCTAAAACCATTGCCATTAAAATGAATTTGCTGTTGTAGAGAATACTTAATGAGCAGATTGATATGTAAGAAAAGTCTTGTTTTGTTCATATTTACCCATAGAATATGTTTTGTAAATTTGTTAGAATCGCCTCAAAGAGGCAATTTTAACAAATATCCAAAATAGATGTTTCTTTTAAGTTTTGAATACAATATTCTTACATTATTTGTGACTAGCTGTTACCTCTTAAGCGAAAGTTTCGCGATAATCAAATTGTCATTATAACGAAATATAACAGATAGTCACTCGCTACAAAAGGATAGGTTACAACGCGTGCGGCAAAATGCAGGCATGGTTCCTAACCCAATTATGACTGATAATTTTGCTTTCCTTTTAAATGTTACGACGATAAATCAGTCCTCAGACTCAATGACGGTCTCCTCAGTCTGTTTCAGAAGGTTGACGCCTGACTACCAATGTATGTTATCTACTTCATCCTGGTTCTTACGTAGCTTTCTTCTGTTCAGGCCTCAGATCTACATTGAGCTTTATTTCATCAAAGTACTTGTGATTATATGTGATTTAGTGTGATGTTTCACTAATGTGTAAGAGGACTTCCACGCGGTCCGAAACTTACCCAGCGGACACATAATGTTAATATAACGTCGCCTCAACTTCGATGCAACGTCATGACGTTGCATCGATGTTGCGTCGACGTTGTATAAACGTCGTGTGCTCGCTGGGTATATTTCTAATTTTGAACTGCATCAGAATTAAAGGTGAGGTTTCGTGCAAGTAAACCTGCTTAAATTCCTAACTAGTTTTTCTATTCACCGTTCAAAGGCGGTTCCTGTTATATTTCTGATTTGTTCTTGTGTCATTGGCTTCAGATTTGGCATTTTATTTCTTATGTCACTGTTTGTTCATAATCTCTCCTCATAATGGTGCCTCTGGAAGGCTGTGCTTCGTAACTGTGACATTTTCTGGGTGTATTCACCGATAATACTTTATATAAGACGTTTCTTATAAGACGTTTCTCTTGTCATTGCTTATTCCGCTTTCCTTCTTCACTAACACGACTATTCAAATATATAGAAATTTCACCTAAACAAACTGAAAATTTTCAAACAAAGATCTCTGATAGTTTTCATATTTCTGTTCAATACACAGATTGTGGGTACTCGTTAGAACCGCCTTACCGAGGCGGTTCTAACGAGTACCCACGATCTATGCTTTTGAGCAGAAGTAAGAAAAACAATGTATATTCCTGTAAACCCCAGTTGCACTATATAAAAGTGGGGTTTAAGGGGGTCAAAACTGTATAGGCATATTTTTGTGATGTGGCTTGAGAAGGCTATGCGTCGTAATTGTTGTATTTCCTTGGTATCTTCACTGATATTTTTATATTGGTGGCAAGACAGATGACATATCAGAATACTGCTCTAATTAAGGGTCCGGGTTCCTTTACTTTTTCTTAGTTTTGTTTTCGTTAGAGTGATGTTTTGAAACGTTGTGACGAGTCATTCAAACATTATCATCAGGACAGTGCTCCATGAGTGTTTGTCATAGGTCCAGATTAATTGATGTTTTGTTGATTTTTTTTTCAGAGATATACTGATATTTTTTGTTTATTTCTCAATACAAATACATGTTGTGGGTACTCATTAGACACACATCGGTGAGTTACCACTACATATCTTCTTACTGAGAAATACGAAATTTATTAATCTATATATAGTCGAGCCTCAATAGCTCGTACGATAATGGTGCGTTTACCATGGCTAATTCGACCACGTTTAAGTTCCTAGAAATTCCTCCGATAGCTCACGAAAACAAATATTCAGGAAATTTTTCTTATTTTGTCATGAAATTGTATATTGTATTGTACTCATTAGAATCGCCTCATCGAGGCGATTCTAATGAGTGCACTCAACATACCATGAATGTACAATCACTGTGTAGAAAATCGAAAAAAAAAATCACTACTTTTTATCGCTATTTGATTCCTGACCGGCCTGGCAGTATAATTAGCCCCGGGTGGTTTGGACCACCGATGTCTCGAACAAATTTTCATGGCTCAAAGATGTTCGAGCCATTGAGATACGAATGTTGGAGATACCCCTTTTATCTGAAGCTATATATTAGGAAATACGAAAATTATTGTGTGGATAGCCCCTATTATCTGAAGGTATATTTTGGGTAATACGTACATTGTAAATTATTCTGTGGATACCCACTTTTATCTGGAGCTATATATTGAGAAATGCGAAAATTGTTATGTAAACACCGCTTTTATCTGGAGCTATATATTGACAAATGCGAAAATTATTATGTGGCTACCCCCTTTTAGCTGGAGCTATATATTGGGAAATACGAAAATTATGTGAATACACTTATATCTGGAGCTATATATTGACAATTACGAAAATAATTACGTGGATACTCCTTTTTCTGGAGCTATATATTGACAAATACGAAAATGAGTATGTGGATAGCCCCCTTTATCTAGAGCTATATATTGCGCAATACGAAAATTATTATGTGGAGACCCCTTTTATCTAGGGCTATCTATTGGGAAATACGAAAACTATTATGAGGAAAACCCTCTTATCTGGAGCTTTATATTGACAAATATGGTAATTTTATGTGGATACCCCCTTTTATATATAGCTACATATTGGGAAACACGAAACATATTATGTGGATACCCTTTCATCTGGAGCTATATATTAACAAATACGATTTTTTTATGTGGATACCCCCTTTTATCTTGAGCTGTATATTGGGTAATACGAAAATTATTATGTGAAGACCCCTTTTTATCTAGAGCTATATATTGGGAAATACGAAAATAATTATGTGGATACCACTTTTATCTGCCTCTATATATTGACACTTACAAAAATTAATATGTGGATATCCCCTTTTATCTAGAGCTATATTTTGGGAAATACGAAAATTTATATTATGTGGATACCCCCTTTATCTGGAGCTATATATTGACAAATCATTAAGAAAACAAGCCTATTCAAATATATTGGAAAATTTACCGGCAAAATATGTAAAATTTCAGATAAAAATTCTAATATTTTTCATATTTCTGCTCAAAACATTGATTGTGGGTACTCGTTAGAACCGCCTCGGCGAGGCGGTTCTAACGAGTACCCACAATCTATAGTTGGAGCAGAAATATGATAAATAATGTATACCCCTGTAAACCCAATTTTTACTTTAAAAAATATGAAAATTATTGGAGATTTTTATCTGAAAATTTTCAGTTTTTGGAGATGAAATTTTCTTTGTATTTGAATAGGCGTGTTCTCGTAATGTAGCTCCACATAAAAGAGGTATCGACATGATATTTTTCGTATTTCTCAATATATAGCTTTAGATCAAAAGGGGTATCTACATAATAATTTTCGTATTTGTCAATATATAACTCCAGATAAAGGGAATGTACACATAATAATTTTCGTATTTCCCAATATATAGCTCTTGAAGCAGTGAATAAGTACCCGGGAATGGGCTAAATTAAGAATGAATATATTTTCTTCAAAACGATTATTAATTGATGATCAATCGGTTTTACAAACCGATGATCGACTGTAAAATTAAGGCGGATTCCCAACACTACTATCCGTATAATAATTCCCTCAATTCCCAATCTACAGATAATTGGGGATATCCACATGATAAATTTTCGTACTTGTCAATATATCATCACGAAAACATACCTATATAATTTTGACCCCCTTAAACCCCACTTTTTTAAAGTAAAAATTGGGTTTACAGGGGTATACATTATTTATCATATTTCTGCTCCAACTATAGATTATATATATACCCAGTTTTACTATAAAAAGGTGGGGTTTAAGGGGGTCGAAATTATATAGGTATGTTTTCGTGTTGATATATTGACAAATAAAAAGGTTTATAATGTGGATATCCCCAATTATCTGGAGCTGTAGATTGGGAAATGAGGGAATTATTGTATGGATAGTGGTGTTGGGAATCCGCCTGAATTTTACAGTCGATCATCGGTTTTGTAAAACCGATTGATCATCGATTAATAATCGATTTGAAGAAAATATATTCATTCTTAATTTAGCCCATTCCCGGGTACTTATTCACTGCTTCAAGAGCTATATATTGGGAAATACGAAAATTATTATGTGTACATTCCCTTTATCTGGAGCTATATATTGACAAAAACGAAAATTATTATGTAGATACCCCTTTTTTATATCTAAAGCTATATATTGAGAAATACGAAAATTATCATGTGGATACCCTTTTATGTGGAGCTATATTACGAGAACACGCCTATTCAAATACAAAGAAAATTTCATCTCCAAAAACGGAAAATTTTCAGATAAAAATCTCCGATATTTTTCACATTTCTGCTCAAAACATAGATTGTGGGTACTCGTTAGAACCGCCTCGGCGAGGCGGTTCTAACGAGTACCCACAATCTATGTTTGGAGCAGAAATAAGTAAAATAATGTATACCCCTGTAAACCCCAGTTTCACTATAAAAAGGTGGGGTTTAAGGGGGTCAAAATTATATAGGTATGTTTTCGTGATGATATATTGACAAATACGAAAATTTATAATGTGGATATCCCCTCTTATCTGGAGCTATATATTGGGAAATGAGGGAATTATTGTATGGATAGTAGTGTTGAGAATCCGCCTGAATTTCACAGTCGATCATCGGTTTTGTAAAACCGACTAATCATCGATTATAGTCGACTTGAAGAAAATATATTCATTCTTAATTTAGCCCATTTCCAGTAATTTATTCATTGGTCTAGATCAATTAGAGAGGTATTCAGATAATATTTTTCTCATTTCTCCATGAAAATATATGTTGTGGTAGCATCCGTGTGGCGCTTCTAATGAATACCCACCACAACATATGTTTTATGGAGAAATATGAAAAAATATCAGTACGTTTTGGTTGATTGTTTTGGTGATACAAAATTCTGATAGTTTTCATATTTCTGCTGGTGGTAAAATTTTCAGTGTATTTGAATAGGCATGTTTTCGTAATGTTTGCCCCTTGAGACTGATGATCCGAAATATTTTTATAGTCGACTAATTGGAACATTCTATTGTTAGAAACATATTTGCTCACGTTTTATTTTTGTAGACAAGTTATAAACAAATGAAAAACAAAGCTGTCTATTTGGCTCATTCTAGATGTGTGGTCAGTAATTGAAAAAAAAAAAAAAATAAAAAAATAAGATAACTAAAATAGCCTAAAACAATCAGCCAAAACGTACAGATATTTTTTCATATTTCTCGACGAGGCGGTTCTAACAAGTACCCACAATCTATGTTTTTAGCAGAAATAAGAAAAATAATGTTTACCCCTGTAAACCCCAGTTTTACTGTATAAAAGTGGGGTTTAATGCGGTCAAACTTATATAGGTATGTTTTCGTGATAAGTACTTGTGTTCACCAAAAATGAATTTTTCAGATAAAATATTCTGATATTTTTCATATTTCTGCTCAAAACATAGATTGTGGATACTCGTTAGAACCGCCTCGTCGAGGCGGTTCTAACAAGTACCCACAATCTATGTTTTGAGCAGAAATATGAAAAATAATGTTTACCCCTGTAAACCCCAGTTTTACTGTATAAAAGTGGGGTTTAAGGGGGTCAAACTTATATAGGTGTGTTTTCGTGATAAGTACTTGTGTTCTTCTTAGATACAACAATATTGGACAGGGACTAATATGAAAGTTCTAAATGTGTATAACATCTGAGCCGGGACCCAGCATTTCCCACAAGTCTGCACGTGCGAAGGCTGATTAGTCTGTTAGACGCTTTGGATCATTGGCTACCCACAGAGTGCCCTGTCAAGACTCTGATTAGACTGCCCGGATGCACATCTGATCTGTATCGTCTTTGAGCGCATTGCCCTTACGAAAACATGACTATCCAAATATACTGAAAATTTGACCACCAATAAATGAAAATTTTCAGACAAAAAATTCTGATCTTTTTCATATTTCTGCTTAAATCATAGGTTGTGGGTACTCTGTGTACTTGTTAGAACCGAGAACCACAATCATTGCTTTTTAACAGAAACATGAAAAAAAAAAAAAAAAACAAAACAAAAAACAAAACAAAAAAAAAAAAAAAAAAAACAACAACAAAAAACAGTTTACTATATAAAAGTGGTGTTTAAAAGGGTAGAAATTATATAGGCATGTTTTCGTGATGAATCTTGTACCAAATGCTGTGTCCCGGCTCAAACAATAAATAGTATGAAACAAACCTGTAGCCTAAAGACCTACAAACAACTTCAGCATTTGTTGGTGAGAAATCATCGTTACATACAGTCCCCCACTTTCCATCATGTTTCACCTCAAGTCTTCCGGTATAGTAATATTGTCCATCCGTTAAACGATACATATCTGAAATAGATATGAACCGAAAAGTATTAAAATGTACCTTTAGACATGCGCCTATAGAAGAGACAGATCAGTATGTACATTTACGCAGGCTGATCAGTATTCACCAGGCGGTTTGGACAGTTACAAGATCCACTTTTCTTCAGAAGAGCAACTAGGAACCTTATCGAAGTGGGCAGATGTGCGGACTAATTTCAGGCGTCCCGACTTTTATTTTGATTGTAAATTTTCCACTTTTAGATGACCTAGTCCTCGCGCTATATCCTATGCTGCACTTTAAAAATCGAAATTAAATTGTAACTGCTAAATGTCTACAGTAAGGGCACATTTATAGTCTGGTTTTAATAACAAGACCAGGCATGGTCAAAATATAAGCAAATGACGTTGCATGTCACTGTCAAAATGGCTCAGTCTTTTCACATTTGGTTGAACGTTTCCATTGCGTTGGCCCCTGACAATTATTATTCTCGAAATGAATTACTACTCCAGGTAGACTAGACTTGCCCCATGCTTATGAGTTTTACATTTCTAATATAACAAAGGTAAAATACTCCTCCTAGACTATTTTTTCTGCACATATCATCTCCCTTACCAGTAGCTGGTCAGCCAACTCAGAGAGAAAGACATTTCAAATGATTGGAATTTTGTAAAACATGAATAGTTGTTTTTATTATATTGATTTATGTATCAGTTAGACGGGAGTCAGTCTACAGGTAGACACATTAAGTTGAATACGCATTTGTCACAGATCTACATGTTCGCCATTTTTCATCGTCTAGTTTGACCTCAAAGCTTAAGCCATTTATACAAATAAAATCGTTTCTGATTTTAGGAATTTCTGTAGTTATTTATTCTCTGTCAGAAATACCTATATTTCATGTACACAGTGCAGGCCCTGGTCAAATGTTTTAGATCCTTTTACGGCACCTCTCACAGAACCTGAACTCAAGACCTCTCGACTCCGAGTCGGACAGTATAACTATCACTTGCACAACCAAATGTCATAGTAAAGAAAAAGGAATGAAAAATGAAAGAATAACAAGAAATTTTAAGAGCATGTTTGCTGTACATTTATCATGCAACAGCGCATGCAATAAGCTCAATCAGAATGGTTATACTCAATTTCAAGGAATGTTTGTTAGAGGTGAGAAAGTAATTGTAATCTAAATACAGATTTGAAAAATGAATGCATCCAGGGAGATGCGTTATTTTACCCCTCCTCCTGGTCAGAAACATTTTCTAAGTTTTACCGTCGTTACCCTGAATTAATATCCAAAAATAGTCCTGGTTTGAAAAACTCAGAACTGCAAGACGGTCTGTTTGAACTTGAATGTTCTTGCGTCTTAATGGTATAAATTCAGAAATATTGTTGGCAAAACTGATTTTTCAGAACAACTTGGATTGTCCCTCGCAACAAAAAAGATAGGTAAAAACATGAATATTCTGCGGCGAAATGCATGCATGTTTATTAACCCAATTATGGTTGACTGAATATCAATGTCTCTAATTGGGTCCATGGGGGTCATGTTTGCAGTTTTCTCGTGTTCTAGCGCCAAGTAGTCCTTAACCAGCTTTAGCGGAACTCGATTTTCCAAAATTCTACAACGAGCTCAGTGATTCCAAGGAATATATATATATACCAAGATGGAGTATGGCACTAACCAACAATTCACAAAGCTTATAAATGTAAACGAAATAATCCCATTTATACCAGTGTCCCATAAAAGGGGCATTTGCAAACAGAGTAAACCTTAGTTCTAATGCAGTAAAATGTGGCGTCTGATCTAGGTCTACAATGTTTGAGGCTTGGTTTGATACACACGATCTCTATATTCAGAATAAAGTCAAACTGAATTGGAAATATACACTCAGTTTGAGTTTATATAGTATATCGCCCATGATGACATTCTTAGAGCCATTCGAGCCTAAATATTGGTTGTCCCTTAAACTGCTAATCACAACAATTGTTGTCTGTTTTGTTATCTGCTTGTGATTTTAAAAATCAATTTTGTAAACGGTGTGGATTCAGGACTGCTCCTAGATGTGTGCTCCTCTAGGGGCAGTCTTACCAGGGTCCACTGTTTGTCTGTATGCAAAATAGGTTTGAAAAGTTTGCAAGAATGTTCAGCAGAAGACATAAACAGACGACATTTTCAGAAACAAGTTTTCTTGGCATTTTAAGGGTTAATTTAATCTGGGGCTTCTTACTGTTGACATCGAAGCGAACCAGAGATTAATCATACAATTTATTCAATAGTCATTATCAACATTTTATCTCTTTCACAAATAGGTACATACATGTTATTCACCGTTATGGGATATTGAAAATGCATTTATATGCAACGTTACTCCTTTGTTAATTTCCACTTGCTAAATCTAATGGCCATTAGTTTGTTTAGTTGCCAAAAAGTATTTGTATATTGTATTGTATTGTATTGTATTGTCTTGTATTGTATTGTATGAAGTACAGGAATGTTTAGAAAACATCATGGGATAAGACGTATTACGACATTTGTGAGTTTGAAATGTTATTTAGATTGGACTTACTGCAGATGTATGCGTTTCATCATTTAGCCATTAACATTCTCCGGACAAATTCAACACGACAAATTGATAACATTTTCCTTAGTCTTCCTAGAAAACAGGATTTGGCATTTCAACGAAATTGTCTCCATTTTACATGAAATATCGAATCCTGTGTTCTAGGAATATTAAGAAAATATTTCAAAATGGCATCTGCTGAAAATTTTACCAAGAATGCTAAGCGTCAATAAGATGAACTGAGACTTTAAAGGGGACGGGGGTGGGGAAACTCTATCATAATTGTTTTCTCTCCCTTCTGAGAAGTGGTTTTCTCTATAAGGCAAGAATGTGCTCTCCTTGAGTATTTTGTTTTTATTTTTACAGTAGATCCGCTGGTGTACAGGAAAGCAAACAGAAAAAATATACTGATCAAAAAAAAAAAAAAAAAAAATAGAAACGCAACACCACTATATGGCCAAAAAAAAACCCCAATGAACACTAATATTTTAGCTAGCGCATGACAAAACCTACAAAATGGCATGTGCGCCCAGCGATGACTCATACTAGTCAGCCCAGTCTGATCAGAGTCCTTGCTATGCACTCAATGGTTTGCTAAGGACCCAAGCTTTCTTCATGCGAACAGCGAAGACTCTAATCAACCTTGGCGGATGCAAAGGCTGATCTGAGTCTTCACTTGGCGCACATGCCATTTTGTAGGTTTTGTCATGCGCTGGCTCATTTTTTGATTCATCACGAAAACATGCCTATATAATGTTGACCCCCTTAAACCCCACTTTTATATAGTAAAAGCGGGGTTTACAGGGGTATACATAATTTTTCTTATTTCTGCTCAAAAACATAGATTGTGGCGAGGCGGTTCTAACGAGTACCCACAATCTATGTTTTTGAGCAGAAATAAGAAAGACGAGGCGATTCTAACGAGTACCCACAATCTATGTTTTTGAGCAGAAATAAGAAAAATATCAGAATTTTTATCTGAAAATTTTCAATTTTTTTGGTTGTAAAATTTTCAGTATACTTGAATAGGCTTGTTTTCGTAATGTGTAAATTTGATCTACAGCGAATACCATACAATTTCGTACATCAAAGTGTCTGACAAAAGGGCATATGCACACAGTGTAGACCCAGATAAGACTGAAGTAGCAATCTGATCAGGGTCTACACAGTTATCGTTCTGCTGTTTAAGAGAGAGTTGCATAAAAAAGAAAACAAACAAGTATGGAATAAAATGTTTGAACTTTTAGGACATTTCCCGTAGAGTGTAAATGGTGCTTGTAAATCAACAACTGAGGTATATTTGAATTGTTTATTCCTCAGTATTAAGTATACACATAGGAAACTGTGGGCCAACATGTACAGATAACTTTTATTTGCAGGCTCTTTCGAAAAAAAACAGTTTTTTTTTTTTTGTTTATAAAGGCTATTTTGTTCTTATATAGGTTTTCCGGTGAATTTCTAACAATATAAAGGGCAGAAAAAAAGTGTTTAATTCACCCTGTGTCTAGATTCTGTGCCATAATTACCTGCTATGATGGACAGTGTCTAAGCGAATTCAAAAGTCTGGGTCTGTCACATTCTACGTCTCCATATTTTCGTTGACCAAAGACTTTGACTCATTATTCGTAAAAAACCAAAACAAATAATAATAATAATAATAATAATAATAATAATAATAAAACTACTTTAATACCCCTGCACCAAACGTATGCAGTGGCGCTGTAAAATCTTCGTCATTCCATCCGTCCGTTTACCCATATCTCCGTCCTTCCATCATGATTATTTGCCAAAAAATAAAGGTGTTTTATTTAACATATAGGTTTTTAGGATGTAAAGCAAATTAAAGGTTTTAAAGGTTTAGAGGTTCCCGTACGGAGCCTAAAAACAATGTACTAATTTTACTTTTCTTTGCATTTTTTTTTCTGGTGACGGATGCGGGGTGGCAGGGGAGAGAGTGGGCGTGCGGGTGGGGATGGGGTCAAGATATAATAATAGAACACCTTGTTCATATGACTGATCACAATCGACAGACACATCTCTTGTATGTTCACAGCCATTGTTGACCCAGTTTTTAGTCTTGCAATCGTCCAGTGAAAATTCAGTTCCTGAACATTTCACACCTTCCAACCATATTATTCCTTTCCCACTTCCGTATTTCGTTGCACTCTGCATTCCTCCTCTGAAACATTAGAGTTACTCAATTGCTTTCTCGATGATCGTGTATAATCGACCACCGAGATTTCTGTTAGAGTATCCATCAGTCGGTTTTGCCTCTGTGACTGATGATCAGAAATAATTTTCATAGTCAACATGATGCTTCTATGTTTAGGAACGCGTTTTCGCTTAAATCTTATTATGAGCAAATTGTTAAAAAAAACAAAAACAAACAACAAGAAGAAAAAAAACAAACAAAAAAAACAAAAAAAAAAAAAAAAAAAAAAAAAACAAAAAAAAAAAAAAAAACAAAAAGAAACAAAACGAAAAAAAACAAAAAAAAAAACAACAACAAAAAAAAAAAAAAAAAAAAAAAAAAAAAAAACAACAACAAGCAGTCAGTATGAAATAATAAGCAGCATGTTTGTATCATTTTAAACTCGCGGTGAAGAATTATGAAGCAATTTCATAAAAATATGCTGAAATAAGTATAGCTATAAATAAATCACTTTTCAACTACAAAAACACTCATATTTTTCTTATACCTCCATGAAAACATATGTTGTGGATTTTCGTCAAAACACCTCTTATTTTAGCCGTGTTTCAAGTCCGTATCCCTAGCTTCAGACAAGCGGAATACCCACATATTATTTTTTCGTATATTTCCATGAAAATATTTTGTGTGGGTACTGATTATGGGTATACATTATTTTTCTTGTTCGGCTTAAAACATAGGTTGTTGGTAATCGTTAGAAACGCCTCGCCGAAAAGGTGTGATTTTGTAATGTGCTTGTTATTCCATTTAGTTTGAATTTTTAACAGCTTCCCCATATGCATGCATAGAACGCACATTTGTTATTGCCCTTAAAAGAACAACTACGACCTTCATCTGAACAAAAAAAAAAAAAATAAATAAATAAAAAAAAAAAAAAAAAATAAAAAAAAAAAAAAAAAATCAAACAAAAAAACAACAACAAAAAAAAAAAAAAAAAAAAAAACAAAAAAAAACAAAAAAAAACAAACAAAAAAAACAACAGTACATCCATCTTTGACGCTCTATAACCAATATTCAGACTCAGTGGCTACTTGGTTCAGCGGTCTTAGAGAAAACGTTAGTCAAAATGTTAACACACGCACGTACGAGTGGACGAATGAATAAAATAGATACCTGTTTTACTAGTTTACTCCCTTACCTATTATAGCGACACAAATAGTTAAAAGCTGTAATTAAGAAGAAAGGTAGATATATACAAAAATGTAAAAGATGTAAAAAAAAAATATATATATATATAAAACATAGAAAGACTGATCCGTGGACGTGTAAACAAACATAGTACATTGTATGTACTCTAAATGTAAGAACCAGTGTTTTATAAATCTTTGAAATGCGATTCTCAAAATTGTTTTGATTTTTTGTTGTTTTCTTTGTTTCAATAAGTGGCATATTAGAATCATAATGATTGCTAAAACGGACAGGTTCAACTTTAAGCGTAAAGCAAAATTGTAGAAGACGTCATTATTTTTTTAATATCATTATTTTATTTTATTTATTTTCTTTTTTTTGTTTTGTTTTCAGAGAAAACGATGTCTCATATTTTATTTGAATCTACTGCCACAAGAAATATCGCCTTATTTTCTCTGAAAAACAAAATGATTAAAATTGTGTCTGCTACAATTGTGATTTGTGTTTCAAAGTTAATTTAAACATATTTATTTCACAATTTCACATGACAAGCAGTAATATATACATACAATAATACTTGATAGGATTGGAACGGAAGCTCAAGGCTTATAGAGTTCCTCTCCTTAGAAGCATATTAATACAGAGTGTACAATCGTGGCAGGTCGTAAGTTAAGGTCAGTGAATGTAGGCTGTTTATAATCATGTTAACCTTTGTAAGTTAATCTTTATAAAGAGGTGTCATAGCAAGCCTACAAGTTCGTATACATTTACAAATAAATTTAACAACAATGACATTGAAAGATATTAATTTGGACAAAAGAACAGAAAAGTATACATATCCTTATCTTTATAGAAGCATTGGTTGGGAAGGAGCGAAAAAATTGAGAAAGGATGGGAATGTTTCGAGCTGGATCCGATCGAGGGGAAGGGAGCGTCAAAGGTCTTAGCAATAATATAAAATAAAATAATCGATTCTTCCCATTCGGAGACATCTAATGCAGGTCATCGGGTGCCTTGTCGTCGCGATTACCACTTCTCTGTTGAACTGAATCAAACATGTTTAAAGTCTAGGCAAAACGATGAGAAGGCATCGTGCATATACAGTAACAAGGAGCAGAGCACAAAGTACAGGTTCAATATTTTTCTTAATGTTTCCACACTTTTAAAATCGTTTTGAGTCCTTAATAAATTTCTGCACTGTCAAGAAGATTGTATTATTTGCATCGTATGAGAGCGAGCTGTCACCAAATAGTAGTGTATCCAGTGTTACATGGCAGATTTGAGAAAGGGTGTTTAGCATTTCAGCTCGAGGCTGCCGGTACAGATGACAATGGAGCAGGTAATGTTCTGCATTTTCAACATTCCCACATGAGCATAGAGGTGAATCAGTCAGATTTTTGAGAAATATATCGTAATTAAGTGAACTACATTTGGTCCGTAAGCGGGTATGCAACATCTGCGTTTTGCGCTCTCCAACATAATAAAACTTTGGTATGAAAGAATTAGGCTGGTTGAGATGATACTTAAAAGATGTGACAGTAGAGGACGTTCTGTGCTGTTCTGGAAGTGAATTCCATTCTCTTATCGAAGAAGGTAAGAATGAGTTTCAAAGTTTAAACTTTATATTTAGAGATGCTCAGCATGACAAGTATCCATGTTAAAAACAATAGCATATTCATAGGCGTAGCACTCATTTCGCACATTTGGCATGCATCACGAAAACACGCCTATATAATGTTGACCACATTAAACCCCTCTTTTATATAGAAAACCGAGGCTTATATGGGTATACATTATTTTTCTTATTTCTGCTCAATCTATGTTTTGAGCAAAAAATATGAAAAATATCAGATTTTTATATGAAAATTTACCTTTTTTGTTTGTAAAATGTTTAACATATTTGAATGGGCGTGTCTTCGTAATGGTTTGTAACATGCGCAAGACACATAAGTTTGCATCTTTACCAGACGCGTTTCTCTTAAAGCAAAGAATTATGTCCCTTAATTCTTTCCCTTCAGAGTATTGCCTATTTTAGAAAAGATTCAGGACATAATGTTTCATAATGTTTCCTGTGTGTGCGTTAAAACAAGTTCTTGCTACGCCACTGACAATTGTATTACTTGAAACCCAGCGATCTGCAGACGACTTTGGCCTCAGTATCTCCGAAGTTATCGAGACAAACAGTTCCCCATATACCACTGTACCTCACCTCTACTCTCCCAGAGTACTTAGTGAGTCCATTAACCAATCGGACACTAAACCCTGGAATAAAGATAAAATTTATTTATAGATAATGTTCACTGACCAATGGGGAGCCATAATGGGGAGTAATCAAATCGCCTTTAACTTACCTATTTGGCGGTTTCTGGTAAAACTTTCTGTCTGAAAGGTATTAATAGCATTATTAGGTATTAATAGCAGTTATAATGATCTCAGAGTCAGGCCTTATAGGGAAACCATATGGTGCCTAATTAAGGCTAGCTGAGATAGCGCCATCTGGTCAATCTCCCTTTCCACATGCAGTTTACCTGTTTTTATTTATTTATTTTATTTATTTATTATTTTTTGTTTGTATTTTTTGAAAAAGATATGAAAATATGTTTCTGTTTTTGCTTATGAGTATACGACATTAAAAACAATTAACTTAAAGGAAGACCACCGGTTGAATGTTCCTCTGCAGTCAAACACAATATTCATATGCGTCTCCTAAAATTTAGTTGAACAGATTTATGTCCAAACTATGGAATAAACGTCAAAACGATTGCCTTAGGAAACAAAGCACACACTACAGATAAGAAAATGGGTTTTATTGAGACTCTTCATAAGCAGTAATGAAGTTTGCAACACTGCTTAACCCTCTAGCGTATACATGAGCAGAACTCCATTTTCAAAGATTCCACAATGGGCCCAATGATCCCAAAGGAAATGAAATATAATCTGCACTATGCTAAAGTACGGGGGACACGACACTAATACCAGCTGCAGTGTAGTGAAATAAACGTAAAAAAGATTGCCTTTGGAAACAAAGAACACACTACAGATAAGAAAATGGGAGTCTCGGTTTTATTGAGACTCTTCATAAGCAGTAATGAAGTTTGAAGTCTATATGTGGCATTGTGTTTTGAATTAGAACTTGTAACTTGTGCCGTATACAGGGGTCACATTCTATAACAAAGCTTAGTATACACTTATAAAATAAGCCTTATCGGTAGCATTACGAAAACATGCCTATTCAAATATATGGAAAATTTCACCTCCAAAAAAACTAAAATTTTTTCAGATAAAAACTCTGATATTTTTCATATTTCTGCTCAAAACATAGATTGTGGGTACTCGTTAGAACCGCCTCGGCGAGGCGGTTCTAACGAGTACCCACGATCTATGTTTTATGCAGAAATAAGAAAAATAATGTATACCTCTGTAAACCCCAGTTTTACTATATAAAAGTGGGGTTTAAGGGGGTCAAAATTATATAGACATGTTTTCGTGATGGGTATACCGTAATTATACGAACGACAAAAGCTCAGGTAAGCATGCACATATGCACACCCTGGTCACTACCTTTATTATTCCCTGCTGAATACTACTCTTGAGCCGGAACAAGCAATTCCAACGACTTACAAATGTACTCAGCGAAGATTCAGAAAAGTCTTATCAGAGTCTTCGCTGTGACTAAACAGGCAAACATTTGTTTGACCTGGTTAATGTTCTGCACAGACAAGTTTTGTCAGAGACTAAACAGGCAATCATTTGTTTGACCTGGTCAATGTTCTGCACAGACAAGTTTTGTCAGAGACTAAACAGGCAAACATTTGTTTGACCTGGTCAATGTTCTGCACAGACAAGTTTTCTGCTGTTTGTCTCCGTATCAAATAACAAGATTTTTGATAATTATATATTTTCACTATAGGTATCCTGATCAAAATGTTAACAATCCTATTTAAAAAAACAAAACAAAAAAAAACAAAACAAAAAAACAAACAAAACAAAACAAAACAAAACAAAAAAAAAACAACAACAAAAAACAAAAAAAACAAAAAAAAAAACAAAACAAAAAACAAACACACACACACACACACACACACACACACACATTTTTACTACTAGCAACAATTCTGTGTAATCCAATTTTGACATATCGAAAAAGTTGCTGTAATTATCCTTAAATTTCAACAGAGTGATTTTACAAAACAGAAATGTGTCCAAAGGATGTAGTGGGTCTGCACTGTTTGCATATGCCTGGATGTCCAAACCCATTGGGTCATTACGGATCATTTCTTCAAGTTGATCAAAGCGACTATCTTCAATTTCAAAATGTCAAAAGACTTTTGGATAGTCAAGTTCATTTCCATTATGTCCCATATATGGCTTGTTCTTGGCATTACGAAAACACGCCTATTCAAATATATAGAAAATTTCACCTCCAAAAACTGAAAATTTTCAGATAAAAACTGATATTTTTTTCAAATTTCTGCTAAAAACATAGATTGTGGGTACTCGTTAGAACCGCGTCGACGAGGCGGTTCTAACGAGTACTCACAATCTATGTTTTTGAGCAGAAATAAGGAAATAATGTATACCCCTGTAAACCCCAGTTTTACTATATATAAGTGGGGTTTGAGGGGGTCAAAATTGTAAAGGCATGTTTTCGTGATGGGATTTGAGTACACCAACCGCACTTGTCGTAAAACGCAAACTAGCATCATTTCCCTGTGATGCTTTACGGCCCACTCATCACCCTCAGCGAGCTGAACTTTGAATCTCAGATAACGAGGATCTGATTAAGTTCCCACTTTTTTCAAAACTTTCCAGTAGCTAGTGTATTTGTTTCTCCTTATCTGGCCGTTGTGATTACAGGCCTCTTGTCCATTTCCCAACCAGTACATGTATATTTAAGTTACACATGGACTTTGGAAACAATGTTCACACTCTCTCGTTTCTGGTGTAAGCTCCTACTCCACTGTCCACATCTTGCGACCGAGCTTCATTGTCTGCAACAGTGACATTTTGTCTGTTATCAGCAAATTATCACCATATCTCCATACGGATTTTTATAAGATAATATATGAATCGCATTGACGGGGCGATTTTAAGGATGAACGACAACACTATCTTTTATTGGTACTGAAACCTGACTAATTGTCATAAAATGTTTGCTTTTTAGATATATCATCATAACATCTGTATGTTTGCTCATTTGAGCCGTGACACGAGATAATGGTAGTTTTCATCCTCCGTAAAACCATTTTTCAAATGCACATGTGCAGCTAATTAGTAGGAGTGTGCAGCCATCTAATGGGGCTAGATGTCTGATTGTTAGTCTTAATTTTCCGATATTATATGTGCGAAAAGCGAAGGGTCTGCGCGGATGAGCAGTCACAAGTGGGACTTCGCTGTTCAGATATTCGAAAAGTACAATTATCACATATGATGGCTCATTTTAAAATAATCATAGATGCACCAAATAAATAATTCATTTAATTTTGCAGACCGAGACATGCATGCTCTTGTAGGAAAGAAAACTATTCAGCGCATATGAATTATTTCAAAATTAGCACAAATGTGGCTGTATATTGTCATCAGACAAGAGCTTTTAAACAGACTTTGCTTGAAAAAAATACTATTTTATAAAAAAATATAATCAAGGAATAAAACAATCATTATATTGACAACGATTTTTTTAAAAAAGTCAAACTCTCAATGGTGAAAATGACAAAAAAAAAAAAAAAAAAAAAAAAAAAAAAAAAAAAAAAAGAAAAAAAAAAGAAAAAAAAAAAAAGCTATCATAAACTGCGGTGAAAATTCATCCCAATTCACTGCCAGCGTTGAAGAATTCCATTTCTTAAATTTTAATCGTTTTACTAAATATTCATATGCTACTGTGATAAATTATATTTTCGTGATAAAAGATGTCACTTACTTAAATTTTACAGTTTGAAAACTTTCATATGCCACAGAAATGTTTGCTGTAACAGCTGCTAATCTCATTAAGAGAATATTTCTATTCAATATAATGCAATTTTAGAGGCTGTAAAAATGAAACTTTCCAGATGAAACAAAAAAAAAAAAAAAAAAAAAAAAAAAAAAAAAACAGATACACATTTTTTTTTTATTTCTGTTCAAACATTGATTGTGGGTACTCATTAGAACCGCCTCATCCAGGCAGTTGTAACGAATACCCGTGGTCTATATTTAGAGCAGAAATAAAACAACATAATGTATACTCCTGCAACTCCCATTTTTCTATATAAAGTGGGGTTTACCGGGATCTTCATTGCTTAAGGCTTGTTACCTTGATGTCTGGAAATTATGTGTAGACACCTCAGATCTAATACTCCTGCTGAGAAAGTAGAAACTATTTTGAAAGATTTTTTTTTCAGAAATATATCTACTTAGTTTTCATGATAAGCGGTATAAGGAATTGTCAGAAGTTGAAGTAGCAAAATTCTGCACTCCTGCTGAGAAAGAAGAAACTATTTTGAAAGATTTTTTTTTTCAGAAATATATCTATATAGTTTTCATGACAACCGGTATAAGGAATTGTCAGAAGTTGAAGTAGCAAAATTCTGTACAACATATGAAAGTTTTTAAAATTAAAATAAAATACCTAATTATTTGATATCGATGCTACTGCAGGATTCTGTAAATTAGCTGTTTCAAGTGTTCCGAATTTCAAATTGATCAGGTGATATGGATACCAAAATCGAAGGTGTAACTTCACGAACTGTAAAGAAACGCTTGAAAGATGGTTCTCTCAAGGAAGATCAGTATATGACTCAGTCAAATAAAAAGATTAACCGTGACATTTGGCACTGATTCGGAAAAGTTAAAATCTAAAGGGAAAATGGATCAATCAAAGAAGCATTTAGGGGTAAAATCTGTAAATAAGTAATTAAAAGGATTAGTGAACAATGCTGTCCCTGAATATAATCATGATCTTGTTACAGATCCGTTAATTGAAAATGCAAACACAGAAATGTCTTCAAGTTTAGATTCTGCATCACAGAGCAATTTTATATGTGCAACTACGTGCATAATGGATCGCGTCAAATCCGTTTCGACATACCAAATGAACTGTGAAAACGACCTGAGTATTGTTTCTGAAAATTACCATCGACATGTAATTTCTTTCACTTTTCGATGTAGCAGTGGACACAATGTCGAGTGGAATTCTTCTAGTAAGCTAGGTGGAAACTTCACTGTGAACTATAAAGCAATGACGGCTTATCTCTGTTCTGTAATGAGCAAGGTGGCATATGAGAAATTCTGCAATTTATTTGATTCTGGAATGCTGAAAGACTATTTTCGCTCCAAAGCGGCTGTCACGTTTGCGGCTATAATAGATCTTTTGTCTCAACTGTCGGTTGAAAGCGTCCTCGTGGCAGAAGTAGTACAAAGCGGCGTCGAAGTAATATCAGTCATGACGGATGCTCGATATCACTGTCGAAAAAACAGTTCTCACACCGACCACATTGCCATTGGATACATAAAATTCTGAACATATAAAGAATCACAAAAGACGGGGAAAGAAGTTCACAAATATATGAAACTAATGGGTGTGAGCGAATGGTGTCCACACATATGGCAGGAATATGTCAGTGAATAAGTCAATCCGAATACAATGAAATATCATAGACTGTAATGAGAGCTGGCATGCCACAAAACCTGTGACACAAGGCATAATGGCTATTAGTACAGGCGCAAAAAAGAATATGGGAAAGGCCTGGCCATCACGAAAACATGCCTATATAATTTTGACCCCCTTAAACCCCACATTTATATAGTAAAACTGGGGTTCACGGGGGTATACATTATTTTTCTTATTTCTGCTCAAAAACATAGATTGTGGGTACTCGTTCGAACCGCCTCACTGAGGCGGTTCTAACGAGTACCCACAATCTATGTTTTGAGCAGAAATATGAAAATATCAGAGTTTTTATCTGAATTTTTTCAGTTTTTGGAGGTGAAATGTTCTGTTTATTTGAATAGGTATGTTTTCGTAATGCATCCTTAGACTCGGGATACATTCAAGCGTATGCAGTGGTGACAGATTCTGAAGCCGTTAGTCTCCTCACAACGTATCTGCATTCGCTCACTCTGTACAAGTATGGGAGCTCAACGTCACAATGTATGTCACAACAGAAGAAACCTGGGCCAAAAGGCTTACAAAAAGAATGGACGAAGTATGAGCTCTTCTCATGGATTCATTAGATTTCATCATAGTGCAGGTTATATTTGATTTCCCTTAATCGTTTTTACTTTTATTTTACTTGACTGTAGCTAGTGTTGTGCCATGTGGCGGCCGTAAAAAAATCTCCCCGCACATCATCATAGTGCTGGTTATATTTGATTTCATTTGGGGTCATTGAGTCCATCTTATTTATTTTGAAAATCGAATACCACTTTAAGCCGGCGCTGGGGGGGGGGGGGGGAGGGGGGAGGGAGGGGGCGGTGTGTGTGGGCATGCAGCCTAGCATACTACAATGTTGCATATGAAGAGACTCATTCAAACCGAGTCTCCTATTTTCGTGATTTTGTGTGCTCTTTGTTTCCAAAGCAATTCTTTTTTTTTTTACTTTTATTTTACTCTACTGTAGCTTGTGTTGTGCCATGTGGCGGCCGTAAAATGGGTAGGTTATATTTTATTTCCTTTGGGATCATTGAACCCATCTTGGTTATTTGAAAATCGAATCCCGCTTTAAGCCGGCGCTAGGGGGGCGTATGCAGCCTCGCAAACCACAGTGTTGCATATTAAGAGACTCAATCAAATCGAGTCTCCGATTTTCGTGATTTTGTGTGTTCTTTGTTTCCAAAGTCAATCCTTTTTGACTTTTGATACTTTTAGAAGGATGCAAAACTTGATAAGTAAACTGTTATAATGGGACATTACTGGAAAACAAAGCATAAAGTAAAATTTTTGGAACACAAATATTTTATTCATTGATTCAATATTGTCCTTGTATATCATACCTGGATTCTAACACCGACCGGCTGTGCGGGTTTCCAGCTGAGATACTCCTTGTAGTGACTGGAATGATATGCTATGAAGTATTGTGGTAGGTTTTATAAATTGAGCGGGGCACTGCATTTCCTAAAATTCACACGTGCGCCCAAACAAGACCAAGATAAGCTTGTGCATTTGCGCAGTAATATCTGAGTCTTCGCTATGCACTATATATAGCGCTAAGGATCCTTAGTTTCTTCCTGCCGCATTTTCCGACTCTGATCAGACTGCCTAATTTGAGTCGTCGCTTGGCGCACATAGAAATTACAGGAATTGCTGTGCCGGCTCAATTATTATCTTATTTAGAAAACAGCAATTCCTACCATTAACATGTGTACCACATACTTAGCTCAATATGCTCACCCTCAAATCTAATCAAGAGACTGTGTTTGTTTTGCTCTGCCTGATAGGTCCTCACTCCGATGTTTAAATAAACCAAAGCGCATAAATTATGCAGTATAATAATAATAATAATAATAATAATAATAATGAGTTGGGGCACAGCAATTCGTCCAATTTACATGTTTGCCCAGCGAAGGCTTAGATGAACATGCGCATCCGCGCAGTCTGATCAGTATCAGCTATCCATAGAGAACATAGAGAAGACTTGATCGTACTGTGTAAATGCACATGTTGGTCCAGGTTTTCACTGCGCGCTCATATAAATTGTATAAAATACCTTGACGATTTATAATAAACTGTATTTGAATACAATCACCTCGTGGTAAAATAAATTCAATTTCACAACTTGGCTGAGATTTGTAATAAATGCATGAACAAAAAGACTGCAAATTACTGTTGACTCTCGTTATCTCGACCTCGCTTATCTCGAATAAACGCTTATCTCGAACTGAAAATCTGGTCCCTGCCTATACATGAAAACCTAACAACAGATGGAAAATATTGTAGAAAAGAGGAGAAATTGCTCCCAAGGAGCAATTTCTCCTCTTTTCCACAATATTTTCAATATATCTCTAACTTCAAAAGTCCAATTACCTATCAGTTTGTTAAATGTGGTTAATCAAATTCTTTTTTCCTCAATCCTGCAAACCTGATATGTCGAACTACGGATATCTCGAAGTATTTCAGAGAGTCCCTTGGAATTCGAGATAACGAGAGTCGACTGTACTGTACACTGAAACGTGTGATGAGCACATCAACTTCAGTGCCAGATACGGACCTCATTTAACTTCACTGCTCCATAATTTGGCCCCTCCATAATTTGGCCCCATATTATTCTCTATATGCTGCACCTCAAGATATTTGTAAGTGGCATTATCATCTATTTGACAGATAGATATTAAAGAAATCAGTTATGTGGGGCTTTAAATGCATTTCTAGGCTTATTCAAAAGACAACAAATTGGTGACATGTTTTATTTTTTCCCAGGAAACATGATTTTATATTTCATGATAACTGTCTCTCAATATACGTCGTCTGCTGAGAATTCTACCCAGAGTGCTAAGCGTTAATGGCTGTCCAGACCGTGTTTGGTCCAGCCCGGAGAATTAACATGTCTCAGGCTCCATGCTCTCATAATGATAAAATCTTTCAAAGTTGATGAAAGTCAGATGTCTGCCATTACGCTATAGAGTAATTTGCTATCACAATACCCTGTGGAATAATGTGCTATCACAGTGCCCTATTGAATAATAACTTGCTATCATTGTCCTGGAAACAGTATCGCTTGCCAGAATGAAATTACTTTAAACATCACGAAAACAGGCCTATATAATTTTGACCCCCTAAAACCCCACTTTTATATAGTAAAACTGGGGTTTACAGGGGTATACTTTATTTTTCTTATTTCTACTCAAAAACATAGATTGTGGATACTCGTTAGAACCGCCTCGCCGAGGCTGTTCTAACGAGTACCCACAATCTATGTTTTGAGCAGAAATATGAAAAATATAGAGTTTTTTATCTGAAAATTTTCAGTTTTTGGAAGTGAAATTTTCTGTATATATTTGAATAGGCGTGTTTCCGTAATGAGCACACCAAGGAAAAATCTTGAAAACATTTCCCTAGCGTTGCTTCCAAACATATGGGATACATTAAAAGGAAATAATTTGCTCCTACCTATTTTTTGTTTCCTTTAAGAGCCGTAGTTATGGTAAAAAAGCAAAATTAATTATTTTATGCAAGTTGTCTATTTATTGCAAATATTTTTTCTGTGTGTAATAATCGCTACGCCTATGGAACAAGCACATGCCTCATGACCTTTGCAGTTAAGTGCACATGCGTATATTGGCGGGCTGTAACCTAAATATATCACTTGACAAATATATAGCATTTCCATCCGCATGTAGGGATTCTCGGCACCATTAGTTAAGTTACAAACTATTTACCCTCATCCCTTTCATCCCTGCAGACCAATACCTTTGTAAACAGTGCAGATCTAGGCAAGACGGCTTGTAACCTCAGGGATGAAAGGAAGAACGATCAATTTACCATTCGATAAATGGAAATCATCTATCCAATGACATTACAGCCAGCAGTCATCACGAAAACATGCCTATATAATTTTGACCACCTTAAACCCCACTTTTATATAGTAAAACTGGGGTTTACAGGGGTATACATTATTTTTCTTATTTCTGCTCAAAAACATAGATTGTGGGTACTCGTTAGAACCGCCTCGGCGAGGCGGTTCTAACGAGTACCCACAATCTATGTTTTGAGCAGAAATTTGAAAAAAAAAATCTGAATTTTTATCTGAAACTATTCAATTTTTGGAGGTGAAATTTTCAGTTTATTTGAATAGGCGTGTTTTTGTAATGAAATGTTACTTACCTCTATCTACACAACCTGTATTATCTACATTCAATTTATATCCCTGATTACAAACACACGATGTTGTGCCTGATCCGCTTAGGCTTGGCTGACATGTAGAGTGGAGGAAGCAGTCTGAATCACGTTCACAATTTCCCCCAACACCTATATTTTTAAGAAGAACACCAATCATTTTTCGGCTATGTTTGCAGCGTAGAATATCTATCTATCTATCTATTTCCAACCCTATTACAACTGTTACTCCCAGTCAGCATTCTACGTAAATCTATATCGAGCCGTCATCGGCCCGTCAGGGTAGCTGACGGGCCGATGACGGCCCGATGTAGATTTACGTAGAATGCTAGCTGGGACTGAGATGTGTGTGCGCATGGTGTTTTAGAAAGAGAAGAGAAAAATGAAGAAGCGCAGATAAAGGGGCTTTAAAGCGTTGTTAAATAGAGATGACATTGGTTAGTAAGAAGAGTTTAAAGTCAGATCAAACAGTCTACGTCCTTATTGAAGATTGTGATAGATCGGACTGACTCCTGATTTGAAGGAGTCCAGATCTGCAACTTTAATGAGGTCAGCCGATGATTTTTTTTCTCTCAAAAGATCAATGGTCAAGGGGAAAATGAATACCTATAATAGCAGACGTAGGTGTGATTTTGTCTGATTAAGAGAAAATGGATTTGGCGAGTATACGTTTTTGGTTCTTCAAAATATAACAAAAACCGGTATAGCGACGACCCTGGTCAGATTGTGTATTATTTGCGCCGGCCGATCAGAGCTTTAGCTGTCCCTTGCACATGCCATAAGACGGCCTTGAGAAAGTTACATATAACCTGTACTGGAGTTTGTCTTTTACCTGAATGTCTGATAGTTTCATGTGACAAAAAGCTATCCTATCAAAATCTATCTCGATCATCATGAACATCTACATCGATACACATCGGGTTTTATTCCGTATGACAACGCAGGAAAGATAAAATTAAAGAGAATAAAGGAAATTAGAAGGACATTCAGAATATAATTAAAGTATAAAAAAGAGTATGATACAAGTAAATGTCAGCAATAAGTAAGATTGAGAAATATTGATTGGGGCAAATTATATATAGCTGTTGTTGTGTTGATTTTTAACGCTATCAGGCATACAATGTAGGATCTATACTACACAATAAATAGGTTGGCGGATTTGTCGAGAAAACAATCAAGATTACTAGTGGGTTTTTAATACTGATTCGTCAGCTGTATGCCCTCACTTATAATTTTATGAGGATTGCAGAAATTTCTCGAGTTTTTTTTTTCTGGTTTGTTTCTACTTTAAAGACAATATCTGATTCATCTTCTCACAAGCCAACGAAATCGGATGATTTTTTTACGACAGCCAGTTGGCGTGAATGTCACGTAGTAATCATCATACACCTTGCAAGACACGATCTAGAAAAAGTGTATTTTTAAAGTCCGATCATGTGACAGCTGGCAGTACTGAAAATGACAAAAAAAAAAAAAAAAAAAAAAAAAAAAAAAAAAAAAAAAAAAATGTTTGACCAATACAAACAGGTGGCTGTCATTTTTCAGCAATTCACATCACACTGTCTGCCTATCAATGAACACTAGCAATAATCTCACAAAACTATTTATAGTAGAAGAGTAGCAAGGGAGATCATAAATTATTGCTCGGTCAGTGCAAAGAACAGGTTATTATTCACTGAAAGCAGACGCATCGTTTTTGTGTGGCAAGTCAAGTGGTAAAAATGCCATCTAAATATTCCAAAAAATACGTTTACAGTTACTGAGATTTTCAATTTTCTGCTCATTTGCATCTCATCAATATTCATGAGGAACCAATGACATAATTGTTTCTTACCAATAAGTTTATGCATCATTTTATTTTATTTATTTATCTATTTATTTTTTTAATTTATTTATATGTTTTTTGTATTAAATCAGGGTATGTCCACAAGATAAACAGATTTTCTTCATATTCAATGTAGGGTTGCAGAATATATACATATCTATAATGAATTCAATTTTTAAATGCATTTTAGTTTGAAAAATAAATAAATAAATAAAATTTAAAAATCAATTCTGTTTGACACTATGAGGTTAATTTATTGAAATTTTAATAATAATCATTCAACTATTTAATTGGTCTTGTTAAAATCTGTTCCGACATACTGAACCTGTATCTTGTGATTTAAATGTATTTGAAAAAAGCATTTTCACATTTAATTAATTCAGTTTTAGCAAAAAAGTGCTAACCTGAAATGTTAAATATAAATAGATTATTTACTAGAATTCTACCCAGAGTGCTAAGCATTAATGGCTGTCCAGACCGTGTTTGGTCCAGCCCGGAGAATTAACATGTCTCAGGCTCCATGCTCTCATAATGATAAAATCTTTCAAAGTTGATGAAAGTCAGATGTCTGCCATTACGCTATAGAGTAATTTGCTATCACAATACCCTGTGGAATAATGTGCTATCACAGTGCCCTATTGAATAATAACTTGCTATCATTGTCCTGGAAACAGTATCGCTTGCCAGAATGAAATTACTTTAAACATCACGAAAACAGGCCTATATAATTTTGACCCCCTAAAACCCCACTTTTATATAGTAAAACTGGGGTTTACAGGGGTATACTTTATTTTTCTTATTTCTACTCAAAAACATAGATTGTGGATACTCGTTAGAACCGCCTCGCCGAGGCTGTTCTAACGAGTACCCACAATCTATGTTTTGAGCAGAAATATGAAAAATATAGAGTTTTTTATCTGAAAATTTTCAGTTTTTGGAAGTGAAATTTCCTGTATATATTTGAATAGGCGTGTTTTCGTAATGAGCACACCAAGGAAAAATCTTGAAAACATTTCCCTAGCGTTGCTTCCAAACATATGGGATACATTAACGTTGCTTCCAAACATATGGGATACATTAAAAGGAAATAATTTGCTCCTACCTATTTTTTGTTTCCTTTAAGAGCCGTAGCTATGGTAAAAAAGCAAAATTAATTATTTTATGCAAGTTGTCTATTTATTGCAAATATTTTTCTGTGTGCAATAATCGCTACGCCTATGGAACAAGAACATGCCTCATGACCTTTGCAGTTAAGTGCACATGCGTATATTGGCGGGCTGTAACCCCAAATATCACTTGACAAATATATAGCATTTCCATCCGCATGTAGGGATTCTCGGCACCATTAGTTAAGTTACAAACTATTTACCCTCATCCCTTTCATCCCTGCAGACCAATACCTTTGTAAACAGTGCAGATCTAGGCAAGACGGCTTGTAACCTCAGGGATGAAAGGAAGAACGATCAATTTACCATTCGATAAATGGAAATCATCTATCCAATGACATTACAGCCAGCAGTCATCACGAAAACATGCCTATATAATTTTGACCACCTTAAACCCCACTTTTATATAGTAAAACTGGGGTTTACAGGGGTTTACATTATTTTTCTTATTTCTGCTCAAAAACATAGATTGTGGGTACTCGTTAGAACCGCCTCGGCGAGGCGGTTCTAACGAGTACCCACAATCTATGTTTTGAGCAGAAATTTGAAAAAAAAAAATCTGAATTTTTATCTGAAACTATTCAATTTTTGGAGGTGAAATTTTCAGTTTATTTGAATAGGCGTGTTTTTGTATTGAAATGTTACTTACCTATATCTACACAACCTGTATTATCTACATTCAATTTATATCCCTGATTACAAACACACGATCTTGTGCCTGATCCGCTTAGGCTTGGCTGACATGTAGAGTGGAGGAAGCAGTCTGAATCACGTTCACAATTTCCCCCATCACCTATATTTTTAAGAAGAACACCAATCATTTTTCGGCTATGTTTGCAGCGTAGAATATCTATCTATCTATCTATTTCCAACCCTATTACAACTGTTACTCCCAGTCAGCATTCTACGTAAATCTATATCGAGCCGTCATCGGCCCGTCAGGGTAGCTGACGGGCCGATGACGGCCCGATGTAGATTTACGTAGAATGCTAGCTGGGACTGAGATGTGTGTGCGCATGGTGTTTTAGAAAGAGAAGAGAAAAATGAAGAAGCGCATATAAAGGGGCTTTAAAGCGTTGTTAAATAGAGATGACATTGGTTAGTAAGAAGAGTTTAAAGTCAGATCAAACAGTCTACGTCCTTATTGAAGATTGTGATAGATCGGACTGACTCCTGATTTGAAGGAGTCCAGATCTGCAACTTTAATGAGGTCAGCCGATGATTTTTTTTCTCTCAAAAGATCAATGGTCAAGGGGAAAATGAATACCTATAATAGGAGACGTAGGTATGATTTTGTCTGATTAAGAGAAAATGGATTTGGCGAGTATACGTTTTTGGTTCTTCAAAATATAACAAAAACCGGTATAGCGACGACCCTGGTCAGATTGTGTATTATTTGCGCCGGCCGATCAGAGCTTTAGCTGTCCCTTGCACATGCCATAAGACGGCCTTGAGAAAGTTACATATAACCTGTACTGGAGTTTGTCTTTTACCTGAATGTCTGATAGTTTCATGTGACAAAAAGCTATCCTATCAAAATCTATCTCGATCATCATGAACATCTACATCGATACACATCGGGTTTTATTCCGTATGACAACGCGGGAAAGATAAAATTAAAGAGAATAAAGGAAATTAGAAGGACATTCAGAATATAATTAAAGTATAAAAAAGAGTATGATACAAGTAAATGTCAGCAATAAGTAAGATTGAGAAATATTGATTGGGGCAAATTATATATAGCTGTTGTTGTGTTGATTTTTAACGCTATCAGGCATACAATGTAGGATATATACTACACAATAAATAGGTTGGCGGATTTGTCGAGAAAACAATCAAGATTACTAGTGGGTTTTTAATACTGATTCGTCAGCTGTATGCCCTCACTTATAATTTTATGAGGATTGCAGAAATTTCTCGAGTTTTTTTCTGGTTTGTTTCTACTTTAAAGACAATATCTGATTCATCTTCTCACAAGCCAACGAAATCGGATGATTTTTTTACGACAGCCAGTAGGCGTGAATGTCACGTAGTAATCATCATACACCTTGCAAGACACGATCTAGAAAAAGTGTATTTTTAAAGTCCGATCATGTGACAGCTGGCAGTACTGAAAAAAAAAAAAACAAAAAAAAAACAAAAAAAAAAACAACACAAAATGTTTGACCAATACAAACAGGTGGCTGTCATTTTTCAGCAATTCACATCACACTGTCTGCCTATCAATGAACACTAGCAATAATCTCACAAAACTATTTATAGTAGAAGAGTAGCAAGGGAGATCATAAATTATTGCTCGGTCAGTGCAAAGAACAGGTTATTATTCACTGAAAGCAGACGCATCGTTTTTGTGTGGCAAGTCAAGTGGTAAAAATGCCATCTAAATATTCCAAAAAATACGTTTACAGTAACTGAGATTTTCAATTTTCTGCTCATTTGCATCTCATCAATATTCATGAGGAACCAATGACATAATTGTTTCTTACCAATAAGTTTATGCATCATTTTATTTTATTTATTTATCGATTTATTTTTTTTATTTATTTATATGTTTTTTGTATTAAATCAGGGTATGTCCACAAGATAAACAGATTTTCTTCATATTTAATGTAGGGTTGCAGAATATATACATATCTATAATGAATTCAATTTTTAAATGCATTTTAGTTTGAAAAATAAATAAATAAATAAAATTTAAAAATCAATTCTGTTTGACACTATGAGGTTAATTTATTGAAATTTTAATAATAATCATTCAACTATTTAATTGGTCTTGTTAAAATCTGTTCCGACATACTGAACCTGTATCTTGTGATTTAAATGTATTTGAAAAAAGCATTTTCACATTTAATTAATTCAGTTTTAGCAAAAAAGTGCTAACCTGAAATGTTAAATATAAATAGATTATTTACTATTTTCCAGTCTGGAATTACATTATGGGAATTTAACTAAAATCTTTTTTTTTTATTTTTTTTTTATTATTTTAAAGTAAAATCATGTTTTTACTAAACTATAAATAGTAACTCAAGTTACGACTCTGAGTGTCCATCACTTTTAAACAATCATGGATTTCAGATGGCTTTTACATCACTATTTGATAGTTGATCAGGATTTGCCTATTTCTACAAATATTTATGGTTGTATCAAAACAAAATCATTTATTCGATAATTCCACGCGCCAGCTTTAATTATTAGAGCTTAATAGTTATATCGACAGAAAAAACTTTATTCGATTCTTATCACTGTATGATGCTAAATGAAAATGATTATCACGGTTTTGTATGGGTTTGCATTCAATATCAACGACTTTTACTTCATTGTCTTCACAGTGTTGAAGACAGACAAATAAAGTATGATTAATTATGTAGATTAATTAAGGGAGAATACACTTTCCATACTATATCAAACCCTATTTACAAGTATTAGCTCTCAATACAGATACGAAAAGTATAATTACATACTAACAAAGCCAACGAAGTGGTACGGATAGCAATTGATTAGGAATTGCCTACTGCCCTCCGAGATACTAACATTTGTTCATTTGCAACCGGCAAGAAACTGAAATACTAAATGAGTTGGTAAATCAATGTTCCTTAAGAATATTGCTACAAAATAGGACTTTCATTTATTTCATCATTTTTTCATTTATTCATAGCTATTACTATGAATAAGACTTTTGGCAGCAAGAGAATTATGTGCACAAGAAAAATACCACAAAAAGTTAGTTTATATTAAAATTGTGACCTTGAACTTCACTTTGAACTAATGAGCAAGGTCACTATCACTATATCACACTTTAATCCTCTCTTTGAGGCAGCTTAGTGAAATCCGATGGAGGTCTGATCACTGGTCAATAATATTATTTTAGAACCCGTCTGCTCACTGTCTTACTTAAAGAAAGTGGGTGGGTATTTGTTTTAACTTTCCTAATATTATATGGGTATTGGGACAGAAACAAACCAAAATCAGTTTTATACAATGCGTGGTTTATGTGCATGCTTGCTATGATTCTTTTAAACTATAAGCTTGAAAAATGTTTGAAAGGAGAAAAAGGCTAAGAAAAGACTGATTTGGAGGTAAAATGACTTTATTTTAATGCATAGTATACGTATATCTATGTATATAACGTAAACACGAGTCACTGAACTCTTATCAATTTGTGCATCAGATAAATGGAATAAGGTGTTTCTGTAAACTGGTAGATTTTGAGTGGTTTCATACGGTTTGTTCGATTTGTGCTTGTTTGGATTTGTCGGTTTCCCCTTCCTCTTGGAGTCTGGGAAGGGCTGTGGTTTGTGATTGTGGCACTCCCTGGACTTTTCTCTTACCTTTTTTTTCATGATTTTTTTTTTGTGTTCTTTTTTTACAAAGGCGATCCTTTTTGACCTGTATTCTAAAGATAGAATTTTAATCAAGAATATATTTGCTGTCTACAAAGAATATCTTGAATGGAAATATATTTATGCGACTGACTTGTTATCACATAAGGTAATAAAAACATTAACTGTAATATCCCGCCATTATCGTGTCGCGGGCAGGTAACTCTGCCAAACATTGACGAAATTTGTCCATTAGCAATCCCAAACCAGATCTCCATAATATCATTGCACATACCAAGTTGGTGAAAATCCAATGATGTTTATTCAAGTTATCATCCGGAAAAAAATATGGACGGACGGACATATGACTGACGGACGGACGGACATACAGGCGTCCAACTTGAAACTATAATACCCCGCCACTATCGTGTGGCGGGGTATAAAAATGACTGCATAAGTATACTTCATGGCACATTTTTACTAATTTTTGTTATATACATATCGTTTGGTAGTAGCTTAGGCTGTCAGAATGTATAGAAGTTGTTTGATTCGTGGTGATATATGTTTACATATTAGCTACAAATCCGATGCATCACGACGCGTTTAGAAGCGCATTTTACTTAACCACATTTGACCGTGTAGCTTCATGTTGATAACCTCAGTTCAGAAAAAAAAAAGTTTTCTTTTAATTTATATAGATATATAGAATGTTTTGTCTGAAATACATTGTCTACAAGTTTCAAGAAAATCTATGGATACTTGGATTCCAGGTGTCGTTATATCTAATCACCTTAACAGGGAAATTCGGGTCTAAATCATGATTTATCATGCCGCTGACTGTAGAAGAGAAATAATCGACAAAACAACCTGCCAAAAATGTCCACAAGGGTGTATGGCAGTATTAAAGGAGAGAGAGAGAGAGAGAGAGAGAGAGAGAGAGAGAGAGAGAGAGAGAGGATGTGGACCTTTCATTTGATTCTTTTTAAAGAATCCAGCCTCTTTCTCTATGTATGAGTACTCATTAGAGAACTTCCCGCCATTCATATTGTTACCATGCTTACTGCTCCGTTTAAGAGTTTTGAAGATGTGCTACACATCAGATTTTTTTTTAATGAAGGTTCACCGTAATCTTACATATGGGGACACACACGTCGGAGGAAATAGTGTAGGCCTAGATCAGGCACCGCAGAACGCGGCGTCTGCTTAAGATCTATATTGTTTGCCACTTATCTAATAGATATTTAGGCACATCAGCGGTAAGATTTGTTGAAATTTTAGGACAAGCATAGTAACGAGCTAAGGTGTCCAAAATTAAGGATTATATAATCTACGACGATTTCAGATCACAAACCAGTGAACAGGCAGAAAACACGACCCAGCAAGCATTCTATCTAAACTATATCGGACCAACAAAAGAAACGTTACAAAGACACCCTGAAAGCTTCCCCTTCTACCAAGTGTATCCAGCAGGAAAGCAGACAGGAGTGGCAGAAATTGTCTTTGTCTACCAAGTTTATCCAGAGGGAAAGCGTACAGGAGTGGCAGAAATTTTCTCTGTGTCTACCAAGTGTTTTCAGAAGAAAAGTGTATGGGATGGAATAAATTGCCTCTCTGTCTACCAAGTGTATTCAGTAGAAAATGTACAGGGGTGGCAGAAATCGTTTCTCTGTCTACAAATGTATTCAAGTGGAAGCTTACAGGAGTGGCAGAAATTGTCTGTCTTTCTACCAAGTGTACTCAGTATGAAAGCGCACAGGAGTGGCAGATATTGCTTTTCTCTGTCTATCAAGAGTATCGAGTAGGAAAGCGTACAGGAGTGGCAGAAATTGTCTCTCCGTCTACAAAGTGTATTCAGCTGGAAAGCGTACAGGAGTGACAAAAATTGTATCTCTGTCTATTAAGTATATCCAGTAGGAAAGCGGACAGGAGTGGCAGAAATTGTCTCTCTGTCTACAAAGTGTATTCAGCTGGAAAGCGTACAGGAGTGGCAGAAATTGTCTCTCCGTCTATAAAGTGTATTCAGCTGGAAAGCGTACAGGAGTGGCAGAAATTGTATCTCTGTCTATCAAGTATATCCAGTAGGAAAGCGGACAGGAGTGGCAGAAATTGTTTCTCTGTGTACCAAGTGTATTCAGCTGGAAAGCGTACAGGAGTGGCAGAAATTATTACCCTGTCTATAAAGAGTATCCAGGAAGAAACGTACAGGAGTGGCAGAAATTGTCTTTCTGTCTACTAAGTGTATTCAGTATGAAAGCTTAGAGGAGTGGCAGAAATTGTCTCTCTGTCTACCAAGTGTAGTCAGTAAGAAAGCGTATAGGAATGGCAGAAATTGTCCCTCTGTCTACCAAGTGTATCCAGAAGGAAAATGTACAGGAGTTGCAGAAATTGTTTTCCTGCCTACTAAGTGTATTCAGCTGGAAAGCAACCAGGAGTCGCAGAAATTGTCTCTCTCTACAAAGTGTTTCAAGTTGGAAAGCGTACATGAGTCGCAGAAGTTGTCTTTCTAAACCAAGTGTATCCAGTAGGGAAGCGTACAGGAGTCGCAGATGTTGTCTTTCTAAACCAAACAAATCCAGTAGGAAAGCGTACAGGAGTTGCAGGAATTGTCTCCCTAACAAGTGTATCCAGTCGGAAAGCAGACATGATTCACAAAAATGGTCTGTCTCTCTCTACTAAGTGTTTCAAGTAGATAAACAAAATTAATTCGCAAACATTTAATCTCTGTCTCTCTCTACCGAATTTATCCAGTTGGAAAGCAAACAAAAGTCGAAGAAATAGTCACTCTCTCTGGCAAGTATATCTAGTAGGAAAGCAAACAAAACTTGAAGAAATTCTCTCTCTCTCTCTCTCTCTCTCTACCAAGTGTATCTAGTGGGAAAGCAAATATGACTCGTAGGTATTGTATTCCTCTCTAGCAAGTGTATTCAGTTCCTTGCATTTTGCCCGATTATTTGGAGAGAGTTGCTAAAGAACTGTCAACAGGTTGTTGCTTCAGGATAAAGGGTGTCTTTGCATTTGAATAAAATCAAGATGTCCACGTGCGAAAGCTCGCTTGTCCGAGTAAAAAACAACTGCAGATATGCAGATGTTTTGTAACATTTTTGCAGTACTGTCATTGGAACTAATGAAAAGATTATCATTTAAACAAATCTTGGGTTTGAAGAAGAAGAATGTGTTTTTCTATACCAAATATGCACATGATAGTCGAAGATGGGTGACCGAGCTCAATCTCGTTTCAACAGTAGGATCAACATGAAATTATGTGGAAATTGACCTATTGGTTTCTAAAGAGATATCGTTTAACGTTATTATAATTTATACACGTATACAGCACAAGGGCAGGGGATGATAAAACCTCGCAGAATAAAATTTCGCTTGTAGCTAAAGAATTTTGCTACTTCAAACATATAAAACATTGTAGTTTATTCTACGAGGCGATTTGTTTTAAGCCTTGCCTTGTATTATTTTATTCTTGTGTTTCTCAGTTAGCATTGCGATTCCCTCGCTTGATGAGGAGGGAGCTGATCTTAGTGCTTTTTCTACGTTTGTCCGCGCGTTTTTTTTTTATTGGTTTTTACTTCCAAATCACAAAAAAAAAAAAAAAAAAAAAAAAAAAAAAGTAAGAATAATTCTAAATTCTATGGCTCGTTACAGTATTCATATCTTAAGAATGTGATTTAAATTTTTTTTTTTTTTGTATTACAAGCAGCTGCTGAAGCTCAACAAGGTCTGATAGACGAAAGGGCTATTTGATAAAAAATTGCACTTTTGTACCATTGTTGACACCTGTAAGTCACCATACAAAGAAATCACCTGTGACACTCAGTGCAGCTCTGCACAATCCCGTGTACTCACAGTGTCCGGTCGCTTGTTCCACGTGCTGATCATGTCATGTTTTCAGCACACCTTTAACATTGTAATCAGAATTAAAATGCATCAGAGGGGCTTGCATGTTAAAGGAAGAGCCCGCATTATCGGCGTGTTAGAAAATGGGGCCAGCTGAGAATAAATATTGACAATGTCAGGACAGTCTGAATACAGAAGATCTACCTATGTGTTCTGAAGGCAGATAGGTTATTTGTGATATTATTTAATCTTTATGATTTTTCGTTTTGCAGTTCCATGCGTTAAAGAATAAAATAAAGCGAATCGAACATCCGGTACTGTAATGGCGAGTTGATTTTTTTTTTTTTTGTTTTTAGCGCCGTCTAAATTTTTCTCAGTAACTTGGAAGGGACACTGAATTAAAGAGTTGTTATTGGTGCATGATATTTTAAAAGACCTCCGACACAAGAATATACGTTCGAGTATCAAACACTGTGAGGGAGCTATGCAAATTCTGTGTAAATTCTCCTTAATCATTAGTTTCCGTGTGTTCTAAGGTGATCTAAGATTGTGATTGTCAAGATTTAACCTGTAAACTAGCAGTATGGGTAACAAAAACAAAGCAAATGGCAGAACGCTTACTACTGTCTCATCTACGGGAGCTACGGCCACAGATACTACTTCATTTGTTAAAATAAATAAATAATTTTACTCACTTGCAGATGCACGCATTAATATCGTCAGTATTAAAATGCGAACATTCATTGTCCTGATGTTGCTGAGTACGTCTCAAAATGACAATTTCACAGGCACCTGAATTATTGCGTTTTATACGAGCTACTTACGCACATGCAGTAGGCGATGACGCATGCTATAAATCAAAGCACTGATAGCACTGGTGGGTAGAATTGTCTCTGGATGTAGGCTGAGAAAATATCTCTGAATGGGGACGTAACACTGTTTCAATCAATCTTTAATTTCCTGTAATTTCAGCAAACAGTGCAGACCCTGATCGGACGCCGCGTCCTGTGGCGTTTGATATGGATTTGCAATTTTTGCCGATGTCCCAGTACAGGATTTACAGATAACCCCCTTTACATGTCACTTTGATGTCACAGCGACCAGAGTAGCGCTATAAATAACCATTACATGGATATCGTACAAGCGCATCGTTTTATTTCATTTGGCAATGATAATTACGTTGGCAACTACCTTAAGGATTTTTTTTTTGTTTTTCGTTTGTATACTGTGCCGCCATTGCAGACAAGTAAAGTTGTTTGTTTAGCTGAGCGTTATGATTAAAAAGAAAAGAAAAGAAGAAAAAAGAATGGAACAAACGAACAAAAAAGACCTCAACTTAACCTTTACCTCTCTGTGGGCAGAGTCAGCAGACGACGTACTGATAATATTTTTCTTATTTTTCCCAGATTATAGACGTTGTCATTTCATGCTAATTATCTTTTAAGAAGTGTCAAGGTCCTTTTTTGGGGGAAAATAAAAAAAAAAACAACAACAGTATTTTGAATTTCAGGCGAATTGTCTCCATTGGAAACAGGAATTCGCATTTCGTCCAAATTTCCTCACATCCCGTTTTCTGGGGAAGTAAGAAAAAAAAAATAACGTTAATTTGTCGTCTGCTGGTAAAGAAAAAAAAAAAAGCATTTCATCAAAAGCAGATCGAATAAGCGAAGAGTAACATGAACATAAGAACCGCCTTGGAACGATCTTCAGTAAAACTATTGAGGGGAGGTGGGCTCGCCTTGTGATTATATTTGTCTTGATATTCCGCAATGTACTTTTGATTAACCCCTGTCAATCTGAATAAATTAAGATGGCACGCCCACTTCTAATTTTCAACCAATCAGATTGCTTGATATGAATGGTTGCTATAAATCTATGTACGTAATGGCAAACAGTGCAGATCCAGATCAGTTGGCTTCCGAGGCCAACTGCTCTGGATATACATTGTTTGCAAAGGCAGGGTATATCCGAGTTCAGCAGGGCAAGAGTTAATTTGATTCTTGTCGAGGATCATGGGATCACATTCCCCACCTGAGAGCGTTGTTTGCTGGAGTCCTTAGGCAAGGGCAAATATCATGTTTAGGCGAGGAATTGGATCCCACATTTCACGCCTAGAATCGAAATGACGAATTTGTTATACTGCAAAGCTTTTTCACGACAATTCTACGTTTATTGCCTGGGTTAATACTGAAAAGAAAAGCAAATTTACACCTGATTTTATTAACGCAGCAATATTTCGAACAGTCTGTTACTCGATCTGTTTCATGCTTTAATAATTATAATAATAATAATAATAATAATAATAATAAAGCAGAATGTAGACATTTATCCCTGTTTGGTACCCTAGCGGTGGCTTCCATCAATAAGTCACCCGTGTGAAAAATTAGACACCGACAGGTTGTTTTGCAGGATCCGCTTACACGGTTTGAACAGCTGACTGACGCTGACTGCCGAACAGCATAAAAATTTACTCTTTAAAATCATTTCAAATGAGAGTTTTATAATGAAAATTAACAAAACAAAGTATCGAATGGATTAGAAACAATCACAAGCCTTTTTTGTTTATGTGTGTTTATATTTATTAGTTGAACATTATTGTGGTACATGAAATTATTTTCCTTTTATTTCTCATCACCTTTGCAGCATATCAAAGATGGCTGACATCGCACTTCAGCGAAGGCAATCGCGATTGCGACAGAGCAACATTTTGCTTACGGGGTAAATGGAAAATATACGCCCTTGAGCTATTCGATCAAGAAACTCACATTTTCCTACAGGTACCCTCTATAGATTATTCGCGGTCTATGGGGAATCATCAGGGCAATTTTAGCCTCTTAACTTGTTGACATCTTTTTCTTGCCATATCTGTGCGTCTTTACTCCTAAGAAAGTGGAATTTGCAAGATTGTAATTGGGATAAATCATTGTTTTGACTAAAAACAGTAAATTTCAGATATTCGGAAAAAACAAGCAAAAAAAAAAAAAAAAAAAACAACATCATTTAGGGGTAAAAAATCATTTTCAGAAATTCCTATTGTTTTTTCTCAGAACCTTCTAAGATGACATTGTTTGCGCCATTGACACTTTGGTTGCTGAACATATTGCGTACATGATGAGCTTATTGAAATGGGCTTGCAAATAGCAGTATTGCCCATCGAATAATTTTAGCAATTGACGGGTCGCATTTGAATATTAATCAAAGGAAAACTGAAACTGGTGACCCATCAATTATTTTGTTGAATATATGTACATAATAAAAAAAAATATATATATATAATGATACGCAGGCTGATCTAAGTCTTCGCTGTACACACATGCAATCTTGTAGGGAATACTGTGCTCAAAAACATCACGAAAACATGCCTATATAATTTTGATCCCCTTAAACCCCACTTTTAAATACTAAAACTGGAGTTTATAGGGGTATACGCTATTTTTCCTATTTCTGCCAAATGATTAGATATTTGGGACTTCTTATTTCTGCTCAAAACATAGATTGTGGGTACTAGTTAGAACCGCCTCGGCGAGACAGCTCTAGCTAGTACCCACAATCTATGTTTTTTAGCAGAAATATGAAAATATCAGACATTTTATCTGAAAACTTTCAGTTTTTGGTGGTGAAATTTTCAGTATTTTTGATTAGGCGTGGTTTTGTCATGAATGTAATTTGAGCCAGCCTACGACAAACCTACTATAAGACCTGAATTCCGAAAACACGCCTATTCAAATATATTGAAAATTTTACCAAAAACTGGCAAATTTTCAGATAAAAAATTCAAATATTTTTCTTATTTCTGCTCAAAACATAGATTGTGGGTACTCGTTAGAACCGCCTCGCCGAGGCGGTTCTAACGAGTACCGACAATCTATGTTTTGAACAGAAATAAGAAAAATAATGTATACCCCTGTAAACCCCAGTTTTACTGTATAAAAATGGGGTTCAAGGGGGTTAAAATTATATAGGCATGTTTTCGTGATGGATAGCCCAGAGTCTGTAGAAGGCACATACGATCAGCGAAGACTCTGATCAGGCTGATCAGACGGATGTGCAGGCTGATCCGAGTCTTCGCTGGTCGCACAAATCTTATTGTAGATTTTGTCTTGCGTTGGCTTGTTTTTACTTGATAATTTTATGACAGAAATAATAGTAAGCCTAATGACATTTGCGTGAAACGCAAGCCCAAATCTGCTTGTGCATCCGCGCATTGTGATCTGGGTCTCCACGGTTCGCTATTTATAGAATTTCTTCTCTGTTGGCAAATAATTTTAATACAAATACATCATGTTTGTGACAATGTAGACTTTGATCAGACCGACCAGATGGATGAGCAGGCTCAGCCGAGATTACACTGGTCGCATATATCTGAGCAGTGTCAGCCGAGATTACGCTGGTCGCATATATCATAAAGGCCGTTTTCTTATTACGAAAACGTGCCTATTCAAATATAAAATTTTACCAACAAAAAAAATGAAAATTTTCAGGTAAAAAATTCTGATATTTATCATATTTCTGCTCAAAACATAGATTGTGGGTACTCGTTAGAACCGCCTCGGCGAGGCGGTTCTAACCAGTACCCACAACTTATGTTTTTAGCAGAAATAAGAAAAATAATGTATACATGTACCCCTGTAAACCCCAGTTTTATTATATAAAAGTGGGGTTTCGGGGGGTCAGAATTATATAGGTATGTTTTCGTGATGTATTTCGAGAAGCTGTGTTGGTTTTGGGTAACCCATAGAGTGCTCTGTGAAGACGCTGATAAAATTCGGGGAAGCTCAGGCTGATATGAGTTTTCACTGGCCGCGCACTTGTAATACTGTGTCCGGGCTCATTTGTCTGTATGACGCTCAAACAAAACAAACTGGCCCGTCGCACTGGTCTATTTTCATGTTTCGAGAAGGGAAAATCAGATCGGAAAACGTATTCGCACAGTCTGATACAGACCTTCGATACTCGCTTGTGAATAGCTGAATAACTTGACAACCAAAGAAGATCTTGATTAGACTGCACCGATGTTCGCGCTGGCCTGGCTCATGTAATGGTTAGGGACTTTTCTGCAGAGATGTGCGTCAGTTATATACGTCAATATATCGCAATGGCATACATACATGTGCAACACCTGCATCCAATTCGTAACATATCGCCTTTGCGTCTCGTGCGTAATACCCGTATCCAATTCGTCGGTAAAGTCATAAAAGGTACCCCTTTGATCATTTGATATTCGGACATGCCACTATCGGCGAACTTGCACACATCTATGACGCAGTCTAGTAAGGGTAAATAGCGCGATATTGATGGGATAACTGTAGTATCAGATGTCGTATTAAAATTTAAGCCGGTGCACAACAATTCATATACTTTTGCATGTTCGCCCAGTGAATACTCAGATCAGCCTGCGCATGCGCGAAATCTGATAGGTTCTTTGTAGGGCACTATATGAGTATCTAAGGCTCCAAGGCATCTTCGTGCGGACAGAGAAGACTGAGTCTTCGCTTGCTGCACGTGAAATCTTGTAGGAAATCCTGTGCCCCGGCTCATTTCGAGCGACATCGCGAAAATATGCTTATATAATTCTGGCCCCTTAACACCACTTTTATATAGTAAATCTGGGGTTTATAGGGGAAACTTTTTTTTTCTTATTTCTGCTCAATAACGTAAATTGTGGGTACTCTGTAAAACCGCCTCGCAGTGGCAGTTCTAACAAATACCCACAATCTATGTTTCGAGCAGAAATATGAAAATTTTTTTTTTTATCTGAAAAGTTTCAGTTTTGGAGGTGAAATTTTCTATATATTTGAACAGGCGTGTTTTCATAAAGAAAACGACTTTAAATGGCCTCTCAGACTGTTCTATTTTCATTTATTGGAAAGGGAGAATCAGATCTCGCGGTCTGATATAGGCTTTCTATACTCGCTTGTTGATTGCTGCGTTTATTGATCACCAGAGGCTTTCCTGATTAGCCTGCACCAATACTTGCGCGGACCTGTCTCAAAAATGTTTTGAGAGTTTTCCTCTGTGATTTTGCATCAGCTATGTTCGTAAATATACCGCCATTACGTACATAACACCGGTATCCGATTCGTCAAGTTAAGTTCCTAACACATCACGAAAACATGCCTATATAATTTTGATCCCCTGAAACCCAACTTTTATATAGTAAAACTGGGGTTTACAGGGGTATACATTATTTTTCTTATTTCTGCTCAAAAACATAAAGTTAGAACCGCCAAGGCGGTTCTAACGAGTACCCACAATCTGTGTTTTGAGCAGAAATAAGAAAATTATCAAAAGTTTTTATCTGAAAATTTTCCTTTTTTGGTTGTAGATTTCAACAGTATTTGAATAGGCTTGTTTGCGTAATGAGATACCCCTTGTATCATTTGTTAACCGGTGTAATGTAAGATGTTTAAGACCATGACATATTTCAGAACGTATGCGCAACGGAAGCGGATATAAAGTGGGGGACAAAGCTTGAGAATCGTCAGAGTTTTTCTACCCAAATACTGACTTTCTTTTTTTTCTGCTGCTGTCTATAAAGTATCTTTTTTTTTTATTTTAGAATACCCAGATGAATTTATCTTGCTTTGACACCTGTATATTTTTGTTGACATACGGCGTGAAGAACGAAATCGGGCATTCCTATTCGCCGTGTGGAACTGTTTACTTACCAGCTTACGGTTTAATACCTACAGAAATGTATTTTTGTTTTATTTATTTACTTTATGATCAGAGAGCTGCATAAAAATGAATAGAATTTGGAAAAGCGTTGATGATTCGTTGAAAAATGGCTGCTTCGCCTGCGATGTTCGTACAGAATTAGAATTCGTACACCAGACTTGCATGCCTTTATTTACTGAACGAACTATTATGGCATTTGGCGCATGACAACTTGTACAGACAGAACTGTTTAGCATGATGGATGAAACATGTTGGAAGTACTGACTTGGAACTCTTTCTTGCAATTTTTGACAGCAGAAAGTAATCTATTGTTGTGATTGGCAAGACTTCAGCCTAGTTAGCTCAGCTGGTAGAGCACCTGACTTACAAGCAGGGGATTGCGGGATCAGACATACCTTTTCCTCCTTAATTCACTTTAATGGTGATGAGGTGCTGGTGAGGAGAAAAGCTAGCAGCTGTTATAATCTTCCAGGCACTTACAAATATGCATTGCTCCAGGTCAATAAGAAAGGTATCCAGATAATATTTATTTTATTTCTCCATGAAAACATATGTTGTGGGCATTCATTTGAAGCACCTCTTTTAGGCGCTTCTAATGAGTACCTTCAACATCAGTAACTTTGTGTTGACCTTTTTTAAGGCTATTGTATCAAATCTGTTCACTTTTATTGACCACAAATCTAGAATATATATTTGTTTGGCTCAATTTATGCCCCTGTGATGAGTAACTCGAGCAGAAATCACTACAAAATAATACCTGAAGGGCAACTTGTTGCTACGGTCAATCGCTGCGAGACAGTTGCTTTAGCGTCAACAGGATCCGCTTACACGAATTGAACAGCTGACTGACGCTGACTGCCGAACAGCATAAACATTTGCTCTTTAAAATCATTTCAAATGAGAGTTTTATAATGGAATTAACAAAATAAAGTATCGAATGGATTAGAAACAACCACAAGCTTTTTTTTATGTATGTGTGTTTATATTTATCAGCTGAATATTATTGTGGTGCATGAAATTATTTTCCTTTTATTTCTCATCATCTTTGCAGGATATCAAAGATGGCGGACATCGCATTTCAGCAGAGGCGATCGCATTGCGACAGGGCAACAGTTTGCTTACGGGGTAAATGGTAAATATACGCCCTTGAGCTATTCAATCAAGAAACTCACATTTTCCTACAGGTACCCTCTATAGATTATTCGCGGTCTATGGGGAATCATCAGGGCAATTTTAGCCTCTTAACATGTTGACGTCTTTTTCTGGCCATATCCGTACCTCTTTTACTCCTAAGAAAGTGGAATTTGCAAGATTGTAATTGGGGTAAATCATTGTTTTGACTAAAAACAGTAAATTTCAGATATTCTGAAAAAAAAAAAAAAAAAAAAAAAAAAAAAGCAAAACATCATTTAGGGGTAAAAAGTCTTCATTTTCAGAAATTCCTATTTTTTCTCAGAATCTTCTAGTATGACAATGTTTGCGCCATTGACACTTTGGTATAGCTAAACATATTGCGTACATGTTGAGCTTATTGAAATGGGCGTGCAAATAGCAGTATTACCCATCGAATAATTTTAGCAATTGACGGGTCGCATTTGAATATTAATCAAAGGAAAACTGAAACTGGTGACCCTTCAATTATTTTGATGAATATATATACATAATATGTCAAAAGAATATATATAATGATATGCAGACTGATCTAAGTCTTCGCTGTACACACATGCAATCTTGTAGGGAATACTGTGCTCAAATCCATCACGAAAACATACCTATATAATTTTGATCCCCTTAAACTCCACTTTTAAATAGTAAAACTGGAGTTTATAGGGGTATACGTTATTTTTCCTATTTCTGCCAAATGATTAGATATTTGGGACTCGTTAGAACCGCGTCGGCGAGGCGGTTCTAACGAGTACCAACAACCTATGTTTTGAGCAGAAATTAAAAAAACAAAAAACAAAAAAAAAAACAACAAAAAAAAAAAAAAAAAAAAAAAAGCACACACACACAAAAAAAACAACAAAACACACACACACACACACACACACACACACACACACAAATCTAGAATGTCTCAAACAGACAGCTTTGAAATTCAGTTCTCGATGACTCGCCTGTAAAAATAAAAGGTGAGAAATGTTTCAAGAAAAAAATCAGATTAGTCGACTATAAACGGTCTTTCCGATCATCAGTCACTAGAGGCAAACGTGACTGATGATCGATTACAATCTATTATCACTAGCAAGACTACTAGAAAGGTGCTTAACCTACGGTGCTACCGGGCGTCCTGTTCTGTCCATGGACTCGAGCCACTACACTCCTCATAGCATTTAAGACTCAGGCACCACGCTGATGTCTTGACGGTATCTGGTCTGCAGCCACGATTGCCTGCTATTGGCACACACCTGTTTAATAAATCTTACACCAGTAAAGTGAACAGGACAGGAAAAAAAATGACTGCCTGTGCCGGGACTCACCAACGATCCCATAACACCAGTCAGGTGCTCTACCTACTGAACTAAGCAGGCGGTTCTGTTCAGTCCATGCACTCAAGCCACTACATTAAATTCAGAATATAGAAATGTTTATTGTACATGGATGCTATGAAATATTATTTTTTATCCTTTTTTTTAGAATGGTTGGCCTGTAGGATCTGTGGTTCCAGCAGGGACGACTAAGAAGTTGATTTCACTCAATACATTTAACTTCCCTTCAGATGATAGATGCTGCAGTTACTTTCTACTTGTTCTATTTTGAGCTGAGTGTTTCTGTTATGTGTTCAGTTGAAATAAGTAAATCCTACACTTAATTTAGGTTCAATCAGTCATGTATAAACCACATGTATTACCATTCTATACATTATGACCCACCTAGACTGGCTCCAGTCTCAAGTGACTAAATATTTGTTTGACCATCCACTAAAATAAAACCAAAATCATATCACTTCTGTAAAATTAAAATGCTGATTCAAAGAGATTGGTGGGTTCTACCGAGCCCTTACTTATCGAACTAGTTTTGAAAAAAACAACAACAATTATTTCAAGTTCAATGACATTTGATATCGTCAGAGAATGGGTAGGGCCATGGTAGTTCTATGGCTCTGGTATATGCTTCCATTTTTATGGGTAAATTTTAGATGGATTTCCCGAAAATTTGTTTCGCAAAGTCAACACTTTAGTCAAAGTTTTTAGATGGCATTTTTAGGGTTTGGAAACACAAACTTACATGAATTTATCAAGTGCGTTAACAATTTTCATCCATACATCAAATTTACGTACGACATTTCTGAAACAAAAGTATTTTTCCTGGGTGTGTATATTTTGCTACAGAATAATTACACATCAACAAGTGTACATATAATAAGTACTCGTACCATTCATCAAAACGTTGAGTCTTCATCATGTCATCCCAGGGCGTGTAAGAATGACATTCCTTACAGTCAAGCAAAGCGCATACCGGCGGATTATGCCTGATAATGCAGATTTTTCAAACGCTTTGACTGATCTCCGAGAGTTCTTCATTGCAAGAAACTATCCAGAAGCTGTGATTAATTCGGCGTTTAATGAAGTATTTAAACTGTCCCAAAGTGAGACTTTGGTGCCCATTTCAAAAGACAATAGTTCAAATATAATTCCTTTTGTTATCGGGTATAACTCATCTTTACCTAACCATAGAATATATCATGAACATATATTGGGATTTGTTACAACTCTCTAGCTTCTTATTTGCAAAAGAACTGCATAAATATAAACCTGTGATGGCATACAAACGTCCTCGAATTATAAAGGATATACTTGTGAAGTCGAAGTTTTAAGTAACGTCAGAATTTATGTTTTCTTCCTGTAAATGTAAGAGACCTAGATGCATTCACTGTTCACGCATTGTTGAGAGTGATCATTTTTATGAGTTCACAAAAGTGTACTTCATTTAAACTGAACTATGATACAAACTACACTACAAGAAATGTTATTTACTTCATTTCGTGTAAAAAGTGTGACAAGCTGTACGTTGGGCAAACTAGCCAACACATGTCGAAAAGAATAAACAGCCATAAATTTTGCATCATTAATTTCAAGGACCCGGATTTCTCAACTCGTGTTGCTACACACTTTATAGCTGATGATCATAGTTGCAGAGGCTTCAGTTTCATGCCTATATACATTGTTCCGGATGATATGGAATGGCTGTTAAAGGAAACTTACTGGATCCACAAACTAGGAACAAAGTTTCCCAGCGGAATAAATAAAAAGTGGATATGCAATGTTGACATCATGAAAACATACCTATATAATTTTGACCCCCTTAAACCCCACTTTTATATAGTAAAACTAGGGTTTACAAGGGTATACATTATTTTTCTTATTTCTGCTCAAAAACATATATTGTGGGTACTCGTTAGAACCGCCTCGCCGAGGCGGTTCTAACGAGTACCCACAATCTATGTTTTGAGCAGAAATGTGGAAAATATCAGAATTTTTATCTGAAAACTTTCAGGTTTTTTGGTGGTATAATTATCAATATATTTAAACAGGTGTGTTTTCGTAATGACAAGAACTTTTGAGCATGCAGCTTATCCTTCTAGTGGGCGCATGACGTTAGGACTGCGTCGATTCGGCGTTGATTCTACGTCAACGTTGGTCGACGTTGTGTGTCCGCTGGGTTTATTCTTCTGGTAATTACATCTGTCCGTGGCTGTTCAGTCACGCTCCGCTTCCGCTTCACACAATTTTCGTTTTAAACTCATAATTCAATCAATATTTGTATAATGGTCTAATTTTCTTTATAGCACCTTTTCTGCGCTTTCTATTCAAAATACTATTGGTAATGAGGGTTGGCTGTTTGCTTTGAATTTTCTCCTCGATATGTATACTTCCGGTCAAACCCTTACCTTTGGTATTATGGGGTGCGAGCGATAGGAGCCGAGGTTCAGCCTGCGCGGCTTCTTTGTCTTAGGCAGAGATTCTATGGGCGCGCTATCTGCGTACGCATCCGCACGCTCATACGCATACATATGCGTATACGCTTGTGGATGCGGGTTCGGGCTGTACATGTTGCGCGTGTGTGGATTGTTTGCTTTTTCGGTGTAGTATTATGGGGTGCCAGCGGTAGAATCGGATATCAGCCTGCGTGTCCGCTTTGTCTGGGGCAGGGATTCTATGGGCGCGGTATCGGCGTACACATCCAAATGCTCATGCCTTTACGTATGTGTGTGCGCTTGTGGATGCGAGTGTGGGCTGTATATTGCGCGTGCATTAAATTCCTTGCCTTTTCCGTGATCCTATCGTTCGCAATTGACTACTAACCGTGGTTTGTGCTTGTTTAGATTTGTCGGTTTCCTCTTCCTCTTGGGGTCTGGGAAGGGCTGCGGTTTGTAATTGTGGCACTCCCTGGACTTTTCTCTTACCTTTTTTTCCTATTACTTTTGGCATAAATTTGAACCAGCCTGAGCGTGTGCGTAGGCTGTTGTGAGTTGTAGCTTGAAGTATTTTATTACTTTCAGAACATGTGCCTCTGGTGATTTTTAGGTTAATGTCCGAGTAAGAATGTTGTATGCATAGTAATGAATATTGCACAAAATGTTTGTTTCTTTGCTAAAGCTAGTTTTTCAAGATACTTTGTGTCAACCGATTTCGATCCATTTTGTCACATTTTGCTGTGTAAAAAAAAAAAAAAAAAAAAAAAAAAAAAAAATCCTGAAAAAGCCTATGTCTTTGCGAGCGAGATAGGTGAGGACCAGCCTGTGCATCCACGCAGTCTGATTGGTGCCTTTCTTGTTCGCGGCTTGATGTGGCTCTTTTCGTATACTCGGATTTCATGTTCTGGTAAAGTAGCGTTGCGTATGTTATTTGCCGCGTAACGTCGCGTTACGTTTTCACAAACGTTAAATGTTTTTTTTCAAAATGAGGTTTAGTTCTGAAGAAGACGTGAAGTCGAAACGTTAAAAAAACTGTGTTTTGTCTTACTTTTTAACCATTTACTAAGTCCTTATGAAAGGCATGCAATTGGCTTGAGTGCTTCAGGGCTAGTCTTCATGTAAATGTGGATCTAACACCAATAGACACCCCTTATTGATCTATATCTTTACAAGATTCAACCTTCACATTAGGAAAACACACCTATTCAAATATATAGAAAATTTTACCTCCAAAAAACATAAAATTTCCAGATAAAAAAAATCTGATATTTTTCATTTTTCAGCTCAAAACATAGATTGTGGGTACTCGTTAGAACCGCCTCGGCGAGGCGGTTCTAACGAGTACCCACAATCTATTTTTCGAGTAGAAATAAGAAAAAATAATGCATACCCCTGTAAACCCCAGTTTTACTATATAAAAGTGGAGTTTAAGGGGGTCAACATTATATAGGCATGTTTTCGTGATGATTTATTTCAGAAGGAATGTGATTGTCTGTTCAAAGTAACAGCAGGCCTTTTTACACATGTATATAACAACTATGTTGACCTATGCCTGCCTGCATCTTTGGACAGTCTGGCATGTGAAAGCACTTTACTGTTGTTTTTAGACTTTGTAGAAAGGGGTTCTCTGACGATTACATAGGCAACCTGCCTATATTTAGCGGGTTGTATTAGTTACCTCGATGTCTTCATACTATTATATTTAGTATTTTTAAGGAAGACACATTATTACGAAAATACTCCTATTCAAATATATTGAAAATTTTATAACCAAAAAAGGAAAATTTTCAGATAAAAAATTCTGATATTTTTTTATATTTCTGCTCAAAACATACGAGCGTAGATTGTGAGTAGTTTTTTTTAGCAAAATACGAAAAATAATGTATACGCCTGTAAACCTATTTTTTCTTTATAAATGTGGGGTTAAAGGGGGTCAAAATAATACAGGCGTGTTTTCGTGATGTTCTGTAAAAACGCAGAAGTAGCCAGATTGTAAATATTTGTCATACTGAAGTTGTATTTATTTCTATATAGGAGGCAAGGGTAATATTTTTAGAAGAAAAAAAATAATAATAATAAATAATAATAAATAAATAAAATCGTTCCAAATTTGAAATTTTTTCATGTTAGTGAATGTTTATGCATATAAAATACATACTTATATTTAGGTATATAGACAAATAATTAACTACAACTGACAGTACAAAATTACATTTTCTACGGAAAAATAAAAACCTGCATCAAACATTTAACATACCCTATAGCAGTGCTAGCATTTAGCAGTTCAGTGATGCCATTTGTCACCAGGTGTTTCCAGATGAGATAATTATCAGTACTTTTTTACCGTTTTTATACACATTAATGTGTTGCAGGATTTTTTTTTTCTGACTTGCATTTTGGCGCAGTTTTTACCCCCAAAACCTTGTTAAGGACCCTAAAAAAATAGGGGAAAGGGTCCTGAGTGATGTATACATAATCAAACCATTTATTTATCTGTGGCTTTGTATTTTAATCTGTTTTGGTCTAAAGGCCCAGAATGATCAATATTTGGGTGATAGTTATCCCACTAAGCAAACTGAAGCAGACGACATTCTAAAATTGATTTTATTTTTAAGAGAAAATAAGACATGTGCATTGTCTGCAAGGAAAGCCTTATTTTCTCTGAAACAAAGCACTACAAAGTGTCATCTGCTGCAGTTGTGACGTGCTTAAAGGGTTAACTTCTTTAAAACAATAAACCCATAAATATTACTAAAGAACTCCTCAAATCCACCTAAGGGTTTTCCTTGGACCCTCATTTTGAAACCCCGAGGGAAAACACTGTGTTGGAATCTCATTAGATCTACAAGAAAATATGGATAATTAATTACTAAGTTTTCTTTTGTCACAGTAAAATAAGAACTAAAATACAACTGACTACTTAACTAGAGCCCTATAATGTATTCCACATCTTCTATCCTCGGATGATGTTGACAGTGACGTCACTGATTGTTTATATTGTTAGACCAAGTCCAGTCAAGTTAGACTACCAATCTGGAATTATGGGTTCGAACCCTATTGTTTCGTTATCTTTTTTATTTTATCATTTTTAAAAATAAATTTCAAAGAAAAAATAAAAGAAAGAAATGTATTTTGCAATTACCAGTTATGGAACAAATTTTCAGTGTAGCGACATTTAAATATTCTAGTTTGCATATTTTTTAAAGTTTAATAAAGACAAGAAGAAAACCGGTAAGTCTAGTTAAACTTTTAGTTTGAATGATTACGTACCACGTGCTGACAATCCGAGCTGAGTACAAGAAAGTAAAGAAAGTTTTTTTACCGGGTGAAAAAGATCTGTATTTTTTTCTTTTCTCCGGTTAAATTTATTTAAAAAAAAGGTAAGAGAAAAGTCCAGGGAGTGCCACAATCACAAATCGCAGCCCTTCCCAGACACCAAGAGGATGAGGACACCAACAAATCTAAACAAGCACAAATCGAACAAACGTACGAAAAGCACTAAGATTAGCTCTCTCTTCCCCAAGCGAGGTAATCGCAATGCTGAAAGGACTGAAAAACACAAGAACAAAATGACACAAGTAAGACAGAAAACAAATCGCCTCATAGAATAAACCACAAAGCAACAAAGAGTAAGACTAACACCGGGACCACACCACCGCCTTAGAAAGGTCAGTAGAGTAAACCACCGAGGGACGCGGGGGGGGGGGGGGGGGCAGGTAGGGGGTGAGGGGAGTTAAAGCACTTTTACAGCTAGCCAACTTCACCCTGGGGAGCCGACGCTACTCCTAATACAAAAATACATAAAAATTCAATATGTGTTTCATTCAGGTTGACCGTAGTCTAAACGTAAAGATACACTGTGAACAGCGGACCTCCTGTATCCTGTATCATATAATATTATGCGATGTATATATTTGAACTTAAATGAATAAAATATTGTTTAAACCAAATACATAAAAATTCGGTTCGCATAAAGGCTCCTCATCTGCCTTATGTTCCTTTATCATTCCTTGCACTCATGATCTTATTATTTTGTGTAAATCGTTTTTCGATTTCTTGTTATGATTGATCGCTTGTCCATGTCATGAATTTTTGCGACTTTTCATGAAGATCGTTGCGGCGATTGTTGAAATATAAAAGCGCGGTGGGATAATCACCAAAATTGTTTATCATCATCTTCTTGTTCCAGGTTATCGACTTGTTCCACCAGTAGTCGTTGGTCAGAGAAGACCTGGACTCTTGCAGAAAAACGACGAACGTACTCTGCAAGATCAGTTATGAGAAAGAAAAAACAGTACAAGAGGAAAAGACTGGCTGTCGATTCAGGTCCGTCTCATTACGAAAACACACCTATTAAATATATTCAAAATTTCACCTCCAAAAACTGAAAATTTTCAGATAAAAAAAATGATATATGAAAAATTTTCTGCTGTAAACATAGATTGTGGGTACTCGTTAGAACCGCCCCAGTTTTGCTATATAAAAGTGGGGTTTAAGGGGGTCAAAATTATATAGGCATGTTTTCGTGATGTGACGACAATTCTACTGATTGGAGGACCACCCCTCAGAGCTTTACTGCCAGGGCTAGGACCCATCAAGGTGGCGACTTTATGGATGCAGAGTGCATCTAGAATATAAGTCTACCAGTCACTGGTCACCTGTCACCAGTCACTAGTCACCAATCAACCAGGCACCAGTCAACAAGTCACCTGTCAACCAGTCACCGGTCAACCAGGTACCGGGCAGCTTATCACCGGTCAACCAGTCACCGGTCAACCAGTCACAAGACACAGGTCACCAGTGACCAGTCACCGGTCATCAGTGATTACCAGGCACCGGGCACCAGTCACCAGGCACCGGGCATTTAATCACCAGGCACCAGTCACCGGTCAACCAGTCGAAGGTCACCGGACACCAGTCGCTTTACCAAGCACCGGTCATCATGCAGCATGCGATCGGCAATAAACACCGGGTAGCCAATCAATCAATTAGGGGTTCTGAACAGTAAATGACGAATTAGCCTCAGAATCCTAACAACTTCTGTTACCTCTAGAACCAGACTTTAGTCAGATGTCAGACCTAAGTTTAATTATAGGACCGCCTAGTAATACTTGGCAGTCTGCAGACAGGTACCCATCTCAGACTAGGCGAGGTAGGAGAGATCAGCCTAAAACAAAACACAGAACAAAGGACATAGATCGTCTTCTTCTTCTTCCTCTTCTTCTAGATCATCCGCTTTGGCTTCTCAGATGAGGAGCAGAAGATCAAATAGGTCTAAACACTCACACAAGAGAAGAAGAAGAAGATGTTCTACGTCGTCCCTTCTTCATCGTCTTCTAATCATGACTATGGTAAATATAAAAGAATTAGGCAATCTCCTCAGGTTGCAGTGGTCCCAACAACGCCGCAACCTGCTAGGACCATGGAACAGACACCGATTATATACTAGCGGAAAAAAGAAACGCAAGTTTTAATTCTGAGGTTGTATTTTGAAAGAAAATTGTGGATTTCATTTGATTGTTTAATTTTTTTAATTCTTTATTTCATTTTCTGTTAAATGCTATTGGTTTAGTGTCGTATAGCAGACGACGTTTGCAATAAATAGCGTTAAACACAGACATCCAACATTATTGAATAATGGGTATCAATAGCGCGTGTGTCCACCACGGGCTGCTGTCGCGGCTCTCACTCTTCTAACCATAGACCCGACTAAGTTGTCAATGGTCCTTTGAGGGATATTATTCCACTCTTGAATAAGAGATAGCTGGAGCTGTGCAACGTTGTTCGGTACGTTGACGCGCTTCCTGACCCTCCTGTCCAACGCTTCCCAAAGGTGCTCGATTTGGTTTAAATCTGGACTGTATGGGAGCCAATCGAGCACTTGGACATTATTCTGGTTGAGGAAGTCGCGACAAACCCTGGCAACATGCGGTCTCCCGTTGTCATGCTGAAATGTGAGATTATGAGTATTGACAAGCGGGAGGACGTGAGGCATAAGCACCTGATCCCGATAGCGTACGGCTGTAAGATTACCCTGAATAACCACTATGGGCGTTTTCACCCCATGAGAAATCCCACCCCAAACCATTACGGACCCCCTCCCCAAAATCTGTCGTCTTCTCGTACGCAAGCGTCAGAATATCGCTCACCAAGACGTCGATACACTCGTTGTCGCCTATCTGACCGCTGAAGCGAAAATCGCGACTCATCGCTGAACATTACACGCCGCCAGTCAGCCAATCGAAACCGATTTGGTGCATGGGCACGCAGCCATTGCATGCGGCGTTGACGTCGCCTGGGCGTAAGGTTCGGACGTAAATCGAACTCTCGCAAGCGATTTCTGACTATCCTTGGACACACACGACGGCCATGTGTTCCGATAACTTCTCTTGCGGTCTCTGTCGCCGTCCTTAACCTGTTACGAAGGTATACAAGACGTATACGTCTATTTTGACGTTGCGTCGTAACGCGCGGACGTCCGCTCCTAGGACGGTCAGTTAACCTACCGGTAGCTCTAAGACGCTGAACTAAACGCGATATCGTCGACTCGTGCACCCCAAATTGCTGCGCGACGTCACGTTGCGACCGACCCTGCAAAATTAGAGCAATAGCTCTACCCCTATCCAGTTGCGATAAGCGTACCATTTCTCTCAACAAACTCAAACAACAAACGTTTTGTGCAACCGATACGAATGGAACGAAAGTTTGATTTGGTAATGTGTTAAAGTCTCTACCACGCGACACTACCCGTGCAGCACGGATATAACGAAATTCAGGTACAGCGATATTGTGTAGCCTGTGTTCATGCTTCAGTGATTGTGTGTGATCCATACACGGGGAAGTACACTAATGCCACCAAATACAGAAAACTAGATCAGTTTGTTCACAAACAAACTTTCAGTATTTAAAAATTTGAACTTGCGTTTCTTTTTCCCCCAAGTATACATTCTGAGAATGTGGTGCAACAATCTTCAAGGGACACAGGATCCGATTCGGTGTCAGAAATCTGGTCCTTTGACAGGGCTATTAATGAAGTGTTCAGACAACTTCGACAGGAATTATGTCCCTAACCGACAGAGGAAAATACTCCTGCAAAACCACTGTCAGGCATCGAGCACTTTTGGGAGGCTCGAACGTCTCCATTGTTAGTGCTCCCACAATCAAAATTAGTGGACAGTACCAAAAAATATACAGAGCATAACAGACTCTGAAAATTTTGGCAAAGACTGCTATGCCCTCTACACTTAGTTTCGTCCTTGGTTTCGACAAAATACTACAAATGCCATAACAAGTACTTTCCGACGGAGAATCTTCCCCAGTTAGAAGCCGACGCTTCGCTACTGGACGTTTCTAGCAGGAGAAATGTTCCGTCCCAACTTCTAGAAATCTGGGAAAAGAGAGCTCGCAAATTAGTGGCGATCAATTCTCATGCGGATTTGTTCTCTTTAGCAGCCTACGTATGTCTCCAACAAGAGTCCATGTCAGTCACATCTCTGCCTAGACTTCTGGATTTTGTAGCTAAATCCATTCGACATTCAACAGCAATGTCAACTATTCTTGCTACAGAGCTATTTCAGGCTAGACGTGACGCAGCAATAGGCACATCAAAGCTATTGTTGGAAAATTCCAGTTACGAACTTAAGAATGCTCCAATTAATCCAAGAACCTTGCTTGATAACAAAATCAAAGAGGTTGCTTAATCTAATTACGAAGCGCAACAACAGAGATTTCTGACATCTTCATCAACCAGTACTAATGTACAACAACGAAAGTGATCTTATTCGGATTCAGGAGCGTTTAAAAGACCTAGACAGCCAAGTAAGTCATCTAGACCTAACAGACACAACGGTACAGGTCTAAAACTCAAACCCAGTCCTTTCCCAGCTAGCATTTTACGTAAATCTACATCGGGCCGTCATCGGCCCGTCAGCTACCCTGACATAGATTTACGTAGAATGCTGACTGGGTTACGCCCGGTACTTGATAGGACTATACGAAGATGAGTAGTAACACGAGACATTTCTCCTCCTCTATACAAACCTCTTCTTCCACAAAGTTCTGAAAGCCAATCCTTTCCTCTGCCTATCTTGCCACGCCCAGATATTCCAGTGGGAGGACGATTGGCCCAGTTTGTGGAACAATGGAGAAAATTAACAAAGAACAAATGGGTCCTCTCTATCGTTCGAGACGGTTTCAAGATATCATTCAAGTCAACCCCCCTCTTTCGTCAGTTCCGATAAGTCTGTCAATTGTCCTCCCCGTAACAACGAGAAGAGATCGCGGAACTTCTCTAGAAACGGGCAGTAGAAAGGGTACAAGATCCGGGAACTCCCAATTTTTAATCCCGGTTATTCCTTGTCCCTAAAAAGAACGGAAATTTACGCCCGGTAATAGATCTTTTTCTACTAAATCAATACATAAGGAAACAACCATTCAAGATTGAGGCAGTCAAATCTGTAAGACAATCGATATTGGTCAACGATTGGACTGTCTCCATAGACCTGACAGATGCTTACCTACATGTTCCGATTCATCCTCGATCCAGAAATTATTTTCGGTTCATGTTCGTAGATCAAGTCTTCCAATTCACGGCCTTACCCTTCGAAATGTCCCTAAGCACATGGATTTCACCAGACTGATGGACGTAATTGCAGCGCACTTGCGCAAACGTGCCGTCCTGTTATTTTCGTACATAGACGATTGGCTTATAAGAGATCTAATTCACACCAGTTCGTATCTCATACAATATATTGCCTTTAAACTGTACAGAATCTAGGGTTCATTCCAGATCTACAGAAAAAAAGGTAGGAGAAAAGTCCAGGGAGTCAGATTTGATACCATCCCAGAAATTCACGTTTATAGGGATGGAATTTCTGACACATCAGAATATAATCAGGGTACCAGCAGATCGATTCTCTACTTCTGACTATCAAATTGTTCCTTTCTCAGACTCAAGTTTCGGTTCCATCATTCCTTTCTCTTTTGGGCAAACAGTGCAGCAGCAGACTTCGTTCTTCTAGGCAGACTACATTTACGACCGCTTCATATGTGTCTCTTATCTTCCGTGAGACCTCACATTCTTCCTCTCGATCATCAAGTTCCGATCAACAGTATGTTTCGATTCCACTGAAATGGTGGATGGATACCAATCGCTTCGTTCTGGGAACGTCCATTCCTCCCGATCCAATTTATTCCTATTTACGGATGCCAGTCATTATGGATGGGGTCTCATCTGGAGCCGACGAGACTATCCTTTCATGGTCGCTGGTCGTAAGACCAATCCCAGCTCCATACCAATATTCTGGAAATGATGGCCATTCGTTTAGCACTGAAAACCATAAAATACATACACTACTATTGTGTTATGATCTCTACCGACAATACAACAGTAGCCTCCTATATCAACAAACAAGGAGGAACACATTCTCCTAACCATTGGTGCTTGGGACATGATATCGCGATCAGAATTCGTCATATTCCAGGCTGATTCAATATATTGGCAGACCATCTTTCGAGTTAGACAGGCCTCTCAAAACAGAATGGGCTTTGGATCAGTGGGTAGCGAAGTCCATTTTCCTAATGCTCAATTATCCCAATGTGGATTCAATCACAAACTCCCAATGTATGTATCTCAAGTACCGGATAATCATGCCTTAGCGATAGACTCATTGTCAATGAATTGGAATTGTGTTAATGCATACGCATTTCTACAAACAACTCTGATACCCTCTGTTCTTGCCAAGATTCGTCAATCTCGGTGCAGAATAATTCTTATTGCTCCTCTTTTGCCCCAGCGCCCGTGGTTTTCAGAGATGTTACACTTATTAGTATCAGCTCCAATTCGTCGTCTGCTCTTTTCAAATCTATTGACACAGTCAAAAGGAAAGTTTCAACATCCAAATCTCCCATTACTCGCTCTTCATGCTTGGAAGTTATCAAGCAATTAGTTAGAGAAAAATAAAAATCGCAAAACGTTGCAGACTTTATCTCAAAATCAAGACGAATATCTACTCAGAAAGTCTATGATTCGTATACTCCAATTGGTGTCATAAAAATAAGGTTAATCCGGTCTCGGCCCTTCTTACAGTTATAGCCGATTTCCTTATTTACCTCTTTTCTAAAAGAAATATCAAATATGTACCATCAAGGGCTGTAGATCCAAGATATCTAATACTCTTAAATTTAAGACTGGTAATAGAGTCGGATCCAACCCAGTCTTGTCAGAATTAATTAGATCTTTTTGAATTGCAACATCAAGTACAAAGATCTCTTAACCCTAAATGGTATTTATCTTAGGTCTTAGTTTGCCTTCAGAAAGCCCCATATGAACCACTACATAAGGCATCTAAACTTCACGTTACGATTAAGACAGCCTTTCTGTTAGCTCTTACCACGGCTAAAGAATGCAGCGAAATTTATGCTTTGGCAATGGATGCAAATCGCTTAAGGTTCAATCAGTCTGATTGTTCAGTATCATTGAAAGTACAAACCGGGTCTTTGGCCAAGGATCAGCTTCCGTCCATTTGCCCAGATCCTATAGTTATCCCTAGTTTAGCTCGAACATGTAAAAGGGAACAACTGGATAGACTTTTATGCCCGGTAAGAGCATTGCATTAAAATTCTACCTTAAGATGACTAGTTCTTATCATCAGAATAGAACTAGATTATTTCTACCAATTTAAGGCAATCAAGATATCTCTTAGGCCTCTGTCTCGAAATGAATATCTTATACATGTACTATTAAGCTTGCCTATAGGAAACTCACCCGTAGAGACATCTCTTTCCTAAAAATCAAAGCTTATGAAGTTAGGGCGCTATATTCTTCCTGGGCATTCTTTGATAAAGTTCCGCTCAAGAAAATACTGAAAGCAGTAGTATGGAATCAATCCTCTGCCTTTGCTAAATTCTACCTGAGAGATATGTCTCAACAAACAGCTAATCTTCACACTTTAGGCCAGGTAGTTGTTGCCCAAAAAGTGGTGGTGGCCAGGAAAATAGAACCTTTGTCACCTAGAGAAGACTGACAGCCTCCAAAGCCTATGTTACATATATGAAGGTAATTGATATCTTACCGTCACGAAAACATACCTATATATTTTTGATCCCCTTAAACCCCAATTTTATATAGTAAAACTGGGGTTTACAGGGGTATACATTATTTTTCATATTTCTACTCATTAGAACCCCCTCGGCGAGGCGGTTCTAATGAGTACCCACAATCTATGTTTTGAGCAGAAATATGAAAATATCAGATTTTGTTAGCTGAAAATTTTCATTTTTTTTGGTAGTATAATTCTCAGTATATTTGAATAGGCGTGTTTTCGTAATGTTATATGTTAGGAATTTAGAATTTAGATCATTCTCAGGACTGTATATCATGCATGTATCTTGTGCCTAAGAGTTTCCTGAGCCTTAATCCAGAAGTTAGGTTCGACATATCTGAGCGTAGTCAGTTATGTTGTTTTATCCTTCAAAGAAACTGACACGTGATCAAAAGAACGTCACACAGGTATCTGTTTAAAGGGACCTTCTGGATTAAGACTGTTTTAGAGGACTGAAGAAAAATAGACCTGTTGGTCACTTTGACTGCTTAACAGCCAAACGTTATAGTTGGCAGATCGTTCGGTGGCATTATGCTGGACAGGTACATCGAACAAACTACCAACTGTAGGACCAATAGTCAACATTGGTCCTATATGCTCACTGTTCCCCGGGAAATACTATTTATAACGTTGCTTATGGAAACAAACAACACATAAAATAACGAAATCGAAGTCTCTTTATATTGAAACTGTTCCAAAAAAAGGTAAGAGAAAAGTCCAGGAAGTGCCACAATCACAAACCGCAGCCCTTCCCAGACCCCAAGAGAAAGAGGAAACCGACAAATCCAAACAAGCACAAACCGAACAAACGTATGAAAAGCGCTAAGATTAGCTCTCTCTTCCCCAAGCTAGGTAATCGCAATACTAAAAGGACTGAAAAACACAAGAACAAAATGACACACGGAAAGACATACAACAAATCGCCTCGTAGAATAAACCACAAAGCAACAAAGAGTAAGACTAACACCAGGACCACCGCCTTAGAACGGTCAGTAGAGCAAACCACCGGTGGTGTTGGGGGGCGGGGGGGGGGGGCCGGGAGGGGGGGGGGGTGGTGGAGGTTAAAGCACTTTTACAGCTAGCTAACTTCACCCTGGGTCCCGATGCTACTCTTAATACAGAAACACATGAAAATTCGGTTCGCATAAAGGCTCCCAACTCAGTCAATGCATCACAGCGAAAACACAAAAATCAAATTAATCACTATAATAAACAAAGACGAGTACTCATGGCTAATTCTAGTGTATGCCAGAGTAAATGAAAACCAATAGTTGAACCACGGCGGGCCAAGCCAAAGACACATCGTCAAGCCCCAACCCACTGGTTAAAGTTTTACGAAGAGACCGTCATTGAGTCTGAGGCCCCTGCGGGAACGTAACACATTAACGTTTATGCAATGTCATAAGCGTCATGTACCAGCTACGCATATAAATATTATATAAATACAGTCGACTCTCGTTATCTCGAATTCCGAGGGACTCTCTGAAATACTTCGAGATATCCGTAGTTCGACATATCAGGTTTGCAGAATTGAGGAAAAAATAATTTGATTAACCACATTTAACAAACTGATAGGTAATTGGACTTTTGAAGTTAGAGATATATTGAAAATATTGTGGAAAAGAGGAGAAATTGCTCCTTAGGACTTTTATAGAACGTTACGTTCACGTCTATGCTACGTCATGACATTTGTAGAACGTCGCACAAACGTCGATGCATCGTCACATTATTGCAACGTTTCATAAACGACATGTGCCTGTTGGGTTATATCTCTCAGTGAGGAGGCAGCAAACATTTTGTCTAATCTTCAAGACATCTCCCGTCCAAGAAGATATACTAAGTGCCCGAAAGATAGCTTTCGTCTCACTTATTTCCAAGAAAGGAGATTTAGGGTCGGGGAGCAGAAGTCATTACGAAACCACACCCATTCAAATATATTGAAAATGTCCCATTAAGAAATTTTAAGTTTTCAGAGAAAAAATCTGATATTTTTCATATTTCTGCTGAAAACATAGATTGTGGGTACTCGTTAGAACAGCCTTGCCGAGGCGATTCCAACGAGTATATAAAATCTATGTTTTTGAGCAGAAATAAGAAAAGTAATGTATACCCCTGTAAACCCCTGTTTTACAATATAGATCACTTGTGATGTTGTACAGTGGATGCTCAGTCACTTGCGGTATTGGCTATTGGTTAACACGGTCAGATATTGTGAACTGCGAGGAGACTTTTTACGGTCGCCACATAGCACTACATGTAATACCAGCTGCAGTGAAGTAAAATAAAAATCGAAATATTTGCCTTTGGAAAACCTTAAAAGAAAAAAATATATATACAACAAAAATAATTAATCCAATAAAGGTACCAACATCACATGAACATTTTCTAACAATGATCGAAACATCTAAAAAGCTTCAAAATAACCAGTCAAATATTGTAGTAGGATTTGTTAAAAGTATCAGCAGAGTTTGAAATTGATCATGCAAAAGAAAGCTCTGCATGATCTTCTTTCTCTGCTTGTGCTTCGCATGGTCTTCTTTCTCTGCTGCCGCTCAACAGGGTCATCTTTCCCTGCTGGTGCTTCGCATATTCTTTCTCCGCTGTCGCTCCATAGAGTCATCTTTCTCTGCTTGTGCTTCACATGGTCTTCTTTCTCCGCTGTCGCTCCACAGGGTCATCTTTCCCTGCTGATGCTTCACATGTCGTCTTTCTCCGCTGTTGCTCCACAGGGTCATCTTTCCCTGCTGCTGTTTCACATGTCGTCTTTCTCCGCTGTCGCTCCACATGGTCATCTTTCCCTGCTGGTGCTTCACATGGTCTTCTTTCACCGCTGCCGCTCAACAGGGTCATCTTTCCCTGCTGGTGCTTCGCATAGTCTTCTTTCTCCGCTGTCGCTCCACAGGGTCATCTTTCTCTGCTTGTGCTTCACATGGTCTTCTTTCTCCGCTGTCGCTCCACAGGGTCATCTTTCCCTGCTGATGCTTCACATGTCGTCTTTCTCCGCTGTTGCTCCACAGGGTCATCTTTCCCTGCTGCTATTTCACATGTCGTCTTTCTCCGCTGTCGCTCCACATGGTCATCTTTCCCTGCTGGTGCTTCACATGGTCTTCTTTCACCGCTGCCGCTCAACAGGGTCATCTTTCCCTGCTGGTGCTTCGCATAGTCTTCTTTCTCCGCTGTCGCTCCACAGGGTCATCTTTCTCTGCTTGTGCTTCACATGGTCTTCTTTCTCCCCTGTCGCTCAACAGGGTCATCTTTCCCAGCTGGTGCTTCGCTTGGTCTTCTTTCTCCGCTGTCGCTCCACAGGGTCATCTTTCCCTGCTGATGCTTCACATGTCATCTTTCTCCGCTGTCGCTCCACAGGGTCATCTTTCCCTGCTGATGCTTCGCATGGTCTTCTTTCTCCGCTGTCGCTCCACAGGGTCATCTTTCCCTGCTGATGCTTCACATGTCGTCTTTCTCCGCTGTCGCTCCACAAGGTCATCTTTTCCTGCTTAGGCTTCACATGGTCTTCTTTCTCTGCTGTCTCTCCACTGTGTCATCTTTCTCTGCTGTTGCTTCAAATGGTCTTCTTTCTCCGCTGTCGCTCAACAGGGTCATCTTTCCCTGCTGATGCCTCACATGGTCTTCTTTCTCCGCTGTCTCTCCACAGGGTCATCTTTCCCTGCTGATGCTTCGCATGGTCTTCTTTCTCCGCTGTCGCTCCACATGGTCATCTTTCCCTGCTGATGCTTCGCATGGTCTTCTTTCTCCGCTGTCGCTCCACAGGGTCATCTTTCCCTGCTGATGCTTCACATGTCGCCTTTCTCCGCTGTCGCCCCACAGGGTCATCTTTCCCTGCTGATGCTTCACATGTCGCCTTTCTCCGCTGTCGCCCCACAAGGTCATCTTTTCCTGCTTAGGCTTCACATGGTCTTCTTTCTCTGCTGTCTCTCCACAGGGTCATCTTTCTCTGCTGTTGCTTCAAACGGTCTTCTTTCTCTGCTGTCGCTCCACAGGGTCTTTCCCTGCTGATGTCTTTCTCTGCTGTCTCTCCACTGTTTCATCTTTCTCTGCTGTTGCTTTAAATGGTCTTCTTTCTCCGCTGTCGCTCAACAGGGTCATCTTTCCCTGCTGATGCTTCACATGTCGTCTTTCTCCGCTGTCGCTCCACAAGGTCATCTTTTCCTGCTTAGGCTTCACATGGTCTTCTTTCTCTGCTGTCTCTCCACAGGGTCATCTTTCTCTGCTGTTGCTTCAAATGGTCTTCTTTCTCCGCTGTCGCTCCACAGGGTCATCTTTCCCTGTTTGTGCTTCGCATGGTCTTCTTTCTCCTCTGTCGCTCCATAGGGTCATCTTTCCCTGCTGATGCTTCGCATGGTCTTCTTTCTCCACTGTCGCTCCATAGGGTCATTTTTCCCTGCTGATGCTTCGCATGGTCTTCTTTCTCCGCTGTCGCTCCACAGGGTCATCTTTCCCTGCTGATGCTTCGCATGGTCTTCTTTCTCCGCTGTCGCTCCACAGGGTCATCTTTCCCTGCTGATGCTTCACATGTCGTCTTACTCCGCTGTCGCTCCACAGGGTCATCTTTCCCTGCTGATGCTTCACATGGTCTTCTTTCTCCGCTGTAGCTCCACAGGGTCATCATTCCCCGCTGTTACTTCGCATGGTCTTCTTTTTCGCTGTCGCTGCACAGGGTCATCTTTCCCTGCTGGTGCATCGCATGGTCTTCTTTCTCCGCTGTCGCTCAACAGGGTCATCTTTTCCTGCTGATGCTTCGCATGATCTTCTTTCTCCGCTATCGCTCCACAGCGTCATCTTTCCCTGCTGATGCTTTGCATGGTCTTCTTTCTCCGCTGTCTCTCCACATGGTCATCTTTCCCTGCTGGCGCTTCGCATGGTCTTCTTTCTCCGCTGTCGCTCCACAGGGTCATCTTTCCCTGCTGGTGCTTCGCATGGTCTTTTTTCTCGCTGTCTCTCCACAGTTCATCTTTCTCTGCTTGTTCTTTACAGGGTCTTCTTTCTCCGCTGTCGCTCCACAGGGTCATCTTTCCCTGCTTATGCTTCACATGGTCTTCTTTCTCCGCTGTCGCTCCACAGGGTCATCTTTCCCTGCTTATGCTTCACATGGTCGTCTTTCTCCGCTGTCGCTCTACAGGGTCATCTTTCCCTGCTCATGCTTCACATGGTCTTCTTTCTCCGCTGTCGCTCCACAAATTTCCTACTTTAAAGTATCGCATCTTTCCCCGCTGTTACTTCGCATGGTCTTCTTTTTCGCTGTCGCTCCACAGGGTCATCTTTCCCTGCTGGTGCTTCGCATGGTCTTCTTTTTCGCTGTCGCTCAACAGGGTCATCTTTTCCTGCTGATGCTTCGCATGATCTTCTTTCTCCGCTATCGCTCCACAGCGTCATCTTTCCCTGCTGATGCTTTGCATGGTCTTCTTTCTCCGCTGTCTCTCCACATGGTCATCTTTCCCTGCTGGCGCTTCGCATGGTCGTCTTTCTCCGCTGTCGCTCCACAGGCTCATCTTTCCCTGCTGGTGCTTCGCATGGTCTTTTTTCTCCGCTGTCTCTCCACAGGTCATCTTTCTCTGCTTGTGCTTTACAGGGTCTTCTTTCTCCGCTGTCGCTCCACATGGTCATCTTTCCCTGCTTATGCTTCACATGGTCGTCTTTCTCCGCTGTCGCTCCACATGGTCATCTTTCCCTGCTTATGCTTCACATGGTCTTCTTTCTCCGCTGTCGCTCCACAAATTTCCTACTTTAAAGTATCGCAGTTGCAGCCAAACAAAAATGACTACCTTTAATCGACAGCTCCCAAGCCATGACATCATTTCCAGAAGTTATCTTGAGGTCAGGTGAGCAATCAAGGGCCATTGGCCCTCTTGTTTAATTTTGGCATTTATCTAGTTAGGAGTATAGTGTTTTCTGCCTTTTCGTTGACTTTGAACACGCTAATTATTTTGTGTACTTAATCAACAGGTAACAGGTACCTATTTTGGTGCTCTGTTTCCTTGGATGAGAATAAGAGAGACTTAGAAAGTTTTCACGCCGGGCTTAACACCTTTAAGATGGAATATAAAGACAGGGGTGGTAAGTTGTAATAAGACTGTAGCTGCCGGCAAGAACAGATTACGTTTTGTATGTGCGCAGAGTGGAACAGCCTGCACTTATGCAGTCTTGTCCTGTTTTCTTTCCTGTTTGGCATACAGGTACACAGAACAATTCAATGACTCGGAACACCGATAGCTCGTTTATTGCATTACGAAAACACACCTATTTAAAATATTAAAAAATTGTACAACCATAAAAGGAAATTTTTTCAGATAAAAAATTCTAATATTTTTCGTAATTCTGCTCAAAACATAGAATGTTGGTACTCGTTAGAACCGCTATAGCCAGATGGTTTTAACGAGTACCCACAATGTCTTATTTAGCGAAATACGAAAACTAATGTATACCCTGAAAACCCCAGTTTTACCATATAAAAGTGGGGTTTAAGGGGGGTCAAAGTTATGTAGGCATGCTTACGTGATGGCGTGCTGATTCGAATTCGTTTTTATTCTTCCGAAAGTCCAACCCAGCTAGCATTCTACGTAAATCTACATCGGGCCGTCATCGGCCCGTCAGCTACCCTGACGGGCCGATGACGGCCCGATATAGATTTACGTAGAATGCTGACTGGGAAGATGTAGATTTACGTAGAATGCTAGCTGGGATTCCCATATATATTAACAAAAGAAATTACCAAAATGGACAAAGAATATAAAAAGAAATACGGCAAGCACCACAAACACCCAGCCTGCAAAGAACACAAATTCAAGATTTCAAAGACAAGGTTCTGCTTAAGAGTAGAAAACTAAACAAATGATCTCCGGCCCACGAAAAACATCACGAAAACATACCTATATAATTTTTACCCCCTCAAACCCCACTTTTATATAGTAAAATTGGGGTTTCCAGGGGTATACATTATTTTTCTTATTTCTGCTCAAAAACATAGATTGTGGTACTCGTTAGAACCGCCTCGACGAGGCGGTTCTAACGAGTACTCACAATCTATGTTTTGAGCAGAAATATGAAAAATATCAGAATGTTTTATCTGAAAAATTGCAATTTTTTGGTGGTAAAATTTTCAGTGTATTTGAATAGGCGTGTTTTCGTAATGAACACTATGAAACACTAGGATTACAGGACTCAAGCATTAGTGCAAGAAGAAACTTAGACGGGCGCATTGTTTACAGAGAAGCATTAAAGTTTAGACTGTTCTTCACAAGCACGGGTGAAATTAGAGAAAAACAACTGAGGACATCAAATGGTAAACAACAGACATCACCTGACAGGGAAGAAGGAGAGATATTGTAAAAATGTAAATAGATACTGGAGATACAAATCTGTAAAGTTGAGACCTTATAGGACATCCATGAAGAACAGAGAAGTTATTGATAAGGCAGTGGACAAGATGTTAGATGCGAACGTTATTAAAAGATCAATTCACCTTGGTCATTTCCAGTTGTCATTATTGATAAAAATGATGGAACATAGAGGTTTGGTGTTGATTTTCGAAAACTTAATCAGGTCACTAAGAAGAATTCTTATCCTCTTTCTTTGATAGATGTCATTCTAGCTCTTCTAGGTGAAGCTAATTTCTTAACTTCTTTAAATTTGAAAAGCGTTTATTTGCAGGTATTGATGGATGAAAAAAAAAATAATAATAATAAAAAAAGAAGAAATAAAACAGGATTTGCATACCATAGAGATCTCTTTGAATTCAATGTTATTCCTTTTCCAACTTTCTAGCGCACCTGCTATTTATCAAGAACTTGTGTCTGTTGTTCTGAATGGTTGCAATACTCCTGCCATTGAATACTTAAATGATATTTTTATAGGTAGTGAAACTTTTGAAGAACATATGCTTACTGTACTGTTATTATGTCCCTCATCTACGGGAAGCGGGGCAAATTGTTTTTGGTGCTGATCCCCTTGACGTCGGTTTTGGCGTCGGCGTCACAGTTTCTTGTCGTCACACTGCCTTGCGAACAAGTTGTTGGTTTCTTACCAAGTTATGATGATTATTATTATGCTTCTCGCTTCTTCATTACAGAAACACACCTATTCAAATATATAGAAAATTTCACCTCCAAAAACTGACTTTTCATATTTCTATTCAAAACATAGGTTGTGGGTACTTATTAGAATCGCCTCGGCGAGGCGGCTCTAACGAATACCCACAACCTATGTTTTGAGTAAAAATAAGAAAAATAATGTATACCCCTGTAAACCCCAGTTTTACTATATAAAAGTGGGGTTTAAGGAGGTCAAAATTATATAGGCATGTTTTTTGTGATGGTGCTTCTAGGCAGAAAGGCATAGCTTTAGAGGAGGTACTTTTTTAGCCAAAAAATGTTAATATTTCTCATACTGCACCACAAAATCATATGTTGTGGATACTCATTAGAAGCGCCTCACCGAGTCACTTGGAATGAGTACTCAAAACATATGTTGGAATAATAGAGCGCCTCGCCGAGACACTTCTAATGAGTACCCAAAACATATGTTGGAGCAATAGAACTCCTCGCTGAAGCACTTGTAATGAGTACCCAGAATGTATGTTTTATCAAGAAATAATATATAATTATATTTCGGTTAACCCTCAACCCTCAGCTATTTGAAGGCACATAGAATTTGCAACTTTTATCATTTATTATTACATTTGTGTAATAGTACTATCTAAATTGTGGTAGTAATGAGTGACAAAGCTTTTTTTTATATCCCTTTCCCACCTCTCCCCTGCATATTGTGTTTCATTGTGGGGGAGGGTATACTGTTTTTATACGCCCGTTTGAAAAACGGGACGTACATGTATTATGTTACGGGGTATGGCGTCCGTCCGTCCGTAAACTTTTTCGTTTCCGGCTAACTCCTCCTACAGTTTACAGCCGATCAAGCTGAAACTAGGGATATAGTTAGACCATGATGTGGAACGCATATTGTTTCGGGGTTACAGTCCACCAAATGTTTGCAGAGTTATGCCCCTTTGAAACTTTCTCTAAACTTTTCATTTTCGGTTAACTCCTACATTGTACATTCGATCAAGCTGAAAGTTCATTTATGGTTAGACCATGATGTGGAGCAGCGCATATTGCTTCCAGGTTGCAGTCCACTAAATATTAACAGAGTTATGCCCCTTTGAAAATTTCATAAAACTTTTCGTTTCGGCTAACTCCTCCTACAGTTTACATCCAATCAAGCTGAAACTTGATTTGTAGTTAGACCATGATGTGGAGCAGCGCATATTATTTGAAGGTTACAGTCCACCAAATATATGCAGAGTAAAACCCCTTTGAAAAGTTTTATTAATTTTCTGGCTAAATCCTCCTATAGTTTACATCCGATGAAGCTGAAACTTCATAAATAGTTACACGATCAGGTGGAGCAGGGCATATTATTTCGAGGTGACAGTCCACCAAATATTGTCAGAGTTATGCCCTTTGAAAATTTCTGTAAACTTTTTCTTTTCTGGCTAACTCCTCCTACAGTTTACATCCAATCAAGCTGTAACTTCATAAATAGTTACACGATGATACGATGTGGAGCAGCGCTATTATTTTGAGGTTACAGTGCATCGGATATTGGCAGAGTTATGCCCCTTTGAAAGTATTTGTAAATTTTTTGCAGCGTATTGTTTAGAGGTAATAGTGTGCAAATTTTGTTTTAGTTAGATCTTGAGGTGGAGCAGCGCATATTGTTTCAAGGTTACAGTCCACCAAATATTAGCAGAGTTAAATCCCTTTGAAAATTTCTATTAATTTTTCGTTTCCGGCTAAATCCTCCTACAGTTTACATCCGATCAAGCTGAAACTTCATAAGTAGTTACACGATGATTTGGAGCAGCGCATATTATTTCGAGGTTACAGTGCACTAAAATATTGGCAGAGTTATGCCCCTTTGAAAGTTTTTGTAAACTTTTCGCTGTTGTTGTTGTTGTGCGGATTTTTAACGCTACCAAGCACCCGAGGCACATGGAGGCAGCGGCGATTGTTATGTACATGTATTTGTACAACCTTGCTTTCATGGATCACCCATGCACACTGGTGCCGCTGTCTATCACCAAGCGCCACCCTGTCCACTTTATACTCAACCCAGGACACATCTAGTATGACCTAGGCGTACTAATGGTCTGAAAATTATCTCGACCCTAGCGGGATTCGAACCCACGATATCCCGCATGAAAGTCGAGTGCACTAACCACTAGGCTACCCAGCCCACGCAGCATATTGTTTAGGGTTAATAGTATGCAAATTTTATTTTATAATAGGTATATTTTTGCAAATAACTAAAGTTATGGCCATATGGGCAAGTTATTTTTTTTTACATCTTCTTTTATTAGATTTGCAAGGAAATGTTGCCATTATTAAATATGACAAAATACATTTATAAAATGATACAGAATTAAGAAGCTTTGACTAATATCAAAACCTATAAACATAATTCTTTTTGGATCTTTTAATACTCTTCGGAGTTGGCTCTCTTGAAGAACAAAAAAAAAAAAAAAAAAAAAAAAAAAAAAGAATCATCAATATAAACAAGTTAAAGCTTTACAAAAATTTTCTTGCTGCATTTTTTTAGTTGTTTATTTTTTGTTTTGTTATCGTTGTATATTGAAGTATAGGAAAAACAAATCAGCCAAAACGCTCATATAATATAGCCATGCTTCTGTCCTGTGTCTGCGTCCAAAGGCACGTCTCCCTGGAAGCAGCAAACTTCTCCCTATTTTCCCAGGAGGGAGACGTCACTTCTCCCTTAATTTCTGAGCCAGCTTGGACCCTTAGGTTACAGTTCACCAAATATCAGCAGAACTGTTTTTATTTTTTTTTTTGTAATTCCACTTACAGTTTATATCCGGAGCACTGAATTAAACAGGAGTACGAAAGACCGGTAGTGACATTTCAACTACATTAATTCAAGGTTTCAACTTCACGAATTCACGATTTCAGCTTCACGCATTCACGATTTCAACTTCACGAATTCACGATTTCAACTTCACGAATTCAACTTCACGAATTCAACTTCACGAATTCACGAATTCAACTTCACGAATTCACGAATTCAACTTCGTGAATTCACGAATTCAATTTCACGAATTCCACTTCACGAATTCAACTTCACGAATTCACGAATTCAACTTCATGAATTCACGAATTCAGCTTCACGAATTCCACTTCACGAATACAACTTCACGAATTCACGAATTCAGCTTCAAGAATTCACGAATTCAACTTCACGAATTCAACTGTTGAATTCCTGAAGTTGAATTCGTGAAGCGGAATTCGTGAATTCGCTAAGTTGAATTCGTGAATTCGTGAAGTTGAATTCGTGAATTCGTGTAGTTGAATTCGTGAAGTGGAATTCGTGAAGTTGAATTCGTGAATTCGTGAAGTTGAATTCGTGAATTCGTGAAGTTGAATTCGTGAAGTTGAATTCGTGAATTCGTGAAGCTGAAATCGTGAATTCGTGAAGTTGAATTCGTGAATTCGTGAAGCTGAAATCGTGAATTCGTGAAGTTGAAACCTTGAATTAATGTAGTTGAAATGACACTACCGGTTTTTTCGTACAGGAGCCAGTTTACGTGCTACATCTTATTACTTGTCACGGGCGTATAATGCTCCGCTTGGCGGAGCTCTTGTTACGCTGTGCGTCCGTCAGCCTGTACGTTATATTTTGGTTTCTGGCGAGGATGTCTAATAAGCATAGCTTATTGTCATTTCTTGTTACGATTGCAACTACATGTAGCTGACAAACAAAACTTCCTATAAAATCTTCCGTTTTAGCAGTTTCATTACGAAAACACGCCTATTCAAATATATAGAAATTTTCACCTCTAAAAACCTGAGTGTAATTTTCTCCAGATCTCCATTAAACTATACATTAAGGGTACTTATTAGAAGCGCCTCGTAGTGGCGCTTCTAATCAGTTCCCACAATGTATGGTTTTATGGAGTTATAACAAACTTATCAAGGATTTTTCACCAAATTCTGCTCCATAACGTCCTTTGGTGTTAACCCATTGTAGTCTGGAGACCCCTAAATGTGTAATTGGCAAGCCCTGCAGACCCAGATCAGACACCACAGATCGCGGCGTCTGATCAGGATCTCCACTTTTTACAAATAACTCAGCAATATTTCTTCAGGAATGTCTAAGGCACATAGTTTGACATTCCTAAAATCAAAATTAGAATCTTCCAATATATAGTATGGGAGAGTTCATTCAGTCTACAATGGGTTAATAGATTTTCTTAAACCATTCCTGAGAAACATTACGAAAACATGTCTGTTCAAATATACTGAACATTTTAACCACCAAAAAATGAAAAAAAACAGATAAAAATTCGAATATTTCTCATACTTCTGGTCAAAACATAGATTGTGGGTACTCGTTAGAACCGCCTCGGTGAGGCGGTTCTAACGAGTACCCACAATCTATGTTTTTGGGCAGAAATAAGAAAAATAATGTATACCCCTGTAAACCCCAGTTTTACTATATAAAAGTGGGGTTTAAGGGGGTCAATATTATATAGGTATGTTTTCGTAATGATATCTCATTACATAGTTCCAGATTAGGCAGTATTTTACCAGTTGTTTTAAAAGTTTCACTTTTCTTCGCAGAAGCATAATGTTGCGGTACTCATCAGAAGAGCCTCACCAAGGCGCTTCTAATGAGTAGCCACAAAACATCGGTATATTTCATAGAAGAATAAGAAAACTATTTTTGAGAAGTTAGGAAAATATGTTTGTGAAGAAATAAGAAACATGTGTATCATACCTACTATATTTAAAGCTAGAGAAGAAGGACTTTGATCGGCAAGCAAGGATGTGAATGCTAAAAGGGTCCTGCAGTTTCGACCGAACGACCCGAGCTCTTGTACGTATTCATTTTCTCATGATGAGCTCATTAGATAGTTTACATGGTGTTGCTGTTGTCTAAGTTACATATCGTAAAGTGGCAGCTGATGTTTCATTAGAAAACATGCATATTCAAATATATAGAACATTTTCAAATAAAAATAAAACTCTGATATTTTTCATTTCTGCACAAATCATACATTATGGATACTGGTTAGAACCGCCTCGGCGAGGCGGTTCCAACGAATACCCACAATCTGTGTTTTGGGAAAAATAAGAAAAATAATGTAAACCCCAATTTTACCATATAAAAGTTGGGTTTAAGGGGGTCAAAATTATATAGGGGTGTTTTCGCGATGGTTTCTTTTTTACGGTTTTGTATCTTTAGGTATACGTCCACTTCAAATTTTCAAAAAAGCCAGAAAATCCATGGAATAAACTTTCCTTCATCTTCGGCCCAAATTAATAATGTACTCTTAAGATATATTGTTTTTGCACAAAAATATATCTTTTGAATGCTCATTGGAATTGTCCCAACTAGACTTAATGTGTGACTTGTACATAAATGTCCTAAAATGTCAAATACTTTATTTCATACTTTATTTTGTCTAAATTTGTTGTTGATATTATGCACTTGTTTCTTAATTACTTTGGGGAATGGTAAATAGTGAAAACCATGATCAGACGCTTTTAAGAGCGGTCTGATCTTACTCCGTACTGTTTGCATATGACATTTTGTAAGAAACCTTTGCGCACGTCATCACGAAAACATGCCTATATAATTTGACCCCCTTAAACTCCACTTTTATATAGCAAAACTTGGGTTTACAGGGGTATGCATTATTTTTTCTAATTTTTGCTCAAAACATAGATTGTTGGTAATCGTTAGAACCGCCTCGTCGAGGCCTCGTCGAGGCGGTTCTAACGAGTACCCACAGTTTATGCTTCGAGCAGAAATATGAAAATATCAGAATGTTATCTGAACATTTTCTTTGTTTTTTTTTTGTTTTTGTTTGTTGGTAGTAAAAATTCAGTATATTTTTTGATTAGGCATGTTTTCGTAATGTTTAAGGTCGATTACCGCGACACGACTGCCCAGATCATCGCTATATAAGCCAATCCAAATAACAAAACAAAACAACAAAAAAACAAAAAAAAAAAAAAAAAAAAAAAAAAAAAATCTAAAAAACCTTATGACATGTTAAACCAAGATCTCATTAGGCTCTATCGTATTATAGATTTATTTCAGTCTCATGATGGTACAGTACATAAAATAAACATACATAGCATAAAAGTACATACTAAAATCACACAGTACCATTCCATTCTAGTATAGAATGAAAAGCGACTATTTAGGCTGTGCAAATACAATACATACAGCAGTAAAAGGACTTTTGACTTATATAGTATATACATCCCTTCAGGCAGGCGGTTGTATAGACGTGAGCACCCGAGCATCAGCACTCCGATTAGCGAAAGTCCTTAGATTAGGGGAACTCAAGAATGCTAAAACGGTCGCGGTCGGTTGACAAAGATGGCCGCCATGTTCGCTTATGTTAAAAACCATAAAAACTCTTTTTCTCCAGAATCAAGGATGTCTTAATCTTTGCACAAATCATCGGGGACGGGAGGTCTACGAAAGTTCTTAAAATAATGGTCGTACACTGACATTTGATTTTTTACGGCGATGTCAAATTTGCTTCCCTATGAATTTGTATGGGAAAAAATGTTGACAAATTCAAATGACTTCTCCCTTGAAGCCTCTGGGCAAATGTTGTTCAAATTTCATTTGGAAAATAGAAAGGAAGGCAATGATCAGGAATCGATACAATTATCCCACACCTCTCATCAGAGACATCAAAGGGAAAGAAACACAAACACGAAATAACTGGACCCTAATGGAAACATCACTAGCAGAAAGCCAAACGGATAGTTACTTTCCCACAAAGTGGCCAAATGGCTATCCAAAACAAAAATATGTAAGCGACATACACATTCAAAGACGAACTATAACAAAAATAAACCATGACAGAAGCCTCCCTGGGGCAAGGAAATAAAAGATTGCTAAAATGGTTGCCGTCCATGCCCATATATGATAAAAACCTTTAAAAATCTTCTTTTCTAGAACAGAGGATGCCTTCAGGCTGAGTTTTTGCACAAATCATTGGGGACGGGAGGTCTATCAAAGTTGCTTAAATGATGGTCATACATTGATGTTTGACCTTTTTTATGGCGAGGTCAAGTTTGCTTCCGTATGCATTTGTATTGGCCCCATACATTTATATGGAAAAATATCGATAATTTCTAATGACCTCCTCTGAAGCCTCTGGGCAAATGTTGCTAAAATTTCATGTGGAGCCTCCTTTGGGCAGGGGAACGAAAGATTGCTAAAATGGTCGTGGTCCATAGACCAACATGGCAGCTATGCCCATATATGGTAAAAAACCTTTAAAAATCTTCTTCTCAAGAACCAAATAAGTCCTGGGGCCTAATCGTTGCACGAATTATGGGGGACAGGAGATCTACCAAAATTGCTAAAATGATTGTCCTATGTTGACGTTTGACCTTTTAACGACAAGGTCAGATTTGCTTCCCCATGCATTTGTATGGGCCATATACATTTATATTGGAAACTATTGAGAATTCGTATTTTGGACATTTCCTCTATAATCCAGTTGAATCGAAACTTGATGATGAACACAGGGCGCCTAGCAGACACAAAATAGCTAAATGAGACGATAGAAAATCAAAGATGGCCGCCAATTTTCGACACCTTTTCCCAAACCTTTGGTCGCTTTGAGCCGAAACTTGCTTTTTATCACATCACGAAAACATATCTATATAATTTTGACCCCCTTAAACCCACTTTTATATAGTAAAACTGGTGTTTACAGGGGTATACATTATTTTTATTATTTCTGCTAAAAAACATAGATTGTGGGTATTCGTTAGAACCGCCTCGTCGAGGCGGTTCTAACGAGTACCACAATCTCTGTTTGGAGCAGAAATATATAAAATATTATAATTTTTTATCTAAAAATTTTTCAATTTTTGGTGGTAAAAATTTCAGTATACTTTACATAGGCATGTTTTCGTAATGAACAGGATGACTTCTGGATCGAAACGAGCTAAAATTTTGTTGATCAGAATTCAATGATGGCTGCATTGGATCCACTCCATTGAACAAGATGGTCGCCAGAGCTACAGATAGAAAATCTTCAAACGACATCTCGTCCTTGGTGAATGGCCCGATTTAAAAATATTTGCACATAAGTGTACCTCCAATGTTCCTCTACCGAAATTGCTAAAATGGTTCTGCTTGACTGAACAAAATGGCGGCCAGAGCTAACAATCTAAAAAAAAAAATAATAAATAAATAAAAAAATAAATAAATAAATAAAAAAAAAAAAAAAAAAAAAAAATGTTCCTCTTATTCCTTTTTTTTGACTCTAAATATGGCCCTTTGTAAATTGTAGGCAAGGTATCTCAAAAACTGTATAATCCATTGCTTTGAAACTTGACAGGCTGATAGGGAATGATGAGTAAATGACCTAATTAACTTACAGCAGTTAAGTCAGGTGAGCGTTGTGGCCCATGGGCCTCTTGTTCTTACTTTCTTCATTTTTTCTACACTTCCTTCGTTTTATTGTTTGCTTAATAATTATTCTGATAAAGAAAACTATTAAACCATTATTAGAATAAATAATCTTTTTAAGATATACGTTTTTTTTTTTTTATCTTAGACAACATTTTCAGTCATATTGTTTGTATCAATTTATTGTTCAGACGACAAGTTTTCACAAGTGTACATGTTTGAGGCTGTTTAATACCTAACTTATCACACTTCCCTTATTTGGTCATTTAAGAAGTATATGAGTTTGGTTTTATTAGGTGTACTTAACCCTTCTCTTGCTTACCACGCCATGCCCTGTCTTAGCAAACAGTGTAGAGCCAGATCAGTTGGCTTCTGAGAAGACAACTGATCTGGCTCTGTACTGTTTGTCATAAAACGTGTGAATTTCTATCAAAAACACGGATCAAGCAATCTGATTGGCTGGAATTTTAATTTATTCAGTATGACAAGGGTTAAAGGAGATATAGCTATTTTGTTAATTATTTGTTGTATTATTAGATGTGGCCTTATAACGGCTTTCGGTCTGTGTTCACTGGCATATCTTGGAGCGTGGCTTACAGATTTTGAATAGTGTTTTTAATTTGGTGAATTCGGTAAGGGAAAAAATGAGTTAGCTAGGAATTACTTATTAAACCCCTTACTTCGATGCTTGGATATATCAGCATACATAATTCTTATAGTTTGGACTTTCCAACAAAAATTCAAGCATAATTAAAATTTAATCTATGTGTGTAAGACATTGTAATTTAGAAACTAATCACATGTTTATTTTTACGATTTTATGTGTCAATATGAACATGGAAGCTAATCATTGAACTTTCATTTAAATTGCTGAAGTTACATTCTGTCTCCTGTGTTTTCATGTATGGACTTAAGTAGTTGGAAAAACAACACATTATAATTGGGAGGACATAATCCGAGCAAATACCTCTGTAGCTTGTTTAGCATGATCCAAGTGCCTCTAGCAGGCAAGCAATACCCTATAATAGTGTATTGGATATGAATTTTAAGAGGAGAAAAGTATGGATTATAATATTTTATTATTGTTTCAGTCATACAGCATAATATATTTTCAACCACAGTCATCTCAAATAATTATCAAACACCTGCCCAAGCGCAGCACTATTCGAGTGAAACCTTAGACCATGGACTACAGAAGGAAAATTAATCATCAGAAGGCATCGAAAAGTAAGGCAAAAAATTACGTGTCAATTTAATGAATGCAGAAGTTTCTGGAAAGTAGATATATGTGTTGTCATGCTATTCTAGGAAGTATCTGACGAGAAATATCATGAACGTTTACCACATGTATCGGAGACTCAGAAAGGGTACTTTTTAAAGTCACGGGATTTTGTAGGAATGATTATCACTAACCTCAAAAAGGAAAATACAAACTTCATAAATCAATGGACTCTGAAGAACTCCATCATCAGTGCAGTTTCACTGCTTCTAAATTAGAAAACGACAATTTGTTATGAAAAAGTGTATAAAAAAGAGGTTGTCCATGGCTCAAATATTTTGCGGGAATCCATGAAAAAAAAAAAAAGAAAAAAAAAAAAAAAAAAAAAAACAGAAAAAAAAAAGAAAAAAGAAAAAACAAACAAACAAAAAACAACAACAAAAAACAAACAAACAAAAAACAACAAAAAAAAACAACAACAACAAACAAACAAACAACAACAATAACAACAACAAGAAAAAAATCAATTATTACATTGTTGGAAGAAAAATGTGAACCCTTGGACACTCAAGTCCCAGCTAGCAGTCTTTATAAATCTAGAACGGCCCGCTATAGATTTATAAAGAATGCTTACTGGGGTGTCAGAGAACTTAGAGAAAAAAATATACATAACTACACTTGTCGTTACTCTGACTTAAATGGACAAACAATAACTACATAAAATTATCAGTGCAGACAAATGTGGAGATAGAAATGTTGTGGAGACACAAAGAGTAAGTCTAACACCGGGACCGTCACCTTAGAACGGTCAATAGAATAAACCACCGGGGGTTCAATGTATTAGTCTTACTTTTTGTTACTTTGTTGTTTATTCTACGAGGCGATTTGTTTTAAGTTTTGCCTGGTGTTTTGCCTGGTGTTAGTTTGTTCTTTTTTTGGCATTCCTTTGAGCATTGCGATCATCTCGCTTGGGGAAGAGAGAGCTAATCTTAATGCTTTTCCGTACGTTTGTTTGATTTGCGCTTGTTTGGTTTTGTCTGTTTCCTCTTCCTCTTAGTATTTGGGAAGTGCTGCGGCTCGTGATTGTGGGACTCCCAGGACTTTTTTCTTACCTTTTTTTTTAAAGCGCTTTTACAGTCGGCCAATTATATGAGTTTGATTTTACCAGGTGCACCTCAAACTTTCTAATTTCCTACTTAAAGGCGATATAGATACTTTGTTGATTATCTGTTGTATTCTCAAATGTGGCTTTAGTTTGGCTTTCTGTCTTTGTTTTCTGTCATGTATAAGAGCGTGGCTTACTGCTTTTGAGTAGGTTTATAATTCGATGAATTTTGTAAGGAAACAAATGAGTTAGTTACGAATTAGCTACAAAACTCAACACTTAAATGCTTGGACAATATTTCTTATAGTTTGGTGCTTCCGACAAAAATTTCAATCATAATTTAAACTTAATCTAATGGTGTTAGGCATTGTAAATTAGAAGTCAATTAGAATATATATGTCATACGAACATACGAAGGTCATTTAATATATAGTGACACTTACTAAATATTTCTAAAAGTATATCGCCAATCACACTGAAACTTTGCATGCTAACATAGTTCTCTGATTTCCATTTGAATGTTTATTTATTATGATGTCATGCTGTACGACGTTATTATAACGAAGTCAAATGACATCACTAAAAGCGTCATGGGTGTTTTCACATCTCAGGTTCAGAGAAGCTACGTACAAATTGACGTTCAACAGAAAACGAGCGAAATAGAAATTTTAACTGCACAATACAACAAAATAAAAACGACAGTACAGTCGTCCTAAGGAGTCTTAATACAGAAGGTTCCTTAGGCAGTTACCTGTTTGACGTAACTCTTCCCGCCTAAATGATCACGTGTCAGTTTTTTTTTTTTCTGTGGACAAGAAAGTAAACAAAGGATTATTATTCCTATGAAAGAAATTAGTATGTTATTTCGTTTCCCCCGGTTAACTTTCTTAATTCTTTCCTTCTTGTGTTCCTATATCATTCCTTTCACTAAACTACTTATTTTTTCGTAAGTATCGTTTTTTTCGGTTTCTTGTTTTTCTACGTCGCGTGTTTCTCGTCATGAGATTTCGCGACTTTTGATGAAGATCGTTCATGGCAATTGTGGATATATCAGGGCGCGATTGGACAATCGAAATAAATGCCTGTCATGTTCTTCATGTTCTAGGTCTTTGACGTGTTCTACATGCAGCAAGTGGTCGCAAAGTGTTTGATTACTTGCTGAAAAAAAGAAGACTACATGCTACGAGGAAGACAGTTACAGTGGCGATAGCGTTTTTCTTGTCCACGGAAACGCATGCGAAACGCTAATTAACGATTAGGAAACGCAGCGTTTGGACCACGCTTAAACGATCGTTTGCGGTTTTAGCCAATCAGATCATCGTTTCTGAAACGTTTCAAGCGTTTCGAATATTAGCCAATCAAATTAGCGTTCGGAAAACGCTGTCATGGAAACCCTGTCTGGTTGCAAACGTTTTATCGTTTGCATCTTCAGTCAATCAAAACCCCGCGGACTCAAGTTATTTAAGATCTTTTTTTTTTTTTTTTTTTTTTTTTTTTTTTTTCAGTTTCACTTAATTATAATAACTATTCAAGTCACGGTTTTGCAGATGTAACATTTCACTATAATACGTATACGGGAGTTCCCCTTTCAAGATTGCGTTTTCGTAATATTTTGCCTCAGTGAGACAATTCTAATAAATATCCATAACAAAATTATTTTATTGGGGAAATGAAGACTCATATTAATTATCATCAAATACTCTATGCTACATGAATCTGGAGTAATTAAGGTGTATAATATCATGATATTTTCCAATTTCATTTACATTTTTTATTTATTTATTATACTATTTCCTTTTGTTCTAAATTTAATCTTTTGATCTTTCAAATGTAACTTAATATTAGCTAGCCTATGTATTGCTTAAGGAGGATGAGATACAGGAAATGCTCATTTCATGTACTGTTTATTGGAAAATATAATGACATGCAGGTGCACCTCCAAGTCTTTTTCGGCTTATTTCTGATTGGATGAGAAAAACTCATGAAGTATTAACGGATTTATTGCTTGTTTATTTGTAATTTAGACAACACTACACATAATGAAAGTCATATTATTCTTCATTTATATTTGGATAGAAATTTCATAAGTGTATCTTTGTTAATTTCTTTAATTTGGGATGAAATTTCAAAGTACCTTTTTTGTGAAAAAAAATCAATTTATTAATTTCCAGAAAAATTTTAATTCATAATTTATATAATATCCAAAGATATTCTTTTTCTTTCTTTCTTTCTTTCTTTCTTTCTTTCTTATCCATAATCAAACACGTATTGAGATTTTGATGCATAAATCAAGTTGACAGTGGCTAGGGAATATATTTATCACTCTGTGTGGATTGCACAGGTTTCAGCTATAAATATGATTGATTTTAAGCTTTCATTGTCATTCATGTAAATAATAATAAAAATAATAATAACAATTAAGTATGATAAGCAGGTATCCATTTTTGTTTTGGACTTCAACATATCTGAATAATTTCGTTTGTAACATTACCTTCAGTAGCATTTGTTTTATTTACCCCATTTTAAAACTTTTTATATCTACATATATGTTGTCTTTTACACATATGTGTCCTAAATGGTTTCTTCAATATCTCATTTATTAGCATTTTTCAAACGAAAATTTGTGATAGTTTAAAATGTCGTCTGCTGAAAATATTACCCAGAGTGCTAAGCGTTGAAAAAAAAATTGGCTGAAAAGGATTATTTTGCATTGCATTTTGACATTCCAAATGTGTTAAAAAAATATACTTACTTCTTAATATTTTCAGTGTTCTATTGTTACTTTTTTTTTTAATAATCCTTTGAAGTCCTATTATAGTATCTGATATGACATGTCATTCACCTGATAAGACGTGCCAATCATTTGATAATACCTGTCATTCATCTCATTTCAGACTATCCTAAATCTACTGGCCGGTGAAATCCATAGCTGAAACGCTTTGCAGTCCACAGAAAAAAAATCAAAGCAAAGCTCAAATATTCCTATGGTGATTTTAAATTATTTTGTTCAATTTTAAATTTTCACTGTAAAAAATGAAAAATAACCTTGACGCCATGTGAGTCACTGGAATAAACAAAGATTGAAAGAAGTAAACAACATATTAAAATATTTGGGACATAGACAACGCATTTGTTTTGTGTGTGTGTGTGTGTGTGTGTGTGTGTGTGTGTGTGTGTGTGTGTGTGTGACGATGTGATAATGCACAAGCGTGTTAGTATAAACTGATTTAACACATTTTAAGTAGACCATCCACATCCCGAGATATTTTATGCTGGGTGTTGGGACGTTTGGGCACCATATGATAAATATAGGGCATCCGCGCATTCTGATCTGGTTCGTTTCTGCTCATCTGTACAAGGTCTTATTCGATACGATTTGCCTATAGTTTGGCACATCATCTTCTAACATTTAACTTATTGTAGACTGAATGAACTCACCCACACTATATATTGGAAGATTCTAATTTCGATTTTAGGTATGCCAGGCTATATTATTTAATTATTCAGAGAAACACATGGTTGAACTAATTGCCAACAGTGGAGACCCTGATCAGACGCCGCGTTCTGCGGCGTCTGATCTGGGTCTCCACTGTTTGCCAATTACCGTTTTAAGGGTTTCCGGACTATAATGGGTTAAATACAGCGTGCTTTAAATGCGAAATTCTAAATTAGTCTAATATTTAAGTATAGCTTGCAGTATGCAAACTCCATGCATTTTGATCTGATTCGTTACAGTTCGTCTGTACATTGTTTTTTTTTTTTATTTATTCGATATGATCTGCTGTTACTCCAGCGCATCGTCTTCTAACATTTAAGTATAGCTTGCAGTATGCAAAAATCTAGATTAGAATGTGCATCCGCGCATTCTGATCTGGGTAATTGCTACTCGTCCACACAATTTGCATTTGGTGGATCTGTTAATCCAGCACGTCGTCTTCTAATATTTAAATATTGCTAAATATAGCGTGCTAAAGGGTTAACAGCTTTGCATTTTCATACCAAAAATGTTTTCATAGTGGAAATATACACTTTCACGAAAGCCCTCAAGCAAGTTATTCGCCGACTGACCACATAATTGTTCCGATGTGCACAGTGCATCGTATTTGAAAAATAATGGTCCAAACAAGTAAAAATGAACCTTTTTACATTTTATAAATCTGATCAGTCTGTGTATAAGTTGGATACTGTGCAATTCATGTATCACAGTATTTTATACTATTATTTCCTAATCAGTGAACTGAGTGGGCACCATTATACACTAGACTGCGTCACGCACTCTGATCTGAGTAATACATATGCTCAGAGGGAGATTGTCACTTGGTAAAGATCTAATGAAAGGATTAATACTGACATGGACCCAATATACACTATTAGGTCCGAGATATTGATGATACTTAATTCTAGCAATATATTTCAATAATGCAGGTCATCTGTTCCAGCACTATTTGTCTAAATGTCAGTGCACTTTTCATTAAAAAAAAAAAAAGAATATTACTCAAAACAATAATAGCAATTCACAGGTTTGACGTAGTTCAGTTTGGTGCAGAACGAAAATCTTTGATCTTGATCACGCTGCGAAGGTAATCTGGTTGAATATATATTTGAGCCCCTTCGAAAAAAATGAGAAACGACCTTATGGTATTTGAGACCACCTTAGACCAAGATAAACCGGCATTTCCGCGCATTCTGATCTTCTGAATCTACACATATCGCCAACAAAATGCAGTACGTCAACGATTCGTTCTCCAGTTGAACCTTTATCACTCTCTGGGCTAACTCAGCAGATGATAAATTTATGAACTGTTTTCTTATTTTCTCCCATAAAACAAGTTTTGACATTTCACGCAAATTACTGATCTCGACTGAAGACAATTTGCATAGGAAGTCATATCCTGTGGAGATAATATGTATGAAATGCCGACACCTTTTTCAAGGTAACAGAAGAAAAATACTTCAAAATGTCATCTGCTGAAAATTTTATACAGTGTACTTATAAGCCTTAAAACATTTATCTGTCAAAACAAGTTGATTGTGGTGTGAAAATAATATTGGGCTTCACAAAATATAATAATTCTTTTGAAAATAGAGAATTATCTCAATTAAACAATAAAATATGTTTTAGCAAAAAAGTAAAAAAAAAAAAAAAAAAAAAATACAGAAAATGACCAAAAAAAAAAAAAAAAAAAAAAAAAAAAAAAAACAGCAGGAAAACGTGGTTTTAATATGATTCAATAAATCAGAGAAAAAAAAACAAAAAAAAAAAACAACAACTTCAAAATGTCATCTGCTTAAAATTTTGTACCGAGCACTACGCGCTCAAACATTTAATTGTCAAAAGAAAATGATTATCATGATTGTAGTGTGAAATATTAGGCTTCACAAAATATAATAATCAATCACGTTAATTCTTTTGAAAATACGATATTATCACAATTATAATTGTTTTATAAAAAGAGAGAGAGAGAGAGAAAGAAAATACAATAAAATAAATACAGTTTTTATACGTAAACTCATATTACTTTAGTTGTAAAGACATGATTTAATACGGCCCAACAGGTATTTATTATTCGATTGGTCTATACATACAAACGGTGCCAAACGGTCAAATGATTGGCGAGACGGAAAACAGCGTTTCCGATAAGGCCAGATGATTGGCCGAAACGGTGAAAAGCGTTTCGATAAACGTTCGTAGCTCTTTAGTGCGCATGTGCAAATTTAGCGTTTGCATGAAACGCTTTGCTCTGTAATTTGATTGGCCGAAACGATATGAAACGCTAGAAACGTTGTCGAAACGCAAACGTTATACAACGATTTCAAAACGCACCCCAAACGCGTAAAAAGGACAAGAAAAACGCTATCGTCCGTGTATGACTAACAGAAGACATAACAAGAAGAGAAAACGTAACGTTTCAGATCCGTCTGATAGTATTTTATTGGATGGAAGCACCGCCCCACATGGCTTTACTGCCAGGGGAAGGACCCACTAAGGTGGCATCCCAATAGGGGCTGAAAGCACCCAGGAATTAAGTCCGCCAGTCATCAGTCACCAGTCACCGTACAAGATTTTGACAGTCATACATTCACCGGTCAACCAGTCACTGGTCAACCAGTCATCAGTTAAGATTTCACCGGTCATCCAGTCACCGGTCAACCAGTCCCAGGTCAACCAGTCTCAGTCAACCAGTCAACAGTCAACCAGGCACCGGTCAACAAGTCACTGGTCAGATGTTACTAGGCACCAGTCACCAGTCATTAAATATTGACTACCAGGCAACGGGCACCGGACACCAGTAACCAGTCACCAGGCACAGGTCATTTAATCACCAATCATCAATCACCGGTCATCCAGTCACCGGTCATTGGACTCCAGTCAATTTATCCAGCATCAATTAGTAGTCATCATACCATGGGTAGTGAATGCAGACTAGCCAGTCAAATGAATTTGGATTCTGAGCATTCATTCGTAAATAAATCTCAGAGCCCAGCTACTTCTAGTAGAATTTTATTGCTACTTGAGCCTGACTTTTCGCAGATGTCAGACCCAAGTGTGGTAATAGAACTGCCTAATACTTGGAGGTCAAATGAAATAAATTCATCACAAATTAGACTGTCTCGAACAGATCAGCCTAAAAGAAATCGTAAATCAAAGAAGAGAAGACATAGGTTGTCTTCTTTTTCCTCTTCTTCTAGATCAGCCTCTTCGGATACACATAAGAAAAGCAAAAGATAGAAGAGGCCAAAGCAATCTCATAAAAGAAGAAGACGATCGACGTCGTCCGCTTCTTTCTCCTCCTCTACACAATCAGATAATGATTATGGTAGATACAAAATATTAAAACAAAATCCGCAGGTTGCAGAAGTACCAAATACGCTGCAGCCTGCAGAGCCTATAAATATAACATCTACTTTACAACCAGGAAATGTCGTACAGTCTGCTAAAGACTCAGGTTCTGATTCAGAATCCGCGGTCTAGTCATTCGATAGGGCCATTTATGAAATTTTTAGGCTCTTACCTCAAGAATTATGCCAAAACCGCCCCAGGAACAGACTCCCGTTAAGCCATTTTCTGGGATTGAGCACTTAATGGAGCAGCCAAATTTATTCAGAATAAATTGGATACTAACAAACGCTGTAAAGGTTGGCAATGTCCACAAAATTTGGTAACGTCACTAGCACCTACCTACCAAATTTTATAAAAGCCAGAATCAGTACTTCCCTACAAAAAATATCCTACCGTTAGAAGCAGACGCTATACTGTTATACTTATCTTACAAGGGATGTTCATTTCCTGCAAAAAATCTGGAAGCATGGGAAAAGAGAGCTCGCAAATTAGTTGCAATCAATTCACATGCGGATCTGTTTTCCTCTGCAGCTACAACATGAATCGATATCGGTCGCAGCCCTGTCTAGACTGTTAGAAGCCTTAGCAAAATCGATAAAGCATGCCAAAGCCATGTCCACCATATTAGCTAGGGAAATATTCCAGATTCTAGACAAGATTCGGCATTAGCCAGTTCTAAACTACTTTTAGAGAATCCTAGTTACGAATTAAGGAATGCGCCGATAAATTCCAAATCCCTGTTTGGTAGAAAGATTAAAGAAGATGCGAAGGCTTATTATGAGGCTCAGCAACAGATTTTTAGCCTCCTCTTCTGTATAACAACAGCAGCCTTTTTCGGCGCCAACAGCCTTTAAGATGCCTAAATTACCTAAAACCCCGTCTAGACCTAAACAGACAACCTGTACAGGCCTAAACACAAACTAAATTCCTAACGTCAAGTAACAGAAAGGATTTCCTACAGAAGAATAGCAACTCCAAACAGTTCCCCTCCTTTAAAATTGCCTCTTCTTCCACAAAGTTCTGAAAACCAACACTTTCCACTACCAGTCTTGTCAAGTCCAGACATTCCAGTGGGGAAGGGGGTGGGGCCGGCGGGCGGGAGACTTATCCACTTTGTGGAACAATGGGAAAAATTAACAGACAACAAATGGGTCTTCTCAATCGTACGAAACGGTTTCAGGATACCATTCAGTTTAATTCCTCCCCTGTCGACAGTTCCGATAAGGTTGAGTCAATCTTCCTCATCGTTACTTCGAGAAGAGATCGTAACTCTTCTCCAAAAATGGACAGTGGACAAGAGCAGTGAACTCCCGGCTTTTACTCCCGACTATTCCTTGTATCCCCAAAAAAGAATGTAAAAACGTTAAGTAATAGATCTAAGAAGAAGAAGAAGAGGAAAAAAAAAAAAAAAAAAAAAAAAAAAAAAAAAAAAAAACATTCAAGACACAGTCAAGTCAGTAAGACAATCAATTGTGCGCAACGACTGGGCTGTCTCCATAGACTTGACAGATGCTTATCTTCACTTGCCAAGTCATCCGCAGTCCAGAAAGTATTTTGGTTTGTGTACGAAGATCAGATATTCCAATTCACGGCCTTACCCTTCGGAATGTCCCTAAGTCACAAAACTAATGGACGTGCCATTTCAGTTTTTCCGTACCTAGACGATTGGCTGATAAGAGATATGATTCGCAGTCAGCTACTACCTCAGACAATATATTGTTTTCAAAGAGTACAAAGTCTAGGTTTCATTTCAAATCTAAAGAAGTCAGATTTGATATCAACTCAGAATATCACGTTCATAGGCATGGAATTTCTGACACAGCAAAATTTAGTCAGGGTCCTAGCAGACCGAATCGAGGCCCTAATTCTGACAATCAAATCAGTTCTTTCCCACAATCAAGTATCGGCATGAACTTTGCTTTCTTTTTTAGGCAAACTCAGTGCAGCAGCAGATTTTGTTCTCCTAGGCAGACTTTACTTACGACCTCTGCAAAATTGTCTTTTGTCTGTCTGGAGACCTCACATTCTTCCTCTCGATCATCAGATCACGGTCAGCAATATGATTCGATTTCATTTGAATTGGTTGATGAACATCAATTGTTATGCACTAGGAATTTCAATTCATTCTCCAGACACCAATGAATTCCTCTTTACGGATGCCAGTCATTATGAATGTGGAGCTCATCTAGAGCAGATGAGACCATCCTTTCATAGTCGCTGGCCGGAAGACCAATCCCAGTTTCATATCAATACGCTAGAAATGATGCTCATTCGTTTCGCACTGAAGAAAGCCATAAAAAATGTATTCACCATTCTTGCGTCATGATCTCTACCAACAATACGACAGTTGTCTCCTATATCAACAAACAAGGTGGAACGCATTCTCCCAATCTGTGTATGGAGGTTTGGGAGATCCTCAATTGGTGCCTGGAACACGATGTCGTGATCCGAATTCGTAATATCCCAGGAAAATTCAATATGTGTCAGACCCCCTTTCGAGGTCGGGCAGAACTATCGAAACAGCATGGGCATTGGATCAAACGATTGAGAATTCCATATTCCAAATGCTCAATTATTCCAACGTGGACCTGTTTGCGACGCGATTCAATCACAAACTCCCATTGTATGTATCTATATTTCCAGCCAAGCGTTAGCAATAGACGCCTTTACAGTGAACTAGGATCTACTACGTGTATATGCATTTCCTCGTTTCATTCTGATACCTGCTGTTCTAGTCAATTCGTCTTTCATTCTTTCCAAAACTTCTGACAAAGCAAAAGGAAAATTTCCCACTATTCGACCTTCACGCTTGGGAGGTATCAAACAGTCAGAGATAAAAAGTTTTCGCAAAACGTTGCAGAATTTGTCTTAAAATCAAAACGAACATCTACTCAGAAAGTCTATGATGCAAAATGGGTCGTATACTCTAATTTGTGTCACAGAAAGAAGGTTAATTCGATCTCGTCCCCTCTGACAGTTATAGCCGATTTCCTGTTTTACCTCATTTCTAAAAAAATATATCAAATAAGTATAAGATATAGAGCCATGATCTCTAATACTTTTAAATTTAAAACTGGCAAAAGAGTCGGATATATCCTGTCAGAATTTTTTTAGATCTTTCGAATTACAACGCCCAGTACCAAGATCTTTTACTCCTAAATGGGATTTATCTTGGGTCTTAACCTGTCTTCAGAAAGCCCCATCTGAACCTCGACATAAAGCATCTAAACTTCATGTTACGATCAAGACAGCCTTTTTACTAGCTCTTGCCATTGCTAAAAGATGTAGCGAGATTCATGCCTTGGCAATAGATGCAAATCATTTTAGGTTCAATTAAACTGATGGCTACGGCCTCGGTGGCTCAGTTGGATTCGCCATCCGACTGGAGAGCAGGAGGTCGCGGGTTCAACCCCCGCCAAGATCGGCAAAATTCTTTCGTAGATTTTGATCATGAGCTATTTTCTACGCTCATTCTCTCCCTTCCGCTGATTCAAGAAGGGCAGTTGTCAGTTTCTGGCGAAAGAATGTGCACAATACTGGTTAACCGCTTAGAGGACTAAGCCTGCCCAGTAAACTGTGTAGTTAGGTAAAGTGACTGCGCTCGACATGACCCCATTGGGTTGACTGGGCCGTAAAACCTCAACACAAACACAAACAAATCTGATGGCTCAGTTTCATTGATAGTCCAAACTGGTTTCTTAGCGAAAAATCAGCTTCCATTACCCCAGAACCTATAGTTATCCCTGACTTACCTCGCAAAAGGGAACAATCGGATAGACTTTAGTGCCTGATAAGAACACTAAAATGATACCTTACAATGACTAGTTCCTATCGTCAGAATAGAATTAGTTTTACCCATCAAGGGCAATCAAGGTATCTCGAGGGCCTTGGTTTCAAGATGGGTAGCTACTATTAAACGTGCCTATAGGAAACTCACCAATAGAGAAATTTCTTTCCTAAAGATTAAAGCTCATGAATTTAGGGCTCTATCTTCTTCTTGGGCATTCTTTGATAAGGTTCCTCTTAATAAAATACTCAAAGCAGCAGTCTGGAATCAATCTTCTATGTTTGCTTAATTCTACCCTAAGGAACATATCCCAACAAGCAGCAAATCTCCAGAAGTTGGGCCCAGTAGTTGTTGCCCTAAAAGTGGTTGGGGCCAGACAAACATTGCCTTTGACGCCTGAGATGATTGACAGCCTCCACAGTCATACAGTACTTATATTTAGATAGTTTATATTTTATATATGTGTGAGTAATGAGATCATTCCGAGGATTATACCGTTAGTGTATCTTATTCCTTAGAATTTCCTGAGTTTTAATCCAGATATATAAGGTTTTTATATTGTTAGTGTTAGAAATAGGAGAGCTCCTCCCTCCTAATCTTTAAACTCTAGCACATTATCTATAGATTAATGTATTGTGCAGTTAAAATGAAGTTTTTAAGATAAGAGAGTATCTCCTCCTTCCCAAGTGCAGCTCTGTTTTAATTGTTTCTATTGTTTCTTGCACATCAATGAAACCGACTAGTAGACTAGTTCCATTAAGAAAAACTATAAACTATAATTAAAATTAACGACTATCGGGTGGCGGCGGATTTAGCTGATACGTAATAACGCATTTTACATAGACATTTTCCATTAATACTAGAGAATCGTAAAGCTAGATCCACATCGCAAAGTTGTTTATTCAAGCGAAGAAACTGACCATTTTCACTGTTATGAATAGTTGTACTTCTTAGCGGACAAAATATTGGTTTATAATAAACCTGACTAGCAAACAATACAACAGCCTCTCTGGCGCAGTGGTAACTATGGCTAGTTCGTTGCATGGGGTCTGAAGTTCGAATCCCAGCATAAGTGATAATTTTTGCTTTCGTTGTTTAGCTTTTGTTTTCGTTTTCAATAGATCCTGTTCTTATTGACATCATTTCTATCTATCATTGTGGACTTGTTTACTTTTTTGAAATTTTAGGACACAGTATATTTTGACGACAAGTAATGAGGTTGTTAAGGCGAAACTTATTTTCTTTTATTGCAGTGGTGCTGCATGGCATTCGAAATGTCACATTGTTTCTGTTGGGTCACCAGCATTTGATCGTCATAGTCGAAGCCAAATTACCGATGAGTATCCCATAACAACCTGGACGGTCTAGATATGTCTGTTTCAACACACAGCCTGATGAGTTTTCGCTGTTCTTTGAGCGAAGCGCACGGCCAATCTTGTTGAACATTGATTGTTGCCCGAAAACCATGCATATTTATATCCAGTGGCTGAAGAGTTCAATGAAAAGGATGGCAGGCGGTTTGTATACTTTGAAAAAAATTCAAAAAGTTTGCGTCCTACCTCTTCGACTGCATTGCTCGTGATAAAACGAACCTCATAGTCCGTCCGTCTCTCTCTCTCTCTCTCTCTCTCTCTCTCTCTCTCTCTCTCTCTCTCTCTCTCTCTCTCTCTTAAGCACCTTAGTTTGCTGAGTGCTTTTCGTACGTTTGTTCGATTTGTGCTTGTTTGGATTTGTCGGTTTCCTCTTCCTCTTGAGGTCTGGGAAGGGCTGCGGTTTGTGATTGTGGCATTCCCTGGACTTTTCTCTTACCTTTTATTTTTAAATGCTGCTTAATGACGCAGAAAAGTATTCATGTAAGCCTTGATTACCATGTAGGCTCTTGCTTACCTTACAAACCAGCACCATAAGCGTTTTAACTGGAATTGCTGTTCATCAGTGAACTTTATCTGGTGAAGATAATGATAAAGGTACCTCCAAACAGCGCGCGTTTACAAGTGAACAGGCTTCGTGGCCACGGACTGTGGCGCGTCAGAAAAGTTAAAACTGAAATTTAATTTCAAGAAAAACACAGATGTCTCCTCAAGGTTTGTGTCACTGAATGTATCTTATTTGAAAGAAAGAGTGAACAGGCTTCGTGGCCATGGACTGTGGCGCGTCAGAAAAGTTAAAACTGAAATTTATTTTCAAGAAAAACACAGATGTCTCCTCAAGGTTTGTGTCACTGAATGTGTCTTATTTGAAAGAAAGAAAAAGTGTATTAATGGTTATGGGAAGGTGATCTAAACGTTTTACAGAGAAATTAAACCTTTTGTAAAGCGAAAGGGTTGGGTATGCTCCAGGCAACCCCTGTGGAACCAACGAATCTTGTCACTAATGTGTTTTTATAAGAATCAAGAATATATATGGTTTATGGGTGGTTGTCTGAAAAAGTATCAAGATTGAAAGCATTTTACGAAGAGAAGGTGTGGGACATGCCCACGAAGTATCCCTGGGAATCCGAGATCCATGTTTTTCTCGTGCCGGGCATAGCCTTTATTAGCCAGGAGGTTATATCCACCTCAACATGGCAGGCACATATATGTCCGCCCACGCCAGGATTCGAACCCACGACTGCCGGATAGGATTCAATGCATCTTATCGTAAGCAACGAGAATATATATGGTTTATTGATGGTATTCTGAACCATTTGTAAGTTATAATTCACAACTAGGCTTTTCCAAAACGAAAGCCCATATGAAAAAATTTAAAATAATTAAGCCTGTTTCACACCAGGCATACGATTTTTTGCCGTACGATTTCCTGAAATGTGTTTGGTATCGCAAGGCAGCCTCACAATGCCCGTACGGCTGTTTCAGTTATAATACGATGTTAGCAGCTTCAACGTCCGAAATTGCAAACAATTTCTACGACAGTCGCAAGGTGGCCGTATGACTGTCGTGCAAATTTACAAAACTGTCGCAAGGCTGTCGTAAGAATTCTTGCAGTCATCCGTACGATAAAGAAAAAAAATGTAAGGCTGTCGCACGAATGCCTTACCATGTTCGTGCGTTCATCGTGCGAAAAAGGCCATTATCCAAAACCTTTGAAAATCGTGCGAAATCATATGTCAACCCTGCGTTTGTCTTGAGGCTGTCTTACGGCAGCCGTACAGCGTGCAAAAATCGCCAAAAATCGTAGAAATAATGTGTATGTTGAAAATTTGACGTACGACGCTGCGACAACCGTCCGACGCTGCAAATTCGTAGGACTGTCTTGCGGCTATCGCACGAACTTCTGCGATTTTTGCCAAAAGGATAACCGTATCTAGCCGTATTAAATACTATCAGACGACGTGCAGAACTCTGGTTTGCCTAATGTTGGAGTTAGGGTCCTATGAGCTTAGTAAAGCCTGTATAATTTTGTATATACTATAGGAATGCCTTTTTATAGAAAATATATTACGTATGCTCACTTGCAGGAAGTACAAGATATTGCACACGCGCATATGCACGAACAGACGGATGGACAGGGGTAAACCTTGATGCATTCGCGCTTTTCTTCGAGTTGGATTGTTATACCATAAGTTCACTTTTCCAAGGTCATTTTTACAGAAATGTTACCGTCCAAAATGAACTTAGTGTTTTAAATATGGTCAATATTTGGTAATTCTGGGAAATGATACATTACACCATGTGTGAATACAGTGTTAACACTGTTAACATGTTGGGGAAAATGAAAAACCTTGATTGTTGAAAACACTTACAATTTTTTGTATTGCCTTCCGGTGAACTCACACCAGGCAAGTTTTCGCTTAAAACCGAGATGGTAGGGCTTAGCGTTACAGAATTAAGGTTGATGTCCGAGTAAATGTAATCTTTGTTTGTCATTTCCTCAAACAACTCTTTTAATTATATCACTCAGAGAGAGAGAGAGAGAGAGAGAGAGAGAGAGAGAGAGAGAGAGAGAGAGAGAGAGAGAGAGTCTGGACTAAACAAGTATGGAACAGGGATAAAAACCAGAGATGGATTCTTTTTTTTTTTAATTTTCTTTGCAGTATATGAATAGCCATTTTCTTAAACAATTTCTTGCCTTAGCAGAAAAATGCTTATCTGTCGGACACTTTTCACGGCGCATACTAATTACGAAAACGTATCCATGCATTCCAGGTAATATTTGCAAATACGTATTAAATAACTATTTCCTTACTGTATTTTTATTTCTCTAATATAATTATAAAATTTAATGGCATTATTGTTTAATGGAGTCGCTCCTTATATCAATCTACATAGCCATAGTTAAGACCATTGAAGCTCACTCACATGCTTATTGCTATATAAGTACAGGATTGGTGAGGTACAATTTGCACGAAGATGTTTCCTTGATGTGTTCCATGCGGGGCCAATTTTATGACCAACATAAAAATTTCCGCTAACTTCCTGTCTACTTTCAGTGTCCAAATTTATGTGTGTCCGTCCTTCAGAGTCCGTCTCACCGTCCGCGAAACTCGCGTCGTAAGAAAAGTGCCCGTGGGATAGCTCGCGGCATAAGAAAATCTACCGTGCGTTCCGATAGTGTGTATATCTACTCTGCCCGAGGAATGGCGACTGCTGTTTGGTTAGTTTTGTTTCACACATGTCTATAAACGATGGCCGAATATTAATGCTTTGAACAAGTTTAACTTTAAAAATCTTCTATGGAGCGGAGGGTTTGGCTTCTCTCTCATCATATTCGAATCCTGAAAATACCCGAAATCCAGTGATGTAGTTTCAATAGCAGACGGTAAAAGCTCCCGATAAAACAAATGTTTGCTAATGAACTGGTGGATATTACTCATCGTACCACTGAAAATATCTATACATGCTATTTTTTTTTAAAAGTTTGCAATGAATGCAAAAGTTTGCAAATTCAATTTTCACTTCAGTCGCTTATCATGATCGGATGATAACAATATTTGGCCCTCTAAATCATTTTTCTATTGAAGCTGAGATTTAAAAACAGGATTTTCAAATCGGTGGTCTGGTTCCAAGGTCGATTTGAACTGGTAACCAGCTCAGGAAAAGTAGGCGGGGCTTAGCCTAGGTAGGCTTGCTATCTATAAGGGTCATAAAACTGGAAATGATTTATTATGTCTAACCAATCAGGAATTGTGTCTATTCACAAGGTAAGTATTAAACTGATAAGACTTAAGCGTGATACGATGCAGTACATGTATTAGACTGTACTTGTAAGATCAAGTACGGCAGCTGTCGGTGGCTGACAGAAAACGGGCACTTAGTACTGGTGAACGGCTAGGAAGCTTTCCCTGAAAGGTGTGGTTAGGGTCGCGTAAAACCTCAGCAAAACAAAAACAAAGAATACTTGTAAGAACCGCTTCGGTAGCTTCGGTGAGTTTTGAGCAGATATAAAAAAACAATATAGCAAATATTCATCCGATTTTTTTTTATTTTAACAACCATAAAATTCCTGTTTTAGTAATGGAAAAATAGAAAAGAAAAAAATGTGTATCGTGTGGGATTCGAACCCGCCACCTATGACGCTGAAGTCCAGTGTGCTAACCATTATATCACAGAGACTATAATTTCTGTAATGTTTATAAAAAGGTTATACCCATTTGTTTGAATTATAGGTAGTTGCACATAATTCTAAACAGTGATTTATAGTTTATAGTTTAAGTCGATAGTTTATAGTTTGGTGCTTAATGGTACTAGTCCAGTAATCAATTAGGCGGGAAGAGTTATGTCGCACAGGTAACTGCCTAAGGCACCTCCTGAATTAAGATTCCTTAAGACGACTGAGTTGCCGTTTTTTTTTCTGTGGAAGGTGTGAAACATAGAATAGAATAGCACATTATCTATAGGTTAAGTATTGCCAGTTGAAATATGTTTTACTTTTAAAAACTTCACTTTTGAAGCACAACGGGAAGCATGCAAGACAACTGTTCTTTTGTATATGTATGAGTAAATTAAAATTCAAATCTGGACGTGAGACCGTGAAAGATCCGTCCAGGCAGAACTGAAAGTGTAACCATTGATTTCAACATCGAATTAGCAAGGTAATTTTTAAAAAGTGATAGAAGACTTGCATGTGAAGAAATGGCACAGAAACTGGAGATAAATGTAGGGTCTGTTCATACAATTATTCGCAACCGTTTAGGAATGGGGACGGTTTCCGACCGTTGGGTACCCGATCGCTTGACGGTCAACCAGGCTGAACATCGTTTGGAAGTCGCTATCGCTAATTTTAACGGTTCAGTACGGAGGGTAAAAACTTTCTATCAAGGATTGTTGCTGTTGATGAAACGTGCGTGAGAACATATGAGCCAGAGTTGAAGAGACAATCTGCTGAGTGACCGCGGCCCTGCAAAGTTTCGGCGAATACAGTCATAGTTTGTGTTTATGATCTGTGTGTACAATATTAGGGGTGTTCTCACTATACCCCATAAATTCTTGCTGGTAAAACGGTCAACGGTGAAAACTACAAGGAATATATTCAAAATACCTAGGCCAGCGGTTCGAAAAAAACGACCTGAGGTTTTTGCAGAGGAATGGACTCTTTAACATGACAATAAAAAGATTGTCTTTGGAAACGAAGAACCCGCTGCAGATTAGAAAATGAGAGTCTCGGTTTTATTGAGACTCTTCACAAGCAGTAATGAAGTTTGCAACATTGCTTACGCCCTCTAGCGTTTACACGAGCAGATCTCCATTTTCAAAGATACCACAATGGGCCCAATGATCCCAAAGGAAATAAAATATAATCTGCTGTGTGGTAAAGTACGGGAGACGTTTTATAGCCGCCACACGACATTAACACCTGATGCAGAGTAGTAAAATAAACGTCAAAAAGATTGCCTTTGGAAACAAAGAACACACTTCAGATTAGTAAATGGGAGTCTTGATTTTGAGACTCTTCATAAGCGGTAATGAAGTTTGCAATACTGCTTACTCCCTCTAGCGTATACATGAGCAGATCTCCATTTTCAAAGACGAGCACAAAACGACTGGGGTGACGTCACTAATCGACTAGTATAATTTGGAAATTTTGGACCATCCTCCCTTATTCCCCTGATATGTCCACGTTACTACGATCTTTCCCAGTGTTAAAGGAAAACATGAGAGGAATTTGCTATAGTGATTTAGAGGACCTTGAAGGCGCCGTGGCCATCGCAAGTTCGGGTGTATGAGCGACGGGTACAGAGAAGCAACGGGTACAGAGAAAACCCGCCGAAACGATAGACATCAGTCACAGAACACAAGGGATATTACGTCGAGGAATTTTAATAAGCTGGTTAAATGACGCTTTCTGCAAGTTATTTACTAAGTGTCCCTATATACTTAATGGCCTCGTAGAAGCTAATACTGGAACTTTCGTAAAATTGTTGAACTTTTATAGTCTCTGCGTTTTCTTGTATGAACTTAAATAACTGTAATATCAGCGCAGTGACTTATATACAGAAAAAAAAAACTAAATTCGTTTGGATTGAAAAAAAAACACACAAAAAAAAAAACACCCTAAAATGACCGCTACAGTCGTTATCCTGAAGATCTCTTTTTGCAATTTTTTCTCCTTTTTTCTCCTAAACGAAAAACCCATTTCATCGACACTTGGTAGTAAGTATCTTGGATACCGGTAGGTAAAAATAGCTAACAGCATTTCGATCGGAAATTCAAGAGGGGCGTCATTGCCTCCGTTTTGAAAATTAACTTAGAACTTCTCCAGAACCAAAAGTCCAACTGACTCTAAACTAGATAGGAATAATCCGTGTAACTTGTAGATATAAATAGCTAATGCCTATCAGAAATCCAAGATACTCGCCATAGCCGCAATTTTGAAAATCTATTTTGAACGTCCTCTCCTGAACCGAAAGTTCAGTTGACTCGAAACAGAATAGGAAGTATTGGTGCGACTTGTACATCAATAATAGCTAAAATCGTTCCCATCGGATAATCAACATGGCCGCTAGCGCCGGCATCTTATAATGTATTTGGAAATGTATTTGAAAATGCCAATTGACTCGAAACTTGGCCGTAAGAATCTAGGCAACTTATAAATAAAAGAGTAAAATCTATTTTATATCGGTAATTCAAGATGGCCGTCATCTTGAACATCTAGTTTTAACTTCTCCTGAAACTCGAAACTTGGTTTGAAGTATCGGTGCGACTGTTAGATTAAAAACAGCTAAAATCATTTTAATCAGAAATCCAAGATGATTATAATCTTGCATGTCTATTTTGAACTTCTTTTCCTAACAAAAAGGCCGATTGACAGGAAACTTGGTGGGAGATATCGAAGTGATTTGTTTGCAAAATTACATAAAGTCGTTCCGATCAGATATCGAAGATGGCTGACACAGCCCTCATCTTGAAAATCTATTTTGGAGTTTTTCTTCTGAATCGAGAGGCCAATAGGTAAAATCATTTGACCAGCTGCCATCTTGAAAATCTATTTCAAACGTCTCCAGAACTGAAAGGCCAGTTGACTCAAACCTTGACTGGTACTCATAAGAGCGATACAGGACCATCTTCATTCTTTTGTTTTTTATGTTTTTTTTTTTTTTTTTTTTTTTTTTTTTTATTTTCTCGTGGAGAATATGGTATGGCTCTGCATAACTTTTGATAACATCAATTTAATTAAATTAATGGCATACATTCATAATCTCAAAAGGAAAACAGTGCCCAGGGAAATGTTCAGAATGCATCTTCAGGGGTCATATATCGCACAATTCTCTCGCATGTGTGTTTGTGTTGGGAGGGGGTGGGGATGGGGGGAAGCTGTCGCCTTTGAGTGGAAATATTTCCACTCTCGTGCTGACTCTCGCCTTCGGCACTTGTCACAGTAACCCTTCTCTTGCTGAACACGACATGCCCTGTGTTAGCAATCAATATAAATCCAAATCTGTTGGCTTCTGAAGACGCCAACTGCTATGGCTCTGCACAGTTTGTCATTAAATATGTGAATTTCTATCAAGAGCTCGTCTCGAGTAATCTAATTTAATTGGATGGAAATTAGAAGTGCGCGTGGCATCTTAATTTATTCAGAATGACAAGGGTTAAACTCCATCCCCCGCCCCTGATATGTACATGTCCATGAAATGTTAACATATATAACTAAACCACAAATGGCCATTTTGCAGTCTGAAAATCTTGTTTTCCATTTAGGATACATTGATGGCTCTGAACAAACTGTGCGGATACGCAGGCTCAGCATGCTATTTGCAGAGTTCACATGTTTGCCAAATTTTTTGTTGATTTTGTTGTGCTGCGGGTCAATCATGTTACGCATATCGCGTCGCATTATAGCACCGCGTCCAACCGGTAACGCCGGATAACCGGTCGTAACGCCGGATTTTCGGTCGAATAACGTCGGATTACGGTCATATTTATAGGATTTGCCGCCCTTTGAAGAACCGCGTTTGACGGTGGGTAAAAAAAGTTATCTATTTAAAACATTAGAATAGGTTGATCGAACATGAAAAGTAGCCTAACCGAATCTACATATATGCTTCTACTGCCAAATCTTCAATTTATACATACACTTTGCTGAAATTGCCAAACACTCAAAGAGAATATTACTGTGCAGGATCGACCATACGATAAAAAAAAAGTATTCTTACCAGAAGGGTCGTACGTTTTTCATTTTCTTTAACTTCATGACCAACTGGTGGATGAAAATGCATTTGAAAATGACATTGTACTATAACCTAAGATTTGTTTTTACTGACGAAACAAAGACCGATGCACAATCCTTGAAATTTAAGGTAACGCCGAATAAAACGGTGTCTTCTTAATCAAAAACTGGCCAGTATTCTCGCAGACAAACACACTTGTAAAGGTAAAATTTTACCTACACAGTCCAACACTAATACCAACTAATCGATACTATAAATTTGTTAGTTTTTGTATATAAAGTATTTGAATGTATCGATCACATACAAGATCAAGCACCTCTGTATACTTGAAAAACAAAATTAATGCTATGTATCTTATCCACTGGTTTGATGTGTTTACCGTTTGTAGCGGCGGTCGGTCGACATAAAGTACACAACAAGGCTGTGACCTTATGTTTTTGTATCTACTTTATTGTGTTACTTGGTTCATGTCTCTTATTTAACACCTGCTCTTCAATATTGCATACGTACCTTAAACAGGGCCACGTGCAAATACACAGATATCACATGACAGAGACTTCCGCCTCAATATACATTATATACTTCCTTCTTCTATGATTGTAATGATGTTGTTAAACTGGAGGATTTTGCCAAAATAATGAAATATGACGAGCAAAACGCCTTCTCTGCGTTGTAAGAGTGTACGAGAACAACATTATTTTTCACTTCTCTCTGCTAAGTGATGAAAGTGGGAGCAGGGAATTTGCGATGGCGTACCAACGGCTGCACGACCAAGTTAGTTTTGTGTATTTTATCGCTGTATTAACTCTGGCCATCGCTCACAAACTTAAGATAAAACCTACGTTATTTGACACGCCTGACCTCTACACTCGAGAAGTAATTAGACTTTTATATTGGTTTTTCGTTTACATGAAACCTTCAAGAAGAAGTAGAGTATAACCATTTCACGAGCCGGATCAACCAGACATAGAGGTTTCTGTTTTTAGGCTAATTCCACAGACTACAAACTGATGGTGTTTTAATTATTAAAGGTATTGAGGTTATATATGGTGAATGATAGGGCTGTATCAGGTAGTCATGTTATGACGTGTTATATACAGGGACTTCAAATACAGAAATAATGAAATGCTTTACTAACCACATTCAGACAAATCAGAAGACATGATATAGCTGCAACTGCATCCTGCCACGATAGCAACTTTACATTACGAAAACACGCCTTCAAGTATATTCAAATATACTGAAAATTTTACCGCCAAAAAACGAAAGTTTTCAGATAAAAAATTCTGACATTTTTCATATTTCTACTAACAACATAGATTGTGGGTACTTGTTAGAACCGCCTCCACGAGGCGGTCCTAACGGGTACCCACAATCTATGTTTTTGAGCAGAAAGAAAAAAAATGTATACCCCCTGTAAACCCCAGTTTTATTATATAAAAGTGGGCTTTAAGGGGGTCAAATTATATAGGCATATTTTTGTGATGAATATACAAATGCTTTGTACAGTCAAATCGGGCGTTTAACATATTACCATTTCCTCCGGGTATACGCGTCCCGCAAAGAAATTTAAATAAAACAGAGTACAACTAAAACTATCATCATTTATTGAATAATTGTTCCCTGGTATGTATTCATGCCTCTCCGTACAACGATAACCATATCTAAGGCTTCTTAAAATGAAAGGGAAAATGTAGTAAAATCAAATTGAGGGCAGGATAATAAAAAATGAGGTAAATGATATGATTACCCCATTTTTCTAAAGGAATCCAGAGGGAGTCTGCAAAGTATTTGAACAAGTTATTAACTTTTTACGCATACTTCAAGCTTTTCTTTGCACACTCTATTTGTTACATCTTTTTTAATTGATGCTCTAAAGTGCGTTCGTCTGCGAGAATACTGAAAAAAACTGTGGATAAAAGTACACATACTTTTTGAAGTATTAGAGGTGCTTGATCACGTATGGTCGGGTGGTGCGAAGGTGCTGTGTATCTTACATCACTGGGGCGTCCAACTGATATTGGCTTACAGTTGGGCAAGACCTGCTATCCTTGTAGTGGGTAAGGGTAGAGGGGGAATGTTTTTATTTCTTCTGTTTCTTCACTTTCATTCCTGTTCCTCTTTCTTCCCTGTCCCTCTCTTTCATCTCCTCTACTCTCTCTTCTATCTCTTTTCTCCCTTTCTCTGGGAGACGACACAAAATGACCCTCAAGGGTTGACGTGTCGTTAAACCCCAACACAATCAATGATCACGTATGTGAAAAATCGTTCAGATACTTCATATATTGAAACTAAGGCAATTTGTAGTGTCAATTAATTGGTGTTGGATTGTGTAGGGAACGTTTTACCATTACAAGTATGTTTGTCTTCGAGAATATTGGTCAGTTGTGGACCAAGAAGCTACCGTTTTATCCGGCGTTACCTTAAATTTCGTTGATTGTGCCTCGGACTTTATTTCGTCGGTAAATAATCTTAGCAAAGGCCAGTTTATGATATAAGGTCATTCGACAAGTGCATTGTCTTCCACCAACTGGTCAGGAATTATAAGAAAATGTAAAAAGTACGAACTCCTCTTGTAAGAATGCTTTTTTATCGTATGGTCGAACTTGCACAACAATTTTCTCTTTGAGTGTTTGGCAATGTCGGCAAAGTATATGTATCGATTGAAGATTTGGCAGTTAGGAAAATATATGTAAATCCGGATGGGCTACTGTTCATGTTCGATGAACCTATTCTAATTTTTTAAATAAATGTTTTTGTCTACCCATTGTCAAACGCGGCTTTTCAAAATGGCGGCGAATCCTACGAAAAATACCGTAATCCGGCGTTATTTGACCGAA
>OZ024827.1:18546774-18814274 GCA_964016985.1 Anodontia alba | reverse complement strand
CTATATCAACAACCTTGATCAAATAATCTGATTGGCTGAAAATTTTAAACGGGTGTGGCTTCTAAATTTATTCAGCAGGACAAGGGTTAATTGTTAAATAATAAACGGTATAGATATGCTGAGATGCAATGATGTATAATGAGGTGGCAACTAACCTTCCGAACTAACCATAAATAAATGATAATCCATATTACAAAGATGTGCCAGAGCAGTCGTATATTCAAGTCCTGGTCTTTACCTTGAGCTTACACCTAGTATTTTAAGCATGCATTACATTCTATCCTATGTTACAAATCCAACATTTACCCTATTTACTTTTCCTTGAGCTGAATACATATATTACATATTTAAAGACACTTTTAGTATTAAACCCTAAATGATCTTTACATGTTAAGAAACCAAGCTGTCTAGTCTAGACGCTGTAAGAATAAGTTCAGTGTTAGCCTAAACTAACGAATGGTGTGACAGACAGCGTCCGGGTATGTGCTGTTCACCGATGTCCCTTTCTGGACGCTAGGCTATAATAGATTGATTATATTCGATAGGTCTATCGGTGATTATGATTCTAAACATGAATGTAAAATATGTACAGTTATTATGAATATGACTATTTTGTGTAAACAAATTGAGTTATAATGTCATATAAAGTTTTGGAAAATAGTTGTTTTCAATCGGCAGATGCTTCAAAAATACTAGGATATCTCTTGTTTGTTTTCAGAATACGGCTGTTTTCCGTCAGTATTTGTTTCCGAAATCCTGTGTGTTTGTGTTGAGGTTTTACGGCCCAGTCAACCCAATGGGATCTTCGTAGCATTTCGTATGTTTGAAAAAGACAGCTGTGTTCCGTCAGTAGTTGTTTCTAAAAATACTAATGTACCGCTTGAATATTTCCAAATAACTGCTTTGTTTCATCAGCAGTTGTTTAAAAACATTAGTACAGAGTATCTCTTATCTGCTTTGAAAATACGACTGAGCTCTACCAGCATTTGTTTCAAATTTAACATCATATAGTGTCTCTTATTACGAAAACACGCCCATTCAAATATATAGAAATTTTCATCTCCAAAAACTAAACATTATCAGATAAAAGACTCTCATATTTTTTTATATTTCCGCTCAAAACATAGATTATGGGCACTCGTCGCCGAGGCGGTTCTAACGAATACCCACCGTCTATGTTTTTGAGCAGAAATAAAAAATACCCTTGTAAACAACAGTTTTACTATATAAAAGTGGGGTTTAAGAGGGTCAAAATTATAAAGGCGTGTTTTCATGATGTGCTATTACATACGACTTTGTTCAATCAAGTAGTCGCTTCCAAAATTTTGAAATACCTCTTGTATCTCTTCAAATTACGGCAATGTTCCAAAATCAACAAATCACAAAGCGCTTCTTATCTGCTACTAAGATACAACTATGCTACGTTAGTAGCCATTTAAAACATTCTGTAGCATTTTGTTTCAAATTGGGGCTGTTTCCATTAGTATTTGTTTCTAATTGCCTACAAAATTTTTATACATGCATACATTCAAACGGCTCGTTTCATAAAAGAAATCTGAATTAACTTGCACTGCCGAATTCTATTTCAGAACATTCGTAGGTGGCAATATTAATCAAGTATATACATGTGACACAATCCGAATCTTCTACCCATCTCACTTGCTCAAGGGCCTCATATGTCTAATCTGCAAGTAGAAATGTATCTCAACACATGAATATACAAAGCAAGCAAGGAAGCATTTGCCATATGCGCATTACGAAAACACGCCTATTCAAATATATAGAAAATTTCACCTCCAAAAACTGAAAAAATTTCAGATAAAAAACTTTTTATATTTTTCATGTTTCTGCCCAAAACATAGACTGTGGTACTCGTTAGAACCGCCTCGACGAGGCGGTTCTAACGAGTACCCACGATCTATGTTTTTGAGCAGAAATAAGGAAATATTGTATACCCCTGTAAACCCCAGTTTTACTATATAGAAGTGGGGTTTAAGGGGGTCAAAATAATATAGGCATGTTTTCGTGATGCGGACAAAGAAGGTCCAGATCGGATTATACGCATGGGTTATTTGCCTTTTGGACACGTACCACATTTTACTAGAAGATGAAAACATATTTTAATAAAATAAAGTATGTAAACAAAAACGTTTGAATAAGCTTAGAAACCGTTCTTGTAAAGATTTTAGACTCAGCATATAATCGCCAGTGACAACTTATATTGTAACGCTCGGTAATACCCTGAGTCTAAAAAAACAGAAAAAAAAGTTTTCTTTATAGACAAAGACAATACTCATTATGTTGTAGCATTAAGATTACATGTAAAAAAGGTAAGAGAAAAGTCCAGGGAGTGCCACAATCACAAACCGCAGCCCTTCCCAGACCCCAAGAGGAAGAGGAAACCGACAAATCTAAACAAGCACAAACCGAACAAACGTACGAAAAGCACTAAGATTAGCTCTCTCTTCCCCAAGCGAGGTAATCGTCTTACGACATGAAAGCCGTAACATAGGAATGAAGCATAGCTGAAAAAATATTCCGCCTTTCGTGGGAATCGAACCCGGGTCCTCCCGATTAAAAATCCAATGCTCTAACCACTGAGCCAAAGAGTCGACTCCCTGACGCAGTTGTCAGAGATTGAATATATACTTAGAAGCTATGCGTAATCTGCCAAGGCAGATCGAAGGTAGGAGTGCTCGGTCGTAACACTCCCCCTCTTCAAGGAAGTCATCATTTATGATGACGTGAAGCCATTTCGGCGTATAAAGTCCAATCTCGGACGAGCCCCCATCTTACGACATGAAAGCCGTAACAAAGGAATGAAGCATAGCTGAAAAAATATTCCGCCTTTCTTGGGAATCGAACCCGGGTCCTCCCGGTTAAAAATCCAATGCTCTAACCACTGAGCCAAAGAGTCGACTCCCTAACGCAGTTGTCAGAGATTGAATATATACTTAGAAGCTATGCGTAATCTGCCAAGGCAGATAATCGAAGGTAGGAGTGCTCGGTCGTAACAATCGCAATACTAAAAGGACTGAAAAACACAAGAACAAAATGACACATGGAAAGACATACAACAAATCGCCTCGTAGAATAAACCACAAAGCAACAAAGAGTAAGACTAACACCGGGACCACCGCCTTAGAACGGCAGTTTCCGTCTTCTTTAAATAAACCCTATTCAAATTCCCGATAATAAAGTAACAGTACTACCCTTTACCCAGTCAGCATTCTACGTAAATCTATATCGGGCCATCATCGGCCCGTCAGGGTAGCTGACGGGCCGATGACGGCCCGATGTAGATTTACGTAGAATGCTAGCTGGGTATGACTAGAAAATCGCATACGTTAAAATGAGATCTCTTCAATTTAATACACATGCCTTGCCTGCTTATAACACATACTTATTCACCGTTTATAATGCAAAATATGACACTTACTTCAGCTGTAAACAGTACGTAAAGAAATACTGGAATCCTAGATCTCTGAGTTTTTCAACATATTCAGATAAAAATACATGCTGATATTTCGAACTCGGTTAATACTAAGCTTAAAGTCTGTCGCATTGCTAAGTTAAATCCCACCCTTTTATAACGGGTACTGTGTTTTTATCATGTCTAAAAAATTGGTACCTCAGTAATTTTCCTAAACGTATGAACTAGGCCACCATAAAACGCTGGTTCCGACATTCCTTGCTGTAGAAGTGTTTTAAAACTCCATTCATATTTATCAATCTATTCTGAATATCAATAGTAAATTTAAAAAAAAAATAGTGTCTGACTGGACTGAGCACTAACTGATTAGACTCTTACTAATTTGGGCATTCTGCTGTAACACATTGCATAAGGACCCCTTTCTGACGGTACGCATTCAGGGGCAATTGATAAACTTTTTTTTTTATCCCCGCGCTTTTCGTAGAAAACAAAGAAGATATTGTGATACCCCCGTCCGTCCGAGCTAACGAATTGATGGTAGTCTGATTGTTTTCCATACATTTATGTCCCTTATTCCGTAAGAGTGTCATAACCATCATTTCGTTAGAAAAAAAGTCACATAACTATTATTATGCTAAAAAAACAACAACAAAAAAAAAAAAACAAAAAAAAAAAAAACAACCCCCCCCCCCCCCAAAAAAAAAAAACAAAAAAAAAAAAAAAAACAAAAAAAAAACGGAGTGGCTATTGACAGACATCTGCCACTACCAATTTTACGTATAAATCGCTGCTGACAGACGTCTGGCACTAGCGATATAACGTATAAATCGCTGGTTATAGAAGAAAATTTCTACATAAAAATAAGCAGAGAAAGAATCTCTAGCAATTTTGTATTAAAAATCTGGGCCCAGTTGTTCAAAGCTAACGACATCGTTAGTTAACGATTCGTTAAAATTTACATCAAGTGATACGCAAATATGTTGAAATGTTTTGCTGAAAAAATGTGAGTAGCTTTTGCAGTGCAAAAGCTACTCACATTTTTTCAGCAAAAAATTTCAGAATATTGTATATTAAATCCGCTAAAACAGTTAACAAAATGACCCTTAACGTGCACGTTAAGCTAACGACGCTTTGAACAACTGGGCCCTAGTCAACAGTAAAAATGAAGGGGACTATGACAAATTCTATGAAGAGTTGCAAAGCCATGATCCATATTTTGTGCAATATTATAACAAACATGTGCCCTAGATTCTCGCATGTTGAACACTGAATCATAATATTACAGAAGATTCATGCTTACTATGTAGTTAAGAACATAACTAGTACGAAATCATATCCTTGACACTGAATGAGCTGTATTGTGAGAAATCCTCTCTTAGGCGTGAAAGATTGTCTATGACAAAAACAAGCGTGTTCAATCGAAGAGGAATATATTTCTGTATACAGAATAAAAAAACAACGAACACCAAAGGACCTGATCCGATTGCGCATTTTGTTCCATATATAATTTGCAGGTTTTCTCACGGCAAGTCTCATTATTATGTTTAAATGGGACATATTATGAGATAATAGTACTTTTCACCCTAAATACATTCTTCAAATGCGCATGCGCAGGCACTGAGTGAGGCTAGATGTCTGATTCTGATCTAAACTATCATCATATCCTACACGTGTGTGAACAACGAAGGCTCTGGTGAGACTGCGCGCATGCGCAGTCGCGGTCGAGTCTTTGCTGTTCGTATATGCGGTAAGTACCATTATCATATGGGATGGTTCAAAAGATTAGCCGGTTAGCATTATTTGCTTATTGTAAAGTCACATTGTCATTACTTTTCTCCATTATATATTTGTTTGTACAACATAAAGGACATATCGCCTTATCATTTTCAAACTCTGCTATCTCTTTAGCGTGATTTTGTACGAAACTGCACAGTGTGCGAATATGCATAAAGACGTATAAGCCGGGGCATAGGAATTCCTACCATTTGCCTAGGCTGTACTTAAAACACAGCAAGAAGGCTCTGATCAGTAAACGCGGATACACAAGCTGATATTTTTGATATATTAAGGAAACAGCACATTTAACAAAGCTGACTTACACAGCCTGCTTTAGAAGCAAGTGAAATTGTAGCTACGCCTGTAATCACAATACTACATGCACATGATAATAACCTTCCTCAAGTGTGGTGATCATACTGCTAGACAAACGAGAACAGCATGTACATCAGAGCGGTGAGTACACGATGAGAAGGCTACCATAGTCTATAGTAACTGAGAAGAGCAACAATCAGGAACTCATGAATAAATTCAGAACCCAAACTCTCTACCCATAACATCACTAGGGAAAGGAGTCACAACACGAAGTGACCAAACGAGTCAGCAGCTCTTTCAAAAATAGGTAAAACTGAAAATAATAGATCCCTTCAAACGACCAGTCATGATCAGTTATAAGGTTTCACAGCTGTACAACATAACTATGCTCAGTAATGATCAGGATCTGCTATGGCGAAGGTTCAGACGAGAAAATACGAACACGCGTTTGTTATTAGCGATTTCACGTAAAAATCGCTAGTGACAGACGTCTGTCAGCAGCGATTTATATGTAAAATCGCTAGTGACAGACGTCTATCAGCAGCGATTTATACGTGGAATCGCTAATGAGAGACGTCTGTCACTAGCGCCTTCCAAAAATTAAAAAATCGTTTTTTATGAGACGGGTTACATAAAAAAAGTCATTTAACCGTCGTTTGGGCACAAAAACGTCACATAACCATCCTTTTGTGCGAATATCCGTCCGTCCGTCTTTAATGTCATATCATTGCTACTAGACCATTTCAGCTAGAATCTCGAAACTTTCGCAGGCGTTAGCCCTAAGGATGAGGACTGAAGGAAACATTCGGAATTTTGATGTAAACCGTGGGGACAGGGCCAGTGGGTGTGGCCCCGAAGGGTCCAAAATCAATTTTGTACAACATAGTCATGTTGCATATCAGATCAAAAGTAATGAAGGGTAGAATACAGTCGTGCAAAAATTTTGCCCAGCGGTCAAAAAGTAGGATTTTGGGTCTTTTATTTCATTGTTACACAACTCCTCTAAGGCTTTTTGAGCTAAAACCTTGAAACTGTCACAGATAATAGCCCTATGGATGAGGACTGGAGGAACGCATTTGGAATTGACGTGCGTAGAGATATGCGATAGCGCTAGCGCGGGGATATGCAATGGCGCGCGATCGACTTGCTCTAGTTTAGATATTGTCTATTTCCGCCAAGCAAGACAACTTTTGTGGCTTTATGTTTGATTTACTGTCTGCTAGGGCCCTTCTGTAAATGGGTCTTCCCTATAAGGTCATAATATGCTGCCTCTTAGAGTAGGTTCCTGTTTAGCCCATTATAGTCGGAAGACTCCTAAAAGGGTAGTTGGCAAACAGTGCAGACCGAGATCAGACGCCGCAAAACGCGGCGTCTGATCAGGGTCTCTACTGTTTGCAAATAGTTTAGCCATTTTTCTGTAGGAATAACTGAATCTCATTACCCCAGGTACCTTATATTGAAATTGGACTCTTCCAAAATATAGTGTGGAAGAGTCTATTCCGTCTACAAAGGGGTTAAAATGATACAAAATCAAATTCAACAGAGTTTTTCTACCTGCTAATTAACCAGTTCTCTTTCAATAAATGTTGTTACTGCACATAAATATACATGGAGGAATTTTTATTCCACATTACGAAAACATGTCTACATAGTTTTGACCCCCCTTAAACACCCTTATTAATTAATGTGACTAACACCCAGACCGCCAATTCCTGCTTGTAAGTGAGGTGATAGGTCTCATGGGACACATTTGTTTATCACATAAAGACTAAACCAGCACTTAAGACGCCAAAAAAAAAGCTATGTACCTTTGTACATTTTTGACAGCACACTAGGTTCCATTGTTTCTGTTTGCAAACTTGCTCTGGAGTTGCATTCTGATAATACACTAATACACGAACGGCCGGACAGACCTCCTCGGGACAGGCAGCTTTAAGACAAACAAAGGGAAATTATTCCTAGATGACCTATGAAATGTATATCCGCATGTTTTAACTCTTTAAAATCTAAACATTTAGACATTTAGAGACAAATCTATGATGCTGCAGTCGGTCATAATTCTATACACTGATTCACCGTTTTTTTGGTTTGTTTCTTTTTCTTTTTGCGGATATATATTTCAGGCCCATATCTGAGTACTATGCTCAGTCAAAAACTTTTTGCGAAAACATTTATTAAAAATAATATTTTGCATGTGGCTTAAAATGCAGAATAACAAAATACTATAATAATCATACTTGATAAGGTGTTTTTCTCAACCTAAAATATTGATATTTTTTCTTTTTTCTCGGCGAGGTGCTTCTAATGAGTACCCACAACATATGTTTTTTGTCGAGAAATTAGAAAAATATTTACCTGATACCCACTCTTATCTAGACCTATGAAACACTACAGCTATATTAAAAAAAGCCCTTTTCACCTTTTTTATTATGTCATTGAAACACTTGGAAACATAAAAAAAATGGTTAGATAAAACATATAAGGTTCAAAAGAAAACTTACAACATGCTGAAGTAACAACAAATTAAGTATACAAACATTTTCTGACATCATTTAGGCTGCGTGTTGTGTGCGGGCATACATCAAGAAAACACGCCTGTATAATTTTGACCCCCTTGAACCCCAATTTTATATATTTAAACTGGGGTTTACAGGGGTATGCATTATTTTTCTTATTTGTGGGTACTCGTTAGAACCGCCTCGCCGAGGCGGTTCTAACGAGTACCAACAATCTATGTTTTGAGCGGAAATAAGAAAAATATCAGATTTTTTTCTCTGAATGTTTTCATTTTTTGGTGGTAAAATTTTCAGTACATTTGAATAGGCATGTTTTCGTAATGTGCGGACAGCGGAGGCACAAAACAACTGTGTATCTGTGTCACTTTGATCTGCGCAGTCTGATCAGGGTCCTAACTCTCTACTTACAGAATCATTAGACACGACAGACTGTATCAATGGAGAGCAGATGCCTGGAGAAGAGTTTGTGCATGTGCTGGATGAATATATACATGTAGGGATCAAACATGGTTTTTCATGCATTAACATTTTTCAGGCCGCAGTTTTCAGCACCTTGCGAATTTGAATGCATTGAAAAACCATGTTCGATTGCTATTATTGCATACAAATTGAAAACATTTGCTACAATTCGCATTATTTCTTGCACTGTTTTGTTTCGCCTTTCCAGACAGGTAATCAGCAAACTTATGGCAAAGACTGGTCCAGTTGAGCAAGTAAGTATACTCAATACTGTAAGGTTTCAATATCATTTAAGTGTCTACTCGCTACTTGCTGCGGGGCTTTTTACTTGTTGCGTCCTGCTCGCTGTCTTATTGTCGTGTTTAGTGGATTTTTATTGCTATCACCTTGTTGGGAAAGAAGGTGCTGGCTGGTTTCTAGCTTGTGTATAGTCTGTATTGGTTAGTTTGCTCTTCCTCTTGCTGTCATTGGTAGGCATGTTCTGTGAGTTTGGCTCTTCTTTTAATCTTCCGTACTATTTTTAACGGTTAGGCTATAACTGGACGTTTTCTCATCGACACTGATACAAACACGAAAGTGTAATTGAGCAGTGCTAATCAGATACCCCCGCAAGGACCCAAATGTCACAGAGGTAAAGATTAAGAATAAACGAAACACATTCACTAATTATATTAAATATGTAGATTTTACAGAGTAAAAACATCTTATTTACATCAATTTTTGCAGTGTTCATGAAAAGCGCTTTCTGTCCTAGATTTATTGAAGGCAGTGCTCAGGGTGGCAAACATACGTCATAGTCACGTGGGTAAATGATACGGAGCACACAAAAATCATTGATAAACTGTGTCGCTGGGGAGTAGAAAAAGGGTAAATATTTTATGTCACAGGTAGTTTTCAGACTGCAGCTACCCCAGAAACGGCTCAAATTAGAACTTCTAACTATTCCAGCTCCCAATATTGGTCCATTTGAGAGGTTACCTCGATCAACCAAAATTTTTCTGCAGATGGGAACACATCATGCGCTGAAATCTCAAAGTTAAATGGCATTTTTGCTGCCTCGCCGACTCTTTAGAATAATTTCGACAAACACTATTGTCACAAATATAAAGCAGGTTCTTGTGTAGAGAAGCTTAGATATCTTACTCTATTGATAAGATGTAATGATTGTAAATTTTCTACTGCATTTTTTAATTTTAAATATACAAGGGAAAAAACGACTAGGGTCGTAACGTCTTTGGGGTGACACGACTAGGAGTGGGGGTGGTTTTTGGGCGAAAAGACCTAGATTCTCACTGCCTACCGCGCTATGGGCGCCAAATCTTTCATTTCATGTCAACAAAATAAGTAGATCTTATCTCGAGAGTCGGTAGAATATCATCGAACGAAACGAAAAATAAATAGTTGGTATAAAATCTTTCCATGTCAGTCGCCATTTTGTTAAACTGTTTTTGCATTGTCACCGACAGGTAGCGCCCCGTCACGCACTGACCTGTCGCCTTTGGCCAATGGTACCTGGCTAATTCATGCAGAATACAATTGCTTTCTTCATCTGCTTTTTAAGCCAAAATTTGCTAGATCCCACAATAATTCAAAGCGTCAAATGTGTGAGATCTGAATGAGTATTGTTAGATCTCGAGAGAAAGGTGTTCTTGGCGAAGAGATGCGCACGTCACGAGACTTTATGAGTTGATTTCTTGCTATTGGCCGATCAACTTAAAACGTGTATCTCGTATTTTCAGTGACGTACTTTGAGCAAAAAACTTAACTGTATAAGGCTTGCTAAGAGACATTCGGATAGAATAGAAAATGACATTTAGTTAAACCGCCTAAAATACATTTACAGATGAAAAATTGTGACGTTTTATACCATTTCCACAATGCACTGAATTTGCAACTGTGCAACGTTTCACGGGACCACATAATAAATGATATTTGTGACAACCGTGTTTGTCAAAATTACTCTTAAAAGTTGGAGAAGCAGCAAAAACGGCATTTATCTTCATGATTTCAGCGCATGGTGTGTTCCCATCTGCAGGAAAGGTTTGGTTGATCGAAGTAAGCTCTCAGATGGACCAATACTGGAATCTGGAATAGTTAGAAGTTGTAATTAGAGCCGTTTCTAAGGTAGCTGCATCATAGATGTAGTCTGAAAACTACCTGTGACATAAAATATTTACCCTTTTTCTACTCCACAATGACACAGTTTATCAATGATTTTCGTGTGCTCTGTATCATTTACCCACGTGACGTGGACGCACGTTTGCCACCGTGAGTGCTGGAGGAGGAAAATTGTACTGTGGTCCTTCTGATATTTAAGAGCGAACTACACACTCAAACAAATACTTAGTCATGTTGGTAATAAAAACAGATTTGTAGGCGAAACAAAAGAAAAATTGTACTTGTACCTTCTGTTGTTGTTTGAATCGGCGGACTACATTTGATGTACACATCTTTGTTATGACCGCAATTCTGCACCCCCCATTGGTCAATGCGACACATCTCTAAACTTGTCTCTGTCCCATCACACTTCAGGTTGTCTATCCATATGAAGCCTGTGCCAATGCGGCCCTTACTTCTTTCTGTAGACCCGCCCCTAAGAATGAATGAATAAAAGTATATATACCTTGACCAGTTTATTCACAATTCGCCGTTGTTTGCTTTGAAAACACACGAAATATTCATGAAGACCATACTGGTATTTGAAGTCATCGCTTAAGTTTATAGTAAAATGGAATATTTTTATATAAAAACATTTATTATATACATATCAGTCATACCACTTTCAAACAGTTATTTTTCATACAGTCATATTCGAAAAGCCAACTCAGTTAGGAGTCTTGAAAATCTACATCACAACCACTATAATGAGGCCTGTTCACGTTGACGTCATGACGTCAAAATGACAACGTACACAAGCCTCATAGCGAGCATAATGTTTGAGCGTCTTAAAAATGGCATTACTTTATCCTAAAAGCAACATTCAAATTAGAGTAGAGACCATTTGTTTTTCTTGGAAGGAGTAACAGAAAGAAAATAATGTTTGCTGTTGTTCCGAATGGCATATTTCGGGTTAGATTTGAAGATACATGAATGCATTATTATTACGGTCGCGTGCTCTGATACTCGTGATACCTCCAGATCACTCGAGAAACAAACATCTGTGATCTGAAAACATCGAGTTGACATGATTCTTGGAATCAGATTATGTTGCTATTGCAATTATGTTTATGGAAAGACCATGGACAAACAATACATCAGTGGAATAGAAACAAGTAGGGCTACTCAAGATTAGAATCACAATATGTAAAACTTTACCTAAAAATGAATCAAAGAAGAGGAACTGCAGCCAAATTTCCACCTTTGAGTGGTGCGGTCAATAGTATGCCCCGTGAGGACACGAGAGGGGCTTAAACAGGGTTGCATGGATATCTCAACCCTCGCTCTTAATCCAAATAAAGTTTCAGATGCATATTACTGTTTGGTATGCGTTGGAGTTGCTTACTCTATTAGTGGATTAACATGAAAACAACATCACGAAAACATACCTATATAATTTTGACCCCATTATTCCCCACTTTTATATAGTAAAACTGGGGTTTCCAGGGGTATACATTATTTTTCTTATTTCTGCTCAAAAACATAGATTGTGGGTACTCGTTAGAACCGCCTTGGCAAGGCGGTTCTAACGAGTACCCACAATTTATGTTTTGAGCAGAAATATGAAAATTATCAGGTTTTTTTATCTGAAAATTTTCAGTAATTGGAGGCGAAACTTTCTATATATTTGAATAGGCGTGTTTTCGTAATGAAGACGATGGCTCGACTACAAACTGAATGTCGGAGCTAAACAAACCTACTAGTAGAATCAATGTGATACAAACCAGTTTCTACAGGCAGAAAATGAAAACTCTAAACAGACTGTGTAGATGCGCATGCCGAGCTGTGTTTTTTGCCGGGTACATATGTCATAAAGTACATTTTCTCAGGTCGCAGCTTTTTATGCTTAGCATGCTGGGTAGAAATTCTAAGGAGTAGGAATTTTGAAAAAAATAGGAGCACTTTGTCGTCTGCTGAACTAACCCAGAGAATGATAAAAAAGCAAATCATTCCGATTAGCATGTGCGCATGTGTAAATTTTCTAGCTATTTGCTCTTCGTGTTTCTACAAGTTACATACTGCCACGTGCCACTTAGCGCCCAGTCTGCTAGGAAACAATATTAGCAGACGACATTATGAAATAGGTTCTAGCATGGTAATGCTCTGTTATAATATTGTTTTAATATGCTAACATGAATGCATGATACATACTTTAACCCAAGAGATCTGCATGCTACTTTGGCAGCCTTTGCGTCAAAATTATCCTTGCAAACAGTTCCCCAGAAACCATTATAGTACACCTCAAGCCTGCCAGAGTGAGAATCTCCATCTGCTAGCCGGTATTGCACTGAAAAAAAAAGCAGCACATAAAAGGGCTATGGATAACGTATTTACCCTAATCATCCGCACATCTCAAATCCTTACCATACTTGTTTTAACATTTAAACAAGTTCAGTTGCATCGCATCACGAAAACATACCTATACAATTTGACCCCCTTAAAACCCCGCTTTGATAGAGTAAAACTGAGGTTTACAGGGTATACAATATGTTTCTTATTTCTACTCAAAAACGTTGATTGTGACATTCGTTAGAAACGCTTTGTCGAGGCGGATCTAATGAGTACCCACAATCTATGTTTTGAGCAGAAATATAAAAAATATCAGAATTTTAGATCTGAAAAAAATCACTTTTTGGTAGTAACATTTTCAGTATATTTGAATAGGCGTTTTTTCGTAATGTGTCTAAGCATTGCTGGATGAGTGGCAAAAAGCGCTCTGTGGCGTCCCAAAATGGTCTACAATGTTTGCTCAGGCCTGTCTGCTCGAATACATACGGTAAATACGGTATACTTTAAACGGAGATAATTGTCAGAAACGTTTCCTTACCCTTGAGAAAAGGAGTCTTCTAAGAAGGAACGAATTTGCTTTCCATTTTGAGTAGACCCCTTTTTCACAAGGGGAAGCAAACTTGGAGTAACAAAAAATGTCTCCTTTGTCAAAAAAAAAAAAGGTGAAAAATCTATCAAGTATACCCATTCCTCTTAATAAAGTAATCATGAACATTTAAAGAAAGAATTATGATCTTTTTTATTTTTTAAACACATTGGAAGCAAATGTTAGAACAGCAAACTTGACATCTGTTTAAGGGGTTTAATGTAACGTAACCTACAATAGCATCACGAAAACATACCTATATAATTTTGACAACCTTAAACCCCACTTTTATATAGTAAAACTGGGGTTCACAGGGGTATACATTATTTGCCTTATTTCTGCTTAAGAACATAGATTGTGGATACTCGTTAGAACCGCCTCGGCGAGGCGGTTCTAACGAGTACCCACAATCTATGTTTTAAGCAGAAATATGAAAACTATCAGAATTTTTATCGGAAAACTTTCAATTTTTGGTGGTAAAATTTTCAATATATTTGAATAGGCGTGTTTTCGTAATGAGGGCATACGTGTTTCAGGGGAAATGGGGTCACTTAACATAAGGTTTGGTGCTGATGAGGCGCTTCTAATGAGTACCTTGTCAATAAAATGTGTTGTAGCACTCAACGCACGTGCCTCGATGAGGCGCTTGTAATGAGTACCAACAACAAATATTTTATGGAGAAATAAGAATAATTATTCCAGAATTACTATCAAACATTCACCCTTAACATCTCCTCTGTCGAATAGATTTAGTAAATGTGGTATTGCATAATATATATATATATATATATATATATATATATATATATATATATATATATATATATAGATATATGTGTGTGTGTGTGTGTGTGTGTGTTTGTGTGTGTGTGTGTGTGTGTGTGTAATAAAATGTATAGAAACTGATGACCAACCTTTGTTTCTTTCTGTAGGCAAGCATTTCAAAGCAACATCTTTATCATGTTCTTTGCAGTCGGTGCCGCCCCATCCTTGAAACTGGCAAAATCGTAACTCTTGCTCTGTGCCGTCACATTTCACTTTATTCAACCAGATATCTCCACTCCCTATTCCATACATGGGAGTTGGCAGGGCTGTGCCACCTCTGGAATGGTACACAAACTAGAAATGTATTTGTTAAACACAATGCCCCAAACTATATGCTTGTCCCTGCAAAATGACGATGTTGAAAAGGGGCTTAACACATACAAAAGTAATCGGAGTTTTTGTTTCTTCCAAACATTAATCGGATAATCTACTGGGTAGCTCCAAGAAGCTCATCGAACTTCAAGGCCAATTATATGGGATCAATTTTATGGCAGCTGTTAGTCTTATATTTATAAACATATATTTGGCAATATAAAAAAATATGTGTTTAGGGTAACCCTACCCTACCTATTTTTTTTCTGGAGAAACAAAAAAAAGTGGTTCGGGGATAAAACATTAAGCTTAATACTTGGACAAGGAAGGCTGAGCAAACAGTGTAGACCCAGAACAAACTGCTCTTAATTATCTCGAAATAAATCTTGAAACAATTTTAATATGGGCTGAAACGTGGCTTGTATCTTTCAAACCGACAGAAATCGGAAGTCTCCTCATTTAGCGTAAATAAATCAAGTTTAATCATCCACCAATTATAATACAAACTCTTCAAATAACCAAAGTAGAGTTTCACAAGCATCTCGGGATCCTTTTAGCAAACGATAGTGTGTGGCACCATCATATAAAGTAGATTTCAGAAAAAGCTTGTTGTAGAGGTAACGCAATGAGAAGGCTTAAATTTAAATTGGACCATAAATCTTTACCCTTCTCTTGTTAAAAACAACATGCCCTTTCTTAGCAAACAGTGTAGATTCAGATCAGTTGGCTTCTGATCTGGATCTGTACTGTTTGTTATTAAATATGTAAATTTCTATCAAAAACTCGGATCAAGTAATCTGCTCGGCTGGAATCTAGAAGTGGGCGTGGCATCTTAATTTATTTAGCATGACAAGAGTTAAGAAACGATCTAAACAGCTTTTATCCAACCTTTACTAGAATATTGGGATGTAATATATAGGAAAATCCTTCTGAATACGAAAATCAATAGCATTACGAAAACACGTCTATATAATTTTGACCCCCTCCAACCCCACTTTTATATAGTAAAACTGGGGTTTACAGGGGTATACATTATTTTTCTTATTTCTACTCAAAAACATAGATTGTGGGTACTCGTTAGAACCGCCTCGGTGAGGTGGTTCTAACGAGTACCCACAATCTATGTTTAGAGCAGAATTATGAAAAATATCCGAATTTTTTTATCTGAAAATTTTCCTTTTCTTTGGTTGTAAAGTTTTCAATATATTTGAATAGGCGTGTTTTCGTAATGGTTAAGAAAGATCCAACTTGAAGCAGCTCACATAGCTACTACTGGGACAACTAAGCGTATTTCTGTTACTGATTTGCACAAAAAACGTTGGATGGGAACCACTTTTATAGAGAAGACAAGCTCACAAGATTCTATTCTTAAATGATTTCCCTTTGTACTTACCTCATTTATTCCGCCATCAGTCAGTGATATACATCACGAATACACGCCTATATAATTTTGACCCCACCCCCTTAAACCCTACTTTTGTATAGTAAAACTGGGGTTTACAGGGGTGTACACTATTTTTCTTATTTCTGCTCAAAAACATAGATTGTGGGTACTCGTTAGAATTGCCTCGTCAAGGCGGTTCTAAAGAGTACCCACAATCTATGTTTTGAGCAGAAATATGAAAAGTATTAGAATTTTTATCCGATAACTTTCAGTTTTTTGGTGATGAAATTTTCAATATATTTGAATAGGCATGTTTTTGTAATGTCACGATATAATCTTGGCAATTCTGATTATCTACAGACTATTGATCACGAACAAATCTTTATTATAATTCGTTTCTACCTTGTACTGTAAGGGCTTGGTATAAACTATCGCCGGAGTTAAACAACACATTTTTAAATACTATTTGAGCAAATACAAAACAGCTGTTCCCAAATATTTTTATTATAAAAATACAAAAAAGCCCAAATTCTCCATACTTGATCAAGGACGAACTGTAGCGCACTGAACCTGGAACCAATTTAAAAGGTGTTTAACCCAGCTAGCATTCTACGTAAATCTATATCTGGCCGTCATCGGCCCGTCAGCTACCCTGACGGGCCGATGACGGCCCGATATAGATTTACGTAGAATGCTGACTGGGTTCTGACTGGCCTATGTGTAGATGTGGTAGTATTGATAACTCACAACATTTTTTTATCACAGCGACTGTCCTTACTATCAGCACCATAGGACCGTGCTTCTAAATGCTGTTTCTCCCTATCCTAGTCCTACTATTGATCTTCTTCTGTACTGGGAATCCTCTTTATGATATGATACAAACATGATAGTTTTTGAAAATATTTACCAGTTCATCTTAAGCTGTAAACGGTTTTCATGAGATGTTTTAATTACTGCTATGGGTCATGGGATTGCCATATTACAGTTATCTAGTTGCAAAGCGGTATTATATTCCGTGTTGGATGCCAGGTGCCAGGCATCCCCACCCACACACACACCCACCCCCACTCCTCTGCCATCTTTTACACCACCACCTCCTTTCCTACCCCTTTTTAACTTCAAAAGTGCTTAATATGGAATGAATTCTACTCGGTATCATAATTTATATGAGTAGTTCCTCGTTTTATCAACCAAATATTTTATCAACCACAACACATATTGCGTATTGTTTTGTCATTGCGTAGTATTATTTGTTTCAATGTACTTTGATTGAAATTCACCATATGTTGACATGCCATTTATTGCTGGGAAAAGAACTATATAACTACTTGTTGTTGTCGTTCTAATCCAAATTTGTATTATTACTTGTCTCATATCGCAATGATATTACATGTACTAGTATGAAATACAGTCGACTCTCGTTATCTCGAATTCCACGAGACTCTCTGAAATAGTTCGAGATATCCGTACTTCGACATATCAGATTTGCAGAATTGAGGAAAAACTAATTCGATTAACCACATTTAACAAATATATGTGTAATTGGACTCTTGAAGTTAGAGATATATTAAAAATATTGTGGAAAAGAGGAGAAATTGCTCCTTAGGAGCAATTTCTCCTCTTTTCCACAATATTTTTTACATGTTGTCAGATTTTCATGTTAGGGCAGGGACCAGATTTTCACTTCGAGATAAGCGGTTATTCGAGATAAGCGAGGTCGAGATAACGAGAGTCAAATGTATGTTTAAACCAAGCTTTAAGGCCCTAGCTCAAATAGTTATAGAGATATTTTGCTGACAATAATATCATGACTAAATAATTGACAAATAAACAAATGGACGAACGACGTGATCCACATATTCTGAGCAACTATCAAAAGCAATATACCCCTTCAACTTCGAAAATGTAGGCATAATTTGTATAATTACCGTATCAATGATGATCCATATCAGATCTTATCTTGATAGCAAGCTGGGCCCAGCTGTTCAAAACTAACCATATTGTTAGTTAACGTATCGTTAAAACTTTGATTATTAAATATTGCATATATGCCAATATTTTTGCTGAAATGAATGTGAGTGGTTTTTGCATTTGCAAAAGGTACTCACATTTTTTTTCTGCAAAACACCCTGTGAATTAGATATTGTGCTTACTAGAGCAGTTAACATTTTGGCCACAAACGAGCTCGTTAAAGTAACGACGCTTTGAACAACTGGGCCCTGGAAAATAATTTAGCAGATGGATTTTTTTTTGATTTTTTTTTTCCGAAAAAAATGAGCTTAGGCTTTTCATGTAAATTGTCTCTAAAGCCCATTTGAGGATAACTAAAAAACATCACGAAAACATACCTAATAGTATATAATTCTGACCCCTTCAAACCCCACTTTTATATAGTAAAACTGGGGTTTACAGGGGTATACATTATTTTTCTTATTTCTGCTCACAAACATAGATTGTGGGTACTCGTTAGAACCGCTTCACCGAGACGGTTCTAACGAGTACCCGTAATCTATGTTTTGAGTAGAAATATGAAAAATACCAGGGGTTTTTATCTGATTTTTTTTTTCAGTTTTGGTGGTGAACTTTTCTGAATATTCTGCTGAATATTCCCACAAAGTGGTAAATTTTTTATGAGCCGCGCCATGCGAAAACGTATCTTCAGATATATACAAACAACAAAGGCCAAGATCTTCGCTGTCGACAAACAGAATCATTGGATACTATAGAATGTTTCAGTGGAGAGCAAAGACCCGGATGATACGTTTCGCATGCGCACAATGATCTGAATGCACATTTTGCGCTTGTCCTAAGGCACGTTTTGCGCTAAGTGTGACACGTATCATATACATCCTGAAAACATACCTATATAATTTTGACCCCCTTAAACCCCACTTTTATATAGTAAAACTGGGGTTTACAGGGGTATACATTATTTTTCTTATTTCTGCCCGAAAACATAGATTGTGGGAACTCTCTAGAACCGCCTCGCCGAGGCGGTTCTAACGAGTACCCACAAGCTATGTTTTGAACAGAAATGAAAAATATCGGAGTTTTTTTTATCTGAAAATTTTCAGATTTTGGAGGTGAAATTTTCTATATGTATTTGAATAAGCGTGTTTTCGTAATGGAATGTTGAAGGGATGCCCGGCCTAAGAATATACAAATGTAGTTCACAGTGATGATCATGAATTATCGAAGCAGCCATTTCCCAAAACAAACAGAGCCATCTGGAATTGGAATACTGAGTTGGAGGTAAATGGACCTAGTGGGCAAGCAACATTAAGACTAGACTGATTTACTGTGTAGTCTTTATCAGACAACTTCTATTATAATAGAAGCTATGAGGCAGTCTACGTTAAGACAACATCGCATCAACGTTGCATCAACGTTGATACGACATGGTGTAAACGTCATGTGTCCGCTGGGGATACAACTGATAGTTTTTAACCGTTCTTTTCAAGAGAGACAACTTTCGTGATTTCCTGTATGCTTTCCTGCACAATCCCTTTCTGAAGAAAAAGGTCTGAAAAGTGGTTTGTTGTTGCGGCATCTGATCTGACTACAATATATGCGAAAGTGTTTGTGGAGGGATACTCGATTAATATATATGTATTCTAAAAGCAAATGAGATTTTCGCTATTGAGACGCCTGGCATAATGCTGATACTTGTGTAAAATCCACAAAGGACGGCAAATCTAATTACGAAAACAAGCCTATTCAAATATACATAAAATTTTACCACCAAATCATGAAAATTTTCAGATAAAAAAATCTGATATTTTTCATATTTCTGCTCAAAACATATATTGTGGGTACTCTTAGAACCGCCTCGGCGAGGCGGATTTAACGAGTAACCGCAATCTATGTTTTGAGCAGAAAAAAGAAAAATAATGTATACCCCTGTAAACCCCAGTTTCACTATATAAAAGTGGGGTTTAAGGGGATGGGGGCGTCAACATTAGGCATGTTTTCATGATGTACCTATTCTGTCAAACATCGAAATACCGGCAATGAAAATACGAAGCGGTTTGTAGTCAAGAATGAATTTCATCAGTATGTATTGTAAGAAAGTATTTCATTAATGTAGATTGTAGCGGTGTGTCAATCCCGGCGAAACAGAATACAGCCCATATCGCTTTACGTTAAGTATGCGAGTGCATCTATGTTTTGAGCAGAAATATGACAAATATCTGAATTTTATCTGAAAATTTTCATTTTGTTGGTGTAAAATTTTCCGTATATTTGAATCGGCTTATTTTCGTAATGGTTCCAAGAGTTCTGAGCAGCTGATTAATTGAATATAGTAAGCAGTATTGAATTTACTCTTGGCTAGCTCCAAATTGGATGAGTTGAAATTATTGTTTTGGTTTTATTTCGAGACGTCTAGTCATTTAAAACTGAAACAAAATGGCTCCCAAATCACTTTCGTTATAACTTCATTGATCATGTGTTTCGAACTATTGCAATGTGATATGAAACAACTGCATTGTAATGGGAGTTTTTGATTGATTGTGTTGAGGTTTAACGACACGTCAACCCTTGTGGGTCATTTTGTGTCGTCTCCCAGAGAAAGGGAGAAAAGATAGAATAGTAGAGATGAAAGAGAGGACAGGGAACAAAGAGGGACAGGGGTGAAAGTGAAGAAACAGAAGAAATAAAAACATTCCCCTTCTACCCTTACCTGCTACAAGGATAGCAGGCCTTGCCCAACTGTAAGCCAATATCAATTGGACGCCCGGGTGCCGTGAGGTACAGGACACCTTCGCACCACCCGACCATCCCCCTGTAATGGGAGTTAGGCTTGCGAAATGTAAGGTAAAGCTAATGTGCCGCTGACTACAGTTAATTTGATACTGTAAACTTGGAAAAGCATTCTATCATATCTGTAAATGGAACCGTCTTTTGTGATCCCTGTTACCTTTCCTTCGCATCTTTGCACCTTCGGAAATGTCCACTTTAAAAGGAAAGAATTTGCTCCCACGGGGAGCATTTTTTTTCCTTTGAGAGCAGATCCTCTATAAGAAGTGAGACAAAACAATGTTATTAGAGTCACAACCCCCGCTGCATTAAAAAAAAACAAAAAAAAAAACAAAAAAAAAACAAAAAAAAAAACACAAAAAAAAAAAACACGCCTATTTAAATATATTCAAAAGACTACCACCCAAAACTGAAAGTTTCCAGATAAAAAATCTGATATTTTCATATCTCTGCTCAAAACATAGATTGTGGTACTCATTAGAACCGCCTCGACGAGGCGGTTCTAACCAATATCCACAATATATGTTTTTGAGCAGAAATAAGAAAAATAATGAATACCTCTATAAACCGAAGTTTTACTATAAAAAAACGCGGTTTAAGGTGTGTGTGTGTGTGGGGGGGGGGGGGGGGGTGGGGGGGGGTCAAAATTATAAAGGCATGTTCACGTGATACCTACTGTGCTTTCGACGTCTCTCGGAAAGTCCGCATGCCTGGCGTTTTTCACAGAATAAGTACATTGCAAGCTTTTGTCGTGATTTAATGCGAATCCTTGTGTCGTCACTACCTATGCTCAAACAGTGTTATTTTAGTATTTTGTTTTTAAAGAAGTCATATACTTTCACTTTTTCGCATAGTAAAAATGAATGAGAATTATGCAGAAATCTGTAGGGAAGGTTACTTGGAGGTAGATTTTCAACATATCCGCTTATTCTTTATTTTTTCTTTTATATATATTTTTTTAAATTATCTAAATACTGTAGTAAAATATCAATATTTGAATCAGCAAAGATAAGAAAACATCTTTTCCATAGACAAAAATTCCAAACTATCACTTTACTATAGAAATTGTATAGACCAGACCAATTTTGACCGTAAATTTAGTTCTGTTTTGTCCATGTTGAGGTTTTACGGCCCAATCAACCCAATAGGGTCATGTTGAGCGCGGTCAGTTTACCTAACCACACATTTACTGGACAGGCTTATTCCTCTAAGCGGTTAACCAGTATTGTGCACATTCTTTCGCCAGAAACTGACAACTGCCCTTCTTGCATCAGCGGAAGGGAGAGAATGACCGCAGAAAATATTTCATGATCAATCTCCACGAAAGAGTTTTGCCGATCTCGGTGGGGGTCGAACCCACGATCCCCTGGTCTCCAGTCGGACGCAAAATTTAGTTTTAGGGAAGATATTTGAGAACACAACACAGAAACAGAGAGAAAGACATATGGTTTGTGATAAGATATATTCAATCTGAACAAACTATCAAACTATTTTCATTTAAGTTAAAATGCCAAGCAAAAAAAAAAAAAGAAAAAAACAATCTATGACTATCATCAAGCTGGTAACATTTTTAGCAGACGACATATCAAAACAGTTTTTTTTTTATTTTTGTTTCCTAAACTTGTCATGTGTCCAAAGTACACAGGTGCTCCCGCCCTTTAGCCTTTGCTCATATGGCAATAACATCTAGACCCCAAGCCAAACGCGGACATATATGTCAATGTAAATTTTAATGTAAACTTAAACATTTATTAGCCTCTGGTTATGAACGTTACCCATGTACCACAGCACGCACGCACGCATGCACGTACAGGGATAACATGTCTTACGACATGGAAGTCGTAACAAAGGAATGAAGCATAGCTAAAACAATTTCCCGCCGAACGTGGGAATACGGAACCCGGCCCTCCCGGATAAAAATCCAACGCTCTAACCACTGAGCCAAAGAGTCGACTCCCTAATGCAGCTGTCGGAGACTGAATATATACCTACAAGCTATGCGTAATCTGCCAAGGCAGTTAATCGAAGGCGGGAGTACTCGATCGTAATACATGGCGAAACTCTATATGGTCCACTGGTGCCTGCGGCAGGCGGGGCTATAAAAAAGTGGTCTGAAAACCATCACGAAAACATACCTATGCAATTTTGACCCCCTTAAACTCCACTTTTATATAGTAAAATTGGGGTTTACAGGGGTATACATTATTTTTCTATTTCTGCTCAAAAACATAGATTGTGGGTACTCGTTAGAACCGCCTCACCGAGGCGGTTCTAACGAGTACCCACAATCTATGTTTTGAGCAGAAATATAAAAAATATCAGCGTTTCTTACCTGAAAATTTTCAATTTTTGGAGGTGAAATTTTCTATATATTTGAATAGACGTGTTTTCGTAATGAACTTCTCCAACAAGATATATCGGAACCAGTTTTATGGTGACTTATACCCCCATTCCACTAGGCGGCGATTCCGCTACGCTTCAAATTTTTGGTCAAATCGCCATGGATCGTAGCAGAATCGCCAACAGCGCAACAGAAGCGTGATGAGCGTAGTAGAAGCGCATCGGAAGCTTCATGATCGCCACCTCACGGCGCTTGTTTTGACCCTGCTCAAAATTTACGTAGCGGAAGCGCCGAGCAGACGAAGCGCAACAGAAGCGTAGTAAAAGCGTAGCGAGAAATTCATGAGCGCAGCCGTATCGTAGCAGAATCGCCAGGATCGTAGCAAGCGCGTAGTCACATCGTATCGACAGCGCGAAGAAATTTGTCCACGATCTAGCTACGCTTCTGCTACGTTCACTGCGATCACGCTACGCTATATGCGCCCAGGCTACGATCCTGGCGATTCCGCGGCGACTAAACAATTTGCGAAAACCTAACTACTACGCTTCCGCTACGCTTCCACTACGGTCTTGGCGACATGGTTGCGTTCCCTCCACGTTCATGCCACGCTCTTGGCGACTGAACTGCGCTCATGACGTTTCGCTCCACGACGTTGGCGATCAGTATAAAAGGAGCACGCTTTCATTGCAAATTTCATTCTTTGCTGACGTTCCGAACTGTTCACAGGTAATGCAAGATGACAAATCCCCGTAAACGGAAGGCCAAATCGGTCAAAGCGAAGCCTACAAAACAAACTCAGCCTGAACCTCAGCCGGGGCCATCCCAAACTGATGATTCTGTTTGTCAAGCTGAGTCTGACCCTCCCCCTCCAGAACTCCAGGCAGAAGGCGAAGTTCAGCCCAATAAAGAAGAGGACAGCTTGGAGGTGGACGAAGGGAGTGGGCTGGCGACAAAGAAAGAGAAGTTATTAACTGCTTTGACGCCAGAACAAGAAGAAGAAATGGTAGAATGGTTGTCTGAACATCCAGTTCTATGGAACAAGAAAATTAACTGGTCATAGTGTCCAAACTGGAGCCTTCGGTCTGCAGACAACCAAGGACGGACCCAGAACCTTTTTGCCCTCCTTCTTCGTCTGGCTTGGATCTCCAACCCTATAAGCCTATGGTTCATAATAGCCAGCTGAAGCATGGCCACTGGAACTACACGATCCATACCCTTAGACGGTGGGTGTTCAACTGCTGCTTTTCAGTTTTTATTGTCAACTTTATACAGAAATCGTCTAAAAGCGCAACAGCAGCGCAGCTACCGCGCCTTGGTCGTAGTAACATCGCAACTACATCGCCGATAGCGTAGACTAAGCGTAGCCTGATCTCCTTCGTCGTAGCGAAAGCGTAGTAGAAACGCCATGAAGAGACCCAAAGCGCCACGGAAGCGCAACAGTATCGCAGCATGAGCGTGACCATCGCAGCGACATCGCAGTAGAAGCGTACTGGAATCGTAGTAGAAACGCAGAAGTTCCAAAAAGTGTCATATGTCGGCGCTTCTACGGCGATTTGAAGAAGCGCCATGATCGCCATGAGCGCAGCGGCATCGCCGTCTAGTGGAATGGGGGTATTTAAGTAAACAGATTTAGAAAAATTGTAGGAAAATCTAAATTTTCGGAGCAATTCAGAAAACTTATTAGCCGTTATAAAAGAGTTGGCTATAGCCGGGATATTATGCGACAGACTGCATGCCTAGTTATCAACCCAATCATTGTTGATGGCTATGCTTCACTCTTTCGGTTCGGGCCTCAGACTCAAGTACGGCCTCTTCGTAAGACTTTAACCAGTGGATTGGGGCTTTGCTTGGCCCGCCGTGGTTCTCATTTACTCTGGCATACAGTAGAATTAGCCATGAGTACTCGTCTTTGTTTATTATAGTGATTAATTTGATTTTTATGTTTTCGCGTTGATGCATTGACTGAGTTGGGAACCTTTATGCGAACCGACTTTTTATGTATTTCTGTATTAAGAGTAGCATCGGGACCCATGGTGAAGTTGGTTAGCTGTAAAACTGCTTTAAACCCCACCCCCGTGGTTTACTCTACTGACCGTTCTAAGGCGGTGGTCCCGGTGTTAGTCTTACTCTTTGTTGCTTTGTGGTTTATTCTACGAGGCGATTTGTTTATGTCTTACCGTGTGTCATTTTGTTCTTGTTTTTTTTTCAGTCCTTTTAGCATTGCGATTACCTCGCTTGGGGAAGAGAGAGCTAATCTTAGTGCTTTTCGTACGTTTGTTCGGTTTGTGCTTGTTTGGATTTGTCGGTTTCCTCTTGGTGTCTGGGAAGGGCTGCGGTTTGCGATTGTGGCACTCCCTGGACTTTTCTCTTACCTTTTTTGGATATTTTATGCCAACTGTCTCCAATGGAAACAATTTGCAAAAAAATGTCAATTCCTATTTCCTGGGAAAAATATTGTTTTCTGGGAAAGATAAGGAAACCTTTTGCAAACTTTTGTCGGCTGATTTTCATTCAGCATGCTAAGCGTTCGTAAGACCGTCTACTCCATACCTTTGTCCAAGGGATCTACACACAACTTCGGCGGCCTTCTTATCGAACCCATCATTGCACACTGTTCCCCATGTTCCTTCAAATTCAACTTCAAGTCTCCCTTCATATTTTTCTCGTCCTTTTGGTCCATCGGCCAAACGGTACTTCACTTATAAAACAGTAATAAATAATTACAGACAAGAAATTACAACCTGAAACCCTTCAAGCACTAGTCACACCTACAGCAGCCAACATTTTAATATATTTCTTTTAATTTTTCAGACAAAATAAGGATTTAAATTGCATGTGAATCGGTTGCCTGCCTAGCAGACGATTCACATGAAACCTCAAGTATCATTTCCCCGAGAAATAACAATACTAATCTTAGAATGTCGCCTAGTCATCACGTAAACATGCCTATATAATTTTGACCCCCTTATACCCCACTTTTATACAGTAAAACTGGGGTTTACAGGGGTATACATTAGTTTTCTTATTTCTTCTCAAAACATAGATTGTGGGTACTCGTTAGAACCGCCTCATTGAGGCGGTTCTAACGAGTACCCACAATCTATGTTTTGAGCAGAAATAAGAAAAATATCACAATTTTTTATCTGAAAAATTTCAATTTTGAGTGGTAAAAGTTTGAGTATATTTGAATTGGCATGTTTTCGTAATGACAATTTTGCGTAGGGACTGTAGGATTAATGCGCATAAACTGATTTACTATATGATACGTGCCTACAGAAACATTTAGACCAGTCGCGCATGCTCGCCGTCTGATCAGTGTCATAGCTGGGCGGTCTGTGGATAGCCAGGGATACAAATTAGCGAAAGCATGGTCAGATTATGCAGGAAAGACATTTATTAGGACTGTATACTGTTCGCAGATTTTCAACTACCATTCGCTCAATATTTGTGACTTCCTGTTTTCTTTGCTGATACTCAAGTCATTTCTAAAAAGAAGTTTACTCTAAAAGGAAAGACTTTGTTCAGTAAATTACTTTCAGAAGGGAAGCTAATCTAATAATTTTGCAGAGTTGCCTCCCCGGTATGTGTAATTATTTCCCTTATGCGTTTACGAATTTGCTGAATACTTTGTATATATTGGGTCTGCATATATCTCAGTAAGCATTCTAGATAAACCTACAGGGGTATAAATTACTTTTTTCTTATTTCTGCTCAAAACATTAATTGTGGGTACTTGTTAGAACTGCCTAGCCGAAGCGGTTCTAACGAGTACCCACAATCTATGTTTTGAGCAGAAATATGAAAAAAATATTGGAGTTGTTATCAGAAATATTTTTCGTTTTTGGAGTTGAACTGTTTTATATATAAACGTTTGAATAGGCAGTTTTCGTAATGTTGTGAGTAAAGAACTTTTCAGAAGGATCTTGTTGTGCAGCTTATTGTGCAGGAAAGCAAACAAGAAGTCACATTACGAAAACACGCCTATTCACTATACTATATACTAGAATTTTACCACCAAAATGAAAATTTTCAGATAAAAAATTTATATTTTTAATACATTTCTGCTCAAAATATAGATTGTGGGTACTTGTTAGAACCGCCTCGACGAGGCGGTTCTAACGTATACCCACACTCTATGTTTGTGAGCAGAAATAAGAAAAATAATTTATACCCTTGTAAACCCCAGTTTTACTGTATAAAAGTGGGGTTTAAGGGGGTCAAAATTATATAGGCATGTTTTCGTTATGATAAAAATTGTCTTCCTTTTGAAAGTGACAGAATGTCTCTATACCCAGTCCTTTAAAATTGCCTTATCATTACAAAAACACCCTATTCAAATATATTGAAAAATTCACCACAAAAAAAAAACTGAAAACTTTCAGATAAAAAATTCTAATATTTTTCATATTTCTGCTCAAAACATAGACTGTAGGCACTCGTTAGAGGCGGTTCTAACGAGTACCCACAATCTATGTTTTTTTTTGCGCAGAAATAAGAACAATAATGTATACCCCTGTAAACCCCAGTTTTATTATACAGAAATTAGGTTGAAGGGGGCCAAAATTATGTTTTCATGAAATTTTTTTTTGATTAGACTGATATTTTTTGATGCGTTCTTTGTCTTATTAAAGCATGCGTTTTATCAGTCCTGTAACTCTTTCATTAATGAAGTGAAAGTCCCATTAACTGAACTATATACATGGAAATATCTTGCTTTCAAAAGCAAACATCTTGGTGCAAATTTGATCAAAATATATTAAGAAATAAGACAGATACTGTAGTTTTCATTTATATAACTGCACGTATGGGCGTCGCCATTTTCAATATTAAGTTATATAATCATTTAATTTTGTAATACACAAATAAAAAACAGGAAAATGATGTCCAACATCACGAAAACACGCCTATATAATTCTGACCCCCTTAAATTTACATTTATATAGTAAAACTGGGGTTTACAGGGGTATACATTATTTTTCTTATTTTTGCTCAAAACATAGATTGTGGGTACTCGTTAGAACCGCCTCGGCGAGGCGGTTCTAACGAGTACCCACAATCTATGTTTTGAGCAGAAATAAGAAAAATATCACAACTTTTCATCTTAATATTTTCGTATTTTCGGCGGTAAAATTTACAATGTATTTGTATAGGCGTGTTTTCGTAATGATTTGATCAAAATCTGTTTAGAAATAAGACAGGTACGGCAGTTCTTATTTTCTATAACTGTACGCATAGCGCCGCCATTTTCAATATTTAGTTATATATTTAATTTTGTAAGACACAAATAAAAAACAGGAAAATGATGTCAAAACTTGATCAAAACCTAACCAGAAATAATACAAAATAGTTCTTGTTTTATCTAAATGTACGCATGGGCACTGCCATTTTGAATAATTAGTTACACATATAGTTTTGTAAGACACAAATAAAAGGCAGGAATATGATGTTAACATAGGCTCTTTGATACGAGCAATTCTTAGTTTACAGCAAATGAACAAGTTTACTTGTATATAATGGCAAACCATTGTTGTAGATGTAATTTAAGCCATTTTTGAATATTTAATTAGATTGTCATGACGCCACTAACTCATAATTATGGCAGCTTGCATAATAGCATTTTCTAGAACTTCAAAACCCCCTTGTTTTTGCAACCATTTACTTTTTTATTTTTTTTTTCTATAAACCACTTATCTATTTTTTTTTTCAATAGGCTAATTTAGTGTGTATTTCTCTATTAGACCAGCTCACTTGCTGTATGCAAATATTATCTGTGTTTGTTAAATGGCAACAAAACGTTAAGATGATCTACTTACCGTACATGTTTTAAAGAGGATTTAAGGCTGTGCAGGCCAAACTGATTCTACTCTTTTCTTTAAAGCAGGGAATGCGACTTTTTAAATCTATTTCTATTGAATTACATGCATATACCTTGCCTTACACTTGGGTATTCGCAAGAGACGGCAACATCTAAAACGTGGGAACAACTCTTTGGCGTCCAGTCGATAGAAGAGTAGCATTGTTCGAGAGTCGATTCTGTACCAGTACAGGAAACGTTCTCCAACCATACAGTTTTAGGCCATCGGCCATATTTTTGTTTGATGTGCTTACGGCCTCCCCTACAAGGAAACAAAAATCTCAAATATGTAAAAGTAAGCTTTAAAGCGATTCATATACGGGCCGCGCCATACAAAAAAGAGTCTTCGGGCAAATGCCCAGATCAAAAAGGTAAAAAGAAAAGATCAGGACTTCAAGAAAACATACCATTATATAATTTTGACCCCTAAAAGCCTCACTTTTCTATACTAAAACTGGGGTTTACAGGGGTATATATTATTTTTCTTATTTCTGCTCCAAAACATAGATTGTGGGTACTCGTTAGAAACGCATCAGCGAGGCGGTTCTAACGAATACCGACAATTTATGTTTTGAGTTGAAATATGAATAATATTAGAATTTTTATCGGAAAACTTTCAGTATTTGGTTGTGAAATTTTCAATATATTTGAATAGACGTGTTTTCGTAATAAAGTGCCGGAATCAAAAGTTACAGCCAATCCCTGACACCAAGAGGAAAAAGAAAGAGACACAAACCAACACGCGCAAACCAATGCACGAAAAGCACTCAGATCAGCTCTCTCTTCCCCAAACGAGGTAATCGCAATGATAAAAGGACGAAAACAAGCCTATTAAAAAATTCTGAAATTTATAACACCAAAAAAGAAAAAGTTTCAGATAACAAAAAAATCAGATATTTTTCATACTTTTGCTCAAAACATAGATTGTGGGTACTCGTTAAAACCGCCTCATATTTTTGAGCAGAAATAAGAAAAAATAATGTATATCCATGCAAACCCCAGTGTTGCTATATAAAAGTGGGGCTTAAGGGAGTCTACATTATATAGGCATGTTTTCGTGATGACAAGGACAAAACACAAGGCAATACCCAATATAAATCGCCTTGCAGAATAAACCACAAAGCTACACAGAGGGACCAGCGCCTTAAAACGATCAGTAGTTTAACTCTCCGGGGATTTAAATCACTTTTACAGCAGACTAACTTCACCCTGGGTCCGGATGCTACTTTTAATACAGAAATATATATATATAAAAAAAAAAAAACATTCAGTTCGCATAATGACTCCTATTTCAGTCGATGCATCATAGTGAAAACCTAAAAATCAAATAAATCACTATGGAAAAAGAGGTAAGAGAAAAGTCCATGGAGTGCCACAATCACAAATCGCAGCCCTTCCCAGGCACGAAGAGGAAGAGGAAACAGACAAAACCAAACAAACGCAAAGCGAACAAACGTGCGAAAAGCACTTAGTCTAAGATTAGCTCTCTCTTCCCCAATAAAGGAAAACTAAGACGAGTACTCATGGCTAATTCTACATCCATTGCGAGCCAAAATTAAAGAAAACCAAGAGTTGATGAACCTAAGCGGACCAAACAAAAGACTTATCATCAAGTCACAATCCACTTGTTAAAGATTCACGAAAATGCCGTCCTTGAGTCTGAGGCCCGAACCGCCACCATGTAATTAAAGTGCAAACCATAACCATCAAGAGTGATTGCATGCGGTCTACCGCATAGTCTGATCAGAACCCTCTCAAAGAATCATTGGATACTACAGAAAAAAAAACATTGATAGCAAAGGTCCCATGATACTTTGCAAATGCGTAGGATGTTCTGAATGCGCGTGAAGGCACTTTTCCCTTGACGCGGCCCGTATGGCTACATGACAAATCATAAAGACAGCTTCGCCTATGGCTCATCTTAGCAGTTTCAAAATAGCATATCGAAAATGCGTAGATTTTTAGGGAAAATAATACATTTTTATGGAGAGACAACCCTACCAAATTTATGTTATCCATCTTCTGCAAAAAAAGTCTACTCTAAAACGAATGATCTTAATCTCCATAGGAGGACACTAGATACAGATATTATGATATTTTTACGAGTCATACAACATCGCATTAACGTCGATGCAACATCGTGACTTAGCATCGACGTTAATACGATGTTTTATCACATGACCGTCAAGTTATTCAGTGAAATAACCCATGTCATAAAAATCATAAAATCACACGTGTAATAACACTTGCAAGGTTTCCCATCGGTTAGCCTTATTACCTTAATTAATATTCGTATTACACCGCTTATTGATAGCAACCAATTGCCGATACAACTTTTACAGATCCTGCCTTCAATTTTGAGATGAATTTGAGATAAACGATAAATGTCAGACCGATGGAAGGGGAAAACACAACACAATCACAATGTGAATAACACGGCTCGGCTACCAGAAATATTCATGGTGGTTAAAATTCGATGTTTTCCGGCAACATATTTGCACTTTCAACATCAATGTCGTCAAACAGTCAACGAAAAAAAAATCACTTCCTCCAAAAACGTATTGGAGGATAACATGGCTCCGACAGTCAATAAAAATGACAAATTAAACCAAAAAACTACAGTTAAAATGTTCTTGAAATCTGTCAGTTACTTGGGTGTATCAGCCACCGTAAAAACTGTATTGGTCAAGGTCAATGACCTTTAAATACGACACCTGACTTCGAAGGATTTCCCTACTAATTCTCAGTAACGTATTGACTCGCTGAATGACGCTGAAGGAAATGTTTATTTTTGAATTCATTTATGTACTGGATTCCTAAACTTCACAAAAATCCGTACAAGCAGAGATATATTGCGGGTTCAGCTAAATGCTCAACCAAGCCTCTTTCTCAGATTCTAACACGAATCCTAACCGCAGTTAAAGAAGGCCTTCAGAAGTATTGTGACACTGCATATACCAGAAGAAGTGGTAATCAGATGTGGATCCTGAAAAACTCCAAAGAGCTTTTTCGAAAACCCAAAGGCACACTCTCTTCGGAATAATCCGTCAACTGTATAAAATCTTTCTATAATTCTCTACTCTTTATACTACTATTCCTCATGATAAATTGAAATCTAAATTAAAGGAAATTATCAACCAGTGCTTCTTCCACAAGAATGATAACCGTCGATTCAGTATGTTGTCATTGGCTACAAAGATACATACTTCGTTCGGGATCACTCTGATTCGCCACAAAAATACTCGGATGCAGATATCATAAAGATGCTGGAATATCTAATCGACAATATTTTTGTGGAGTTCGGCGGACGGATATTTCAGCAAACAATCGGCATACCGATGGGTACTAACTGTGCACCGTTTCTTGCCGACTTGTTTTTATAATCGTATAAGGCGGAGTTTGTACAAAGTCTCCTCCAAGTAGGCAAGAAACACCTCGCACAATAATTCAATTTCACCTACAGATATATAGATGATGTATTGTCACAGTGACTGAAAAACACAAAATTTGCAGAGTTTTAGGAATTCATCTATCCTCGTGAACTTGAAATAAAGGAAACAACGAGTTTCAGTTTAATGAAGTAGTAAATGGCGTATTTATCTTGTTTCTAGTTATTTTTTGTACATACCAAATAATATGCGAACTATTTTTTTTGTGTAGAACCACTGAATCTTTTGTAATGAGTTGTGCCGTTTAGCTATTGAAAACCGTTATCTTAATATATTTTGTGAACTTTTGTAATCGCAAGGGTCATGCAATAAACAAAATCTTACATTCTTGGTCATCTAATATGAAATTTATGACACTCGTTGGGTAATTTCGGTGTTTTGCTCGCCAAGGCTCGCAAAACACCGAATTAACCCAAACTCGTTCCATAAATTTAATACTAAATGACCACTCATGTAAGCTCCTCTATGTATAAACACCATGTGTCCGCTGGGATTATATGTACACGTAACCAAGAGATCTACACACAACGCTAGCGTCTACATCATCAAACTCGGTTCCGCACACTGTCCCCCACTCATTATTATGTATGAACTCAAGTCTTCCTTCCAAAGGACTTGGACCTCCCGCCAGTCTTATCAGACCTGTAATGGAATGATATTTGTTAATGATTACAAAGTGTATACATCAGTGGACTTGTTAAGAAGGAACAATTATTGATAATGCTGGGATAATTTACCAAACTTCTCCATGAAAAACAGACTTGTATACATCAGTTGACTTGTTAACCCTTCTCTTGCTGAACACGACATGCCTTGTCTTAGCAAACAGTGCAGATCCAGATCAGTTGGCTTCTGAAGAAGCCAACTGATCTGGATCTACACTGTTTGTCAATAAATATGTGAATTTCTATCAAAAACCCGGATCAAGTAATCTGATTGGCTGGAAATTAGAACTGCGCGTGGTATCTTAATTTATTCAGCATGAGAAGGGTTAAGAAGGAACAGTTGTTGGTAATGCTGGGATAATTTACCAAATTTCATGTAACACATGATCCACAACGTGAGAAAACGTGCCTCTGAGATGTGCAACCAAAGAAGATTCAAATCTACCTGCACATTACGAAAACATGCCTTTATAATGTTGACCCCTTTAAACCCCATTTTTATATTATAAAACTGGAGTTTACAGGGGTATACATTATTTTACTTATTTCTGCTCAAAACCATAGACTGTGGGTACTCGTTAGAACCGCCTCGGAGAGGCGGTTCTAACGAGTACCCACAATCTATGTTTTTGAGCAGAAATATGAAAAATATCAGAATTTTTGTCTGAAATTTTTCAATTTTTGATAGTAAAATTTTCAGTATATTTGAATAGGCTTGTTTTCGTAACAGTATCCACACAGTTTGATCACAGTCTTTGTTGTCCGCATAAAAAAAAAAAAAAAAAAAAAAAAAAAAAAAAAAAAAAAAAACGGTAAGAGAAAAGTCCAGGCAGTGCCACAATCACAAGCCGCAGCCCTTTGTAAACACCAATAGGAAGAGAAAACGGACTAAACATGCGCAAATCGAACAAACGTACGAAAGCACTACGATTAGCTCGCTCCTCCCCAAGCGAGGTAATTGCAATGCTAAAAGGACTGAAAAACACAAGAAACAAAATCTCACAAGATAAGGATTTAAAACAAATCGCCTCGTAGAATAAACCACAAAGCAACAAATAGTAAGACTAACACTGGGACCACCACCTTAGAACGGTGAAAGAAACTTTGCATCAACACGCTTGTTATTCTGTCAGTTAATACGTTTATGCCCTGCGGGTACACGACGTACGTACAATGTCGCATAAACGTCGTGAGCCCGCTGCGTGTAATGTGTACCACCATGGTACATAACCAAGTGTTATGTAACGTGTGGTCATATCATTTTATGACATGTCGTCTTCCAATGGATAATAGCGACGTCATATGATAAGTGCCAGGACGTTGTGTCGACGCTAATTCGACGTTTCTGCTATTTTTTTTATAAATGGCGTGATATTAATCGATTTTGATGTGACTTTGATTAAACGCCATGACGTTGCATCGATGTTCATTGACGTTGTATAAACGTCATGACATTATATCGACGTAAATGTAATTTGTATAAAAGCCAAGACGTTGCTTCGACGTTGTATAATCATCATGTGTCCATAGAGTAATATTTGTATCAAAGTCGATATATTTTCAGACAATGAACCTGTTTGTATCAAAAGTAACGCAGCTTTTAACCCATTAATGCCTAGCATCCCATAAAAGAGGCATAGGCAAGAGTGTAGAACCAGAACAGATACCGCAGAAAACGGGGTATGACTGGGGTCTATATTGATTGCATAAAATAGAGGAATTTTTAATAAATACGATAATGATAGTAATAAACCGCCAAGACATATCTTCTATTTGAAAAGGACCTGTCCAAAGAGATGAGGTAGCAGTCTACTCAGCATAAATGGAATTAACCCATTTTAGTCTGGAAACCCCCAAAAAGTGTAATTGGCAAACAGTGTAGACCCAGAACCAATGACGCATTTCGCGGTCTCTGATCAGGGTATCCATTGTTTGCAAACAGTTTATATAGACTTCTCTACGAATATCTACTAAATCACATAGCCTGACATACTTAAAATTGAAATTGGACCTTCCCAATATATAATCTGAATCTGAGAGAGTTTATTTAGTCTAAAATGGATTAAGGTACATATCGTTATACGTTATATCACACTGCATTCTATTTGAAGATAAAATCTACCAACCTTTGCTAGGGGTATGACTGTAACGAGTTGTACAGGCCACAGCTACGTCTTCAAATTGGTCACAGTTATGTTTGCCCCAACCACTGTGCTCACACTCATGCAGATAATTCTCTTTTCCATTACAACGAACCTGATCCAGCCAGATGTGACCGGAACCTCCCTTTACATGGTTTATCAACCTGCCACCACTGTTAAAGAATAAACGTTATGCGTTTAGATTACGAAAATATGCAACTGACACTAACTTGATGTAAAATCAAATATATATTCTGACGCTAATTCATTATATGTTCTTCTCTTTGATGTTAAACAGACAACGTAGATGATCCTCTGTATTTATAATTTGGAGCTGCCGCAAAATTAAAACGGTGAGGTTTTGCGCGAGCAAAACTAACCTAAGCCACTCACCGTCCGACTGGAGACCAGGAAATCGCGGGTTCATCCCCCGCCGAGGTCGGCAACATTCTTTCGTGGAGATATATCATGAAATATTTTCTACGGTCATTCTCTCCCTTCCGCTGATTAAAGAAGGGAAATTGTCAGTTTCTGGGGAAAGAATGTGTACAATACTGGTTACCCACTTAGAGGGCTAAGCCTACCTAGTACGTCTATCCAGTAATTTGTTAGGTAAACTGACGGCGCTCGACATGACCCCATTGGGTTGACTGCGCCGTAAAACCTAAACTCAAGCAAACCACCCCAACTAGTTTTCTATGACCGTTCCAAGGTGAATCCTCTGTTGCAACTCTTCTATTTTAGTGCGTCGGCTGTTTCATATGTGACGTTTGTTGCGTCATTATTTAATCCTCATTTCCCCTTCTCTTCTTTTGGTACCGCAGAAAGGCTGTGATTGTGGCATTTTCTGCGCATCTTCTCATATACTTTTACACAAATCATTAGGAAAACATGCCTATTCAAATATACTGAAAATTGTACAACCAAAAACTGAAAATTTTCTCATAAAAAAATCTGATATTTTTTCATCTTTCTGCTCAAAAAATAGATTGTGGGTACTCGTTAGAACCGCCTCGACGAGGCGGTTCTAACGAGTGCCCACAATCTATGCTTTTGAGCAGAAATAAGAAAATAATGTATACCCCTGTAAACCCCAGTTTTACTATATAAAAGTGGGGTTTAAGGGGGTCAAAATTATATAGGCGTGTTTTCGTGATGTTCACAAAATTACGATGGTTATGGAAAACAGAGATGCGTACAAAATTGTCAGCCTGATCATTTAGATCATTGTCAGCGAACGCGATTTTAAAATTAGCCATATACTGATAGAATACATCATCATTCTTTTTCTCTCGATTACAGAACACTATAAAGCGTCATACCGAGTTTTGAGTGGCGTTTCCTATTACGAAAACACGCCTATTCAAACATATTGAACATTTCGCCCCCAAAAACTAGGTTTTCCGATAAGGATTCCGATATTTTTCATTTTTTTACTCAAAACATAGATTATGGATACTCGTTAGAACCGCCTCGTGAAGGCGATTCTAAAGGGTACCCACAATCTATGTTTTCAGCAGCAAAAAGAAAAATAATGTATACCCCTGTAAACCCCAGTTTTACTACGTAAAAGTTGGGTTTAAGGGGGTCAAAATTATACAGGTATATTTTCGTGATGAATGGAATACATGTAACAACAAATAAGCCTTTCGAAAAACGGAGACAAAACCAACATCAAAATAATTAACCTTTCAAAACGGGAATTCAGTGAAGCAGAAACACCTAGGATATCGTTTAATGTCTGTCAGAACATGTGCTTTCTTGCGACTTAGTCTGAAACAGTCAGACAAATTATTGCCAGAGCTGATTTTTTGCGGGTCAATCTAAAACAATAGTCACTCGCTACAAAAGGATAGGTTACAACGTGGGTATTATGCCGCCAAATGCATGCATTATTCTCAACCCATTTAAGACTGATAAGTTTGCTTCCCTCTTTGATGGTACGACGGTGATTCGGTCCTCAGACTAATGACGGCCTCCAGAGTCTGTTTCAGAAGGTTGATGCTTGATTACCAATATCTGTGATCTAGCACATCGTGGTTACTTTGTGGCTTTCTTGTGTTCAGGCCTCAGATCTCCATTGAGTTTTATTTCATCAAAGTACTTGTGATTATATGTGATTTAGTGTGATGTTTCACGGATGTGATTCACGGACTCTCACGCGGACCGAAACTTACCCAGCGGGCCATGACGATAAAACAAAAATAACGTTGCTTCAATGTCGATGCAACGCCATGATGTTGCATCGACGTTATGCCGACGTTGTATAAACGTCATGTGCTCGTTCGGTACATTTCTAATTTGGAGCTGCATCAAGGTTTCGTGCAAATAAACCTGGTTAAAACATTCAGTGGTTTTTTTTTTCTATTCACTGTTTCTAGGTGTTTCTGTGTTGTATTTCTTCTTTGTTCTTGTGTCATTGGTTTCATATTTGGTGTTTCTTTTCTCTGGTCACTGTTTGTTCATAAACTCTCCTCATTTTGGCGTCTCTGGAAGACTGTGCTTCGTAATTGTGACATTTACTGGGTATCTTCACTGATAATACTCCATATAAGGTTTTTCTTTTTGCCATTGCTTAATCCGCTTTCCTTCTTGACTAGGTGCATTACGAAAACACGCCTATTCAAATATATAGAAAGTGTCACCTCTAAAACCTGAAACTTTTCCGATAAAACTCATATTTATTTTTCATATTTCTGCTCAAAACATAGATTGTGGGTATTCGTAAGAACCGCCTCGTCAAGGCGGTGCTAACGAGTACCCACAATATATGCTTTTGAGCAGAAATAAGAAAAATAATGTATACCCCTGTAAAACCCAATTTTACTATATAAAAGGGGATTTAAATGGATCAAAATTATGTAGACTTGTTTTCGTGATGTGGCTCGAGAAGGATGTTTTTTTTTTGTTTGTTTTTTTCACTGATATTTGTATACTAGTGGCAAGAGGGATACAATTTATGAATACTGTAATAATTAAGGTTGCAGGTTCCCTTTCGTTTTCTCAGTTCAGTTTTCTTTAGAGTGTTGTTTTGAAACGTTGTGTCGAGTCATTTAAACATTATCATCAAAGATGTTTTTGAAGGACAGTGCTCCGTCAAACTCCAGATAAATTGAATTTTTTACAGGAAAATGCTGATATCATCACGAAAACATACCTATATAATTTTGACCCCCATAGACCCCACTTTTATCTAGTAAAACTGGGGTTTACAGGGGTATACATTATTTTTCCTATTTCTGCTCAAAAACATAGATTGTGGGTACTCGTTAGAACCGCCTCCTCGAGGCGGTTATAACGAGTACGTAAATCTATGTTTTGAGCAGAAATAAGAAAAATATTAGTATTTTTCATCTGAAAATTTTCATTTTTTGTGACACAAATTAAGGGTGTTAAAATTCTCAGTATATTTAAATAGGCGTGTTTTCGTAATATTTTCTTATTTCTCAATAAAAAGATATGTTGTAGGTACTCATTAGAGGCGGTTCTAACGAGTACCCGCAATCTATGTTTTTGAGCAGAAATAACAAAAATATTGTATACCCCTGTAAACCCCAGTTTTACTATATGAAAGTGCGGTTCAAGAGGGTCAAAATTATATAGGCGTGTTTTCGTGATGTTCATCATATTAGCCGTTACAGATTTTGTGTTTAATATTTGAAATCTGGTGAGCTTTGAAGCCCCTGGGCGTTCTGAAGCCCAGGCCACCAGCGCCTACAGCGCTTTGATATAAGTTTTCGTGATGTGGACAGAATGACACACAGAAGGACAAGGGTCATTTCTATAGTCCCTCCCCTCCTACACGGAGTAACAAACAGGAAGAACGTAACACGGCATTTAATCATCTGCAACTTTTTTAGTTTCAAAATGACAAACTTTTTCATGATGTACTTATTTATTTAAATGTCAATTAAATAACTGATCTGAATGAAACACTTACGAGCACTGAGTGACACAAATGCCATTTTTAGCATATTTTTCAATCAATTCTTGCAGAAATTCGATAAAAAAAATCCTGATGTTAATGAAGGTTTAATTATCTGAAAGAGTAGATGAAATTATGTGAAAACGTGAAACTCCATGTACATGTTGTCCTACACAGTGTAAAAATGACTAGAGATCCATTTGAAAGCCTGTAAAATACACACACAAACAACAACAACAACAAAATTCCCCAAAACAAGAAACTAGAAATTTGTTCACAGTATACGGATGACCTCGTTTTGGGTACCTCTATTAACCAGTGCAAACATTGTCAAATTAGCCTACGTCAATGTGTACTTTTGACAAATTTCTAGTTAACAAAGAATCCAAACAAAATGATAAATATAAGGCCCTTTGCCTGCAAGGTTAGTAACTCTTAAACCATGAGACTAAGAGACTCAATTTTGTTTTCTCTAGTAAGTGATTTTTAAAAAGGACTACAAATATAATGAGAAATATAAAGCCCTTTGCCTGCAAAGCATGTAACTCTTAAACCATGACCAATACACTCAGTTTTATGTTCCTTAGAAAATGATTTTCATCTAAAAAAAAAAAGCAAACATAAGGAGAAACATAAGACCCTTTGCCTGCAAGGCCTTAACCATAAGACTAAATCGTAGACCATAGGACTAAGAAACTCATTCCCAAGTAAATGATTTTAAACAAAAAATGCAAAAATCATGGAAAAAAAAGGCGTACATCCAGAGTATAAGTAAGGGAGATAACTCCAGATGGACAGCTGGCCGGACAGACGGACGCTTAGGCACCTTTGCCTGCAAGGCCTTGAACTCTAAAACCGTATGTCTGAGAAACTCATATTGTGTTCTCTAGTAAGTGATTTTAGATTTTAATGCAGCAGCGTCAGTTGCGCATGGAGTTTTGCAGTTTTAATAATATTCTGGGGGGACTGACTCTCTGTTTATTGTACTCTATGTAAAACCCGTGGAGAAATTTGCAGGTACCACTCTGTCTTTCTTTGGTTAATATTTAACTATTAGTTTTTAAACACTAAATATAGCTGAAAGTTCAGATACGCAAGTCCTCGTACTTTTTCGTTCTACTCTCGGCTATCAATATCGGCTATCTCCATACAGCGCAATAAGGCTCATCAGGGCTCAAAATTCTTACTCAAACAGTTTTATATATAGGGTGTTCAATTATCTTAAGCATCATGTTTACTATGTTTCCATAAATAGCTTTATTTACTACGTTTCCAAAAATAACTTTCTAGAACAGCATGTTTACAATAACATGATGTTTACGTCCTTGATTCTGGACTGAGTTATTTTTGGCATGTCATGGAAGATTTAGAAGTTTCTTGATTGGAACTGGAAAATAAGAGATGCTTGTAGTAAATTCTTTTTCTTTGATATTATATAAGGAGAAAAGATTTTCATCTGAGCATCTTTGTATACTTTCACTGGAAATTATTCTATACTGGATTACTTTAATATTTTATTCATTTTGGACTTAAATTCTGAATTCAGGAAATTTAAATTGTGGGATCAGAAACTGATATCAAAGGATTTGTTTTATAAGTTCTGGATTATTTCAGAGGGGCTTTGTGACATAAATTTGAAAGGTACTGTTCACTTACATTCTTTTGTTTTGAATCTTATATTTTTTTGTGAATAAATATTGCTAATAATTTAAAGCTTGTTGCTGATTTCACTTTGACTTCTTTCTCGTTACGCCTGGCTCGTAACAGAAATTGGGGGCTCGTCCGGGATAGGACTTTATACGCCGAAAATGGCTTCACGTCATGCTTTATTCCTTTTACGGCTGTCATGTCGTAAGAACAGTTACATATGAGAAGCATCGTACATATATCGAAGTTTGTTGTAAACATAAACCTTGCTATTATGTTCAACCCGAATATATATTTTTTTTCACGGGCCTTTTTTTTTATCGTAGTTGCTGGCCGGGATTTAAATTTTGGTATACAGTAACTACTATGGGCTTATACTTGGCAAGCCAAATCCCAGGCCAAAAAACGTGAGAAAAATATTTTCTAAGAATAGAGTTTTCCGATTAGTCGACTATAAAAAATATTTCGGATCAACAGTCACAAGAGGCAAGAGTGCTTGTGTTCTTGTTAGATACTGCAATATTGGACAGCGATTAATATGATAGTCCTACATGTAAATGTGTATTACATCCGAGCCGAGACTCAGCATTTCCTACAAGCCTGCAGTGCGATGGCTGATAAGTCTTCGCCTTCCGCCTGTTAGAAGCTTTGAATCTTTGGCTACCCATAGAGTATCCTGCAAAGACTCTGATTAGATGAACCGAATGCACAGTCTCATCTGAGCGCACTTGCAATCTTGTACCAAATACTGTGCCCCAGCTCAAACAATATATAGTATTTGACAAACCTGTAGCCTAAAGACCTACAAACAACTTCAGCATTTTTTGGTGAGAAATCATCGTTACATACAGTCCCCCATTTTCCATCGTGTTTCACCTCAACTCTTCCAGTATAATAATATTGTCCACCCATTAAACGATACATATCTGAAATTACGATGAACCAAAATGTAAGAAAATGTACCTTTAGACATGCGCCTATAGAAGAGACAGATCAGTATGTGCATTTACGCAGGCTGATCAGTCTTCGTCGGGCGTTTTGGGTAGCAACAAGGTCCACGTTTTCTTCAGAGGAACAACGAGGAAGCTTATTGAAGTGGGCAGATGGTCCATACTTTATTTTGATTGTAAACTTTCCTTTTTTGGATGACGATGTCCTCGTGCTACATCCTATGGTGTACTTTAATAATCGAAATAAAATTGTAACTGCTCAATGTCTAAAGTAAGGTTTTAATGACAAGACATGGTCAGAATATGAGCAAATGACGTTACCTTTCACTATCAAACTGGATCAGTCTTTTCATAAATTTGGTTGAACAGCGTTTCCATACGTTGGCACTCTGACTACGAGAATTAAGGTAGACTAGCCTGGCACCACGCTATGATTTTTACATTTCTAATCTATTAACCCTTAATGCGCCAATCACAACTATTGTCATCTGCTTTGTTTTCTGCCAGTTACTTTAAAAGTCATTTCTGCAAACAGTGTGGGCCCAGATCAGACTGCTCCTTTAGGAGCAGTCTGATCTGGGTCCACACTGTTTGCCTGTGTGCAAAAATAGGTTTGAAAAGTGTGCAAGAATATTCAGCAGACGACATAAACAGACGACATTTTCAGATGCAGGTTTTCTTGGCGCGTTAAGGGTTAAAAGTAAACTACTCCTCCTAGACTATTTTTCTACACATATACTCGTAATCTCCCTTACCACTTACTGATCAGCCAAATCAGAGAGGACATTCCAAAAGATCAGATTTTTGTAAAATATAAAAAAGTTTTCTGTTGATTTATATATCAATTAGACAGGAGCCAGTCTATAGGTAGACACATTCAGTTGAATACGCATTTGTCACAGATCTATGTGTCGGCCATTCTTCATCGTCGAGCTTGACCACATTGCTTAATCCATTTATACAAATAAAATCGTCGTTATTAATAAATTGGACAGTATCGTTTCTGGTTTTAGGAATGTCTGTAGTTATTTATTCTGTATCAGAAATACCTGTATTTCATGTACACAGTGTAGGCCCTGGTCAAGTGTTTTAGGTCCTTTTACAGCACCTGTCACAGAACGCTCGACTCCGAGTCGGACAGTAAAAACTATCACTCGCACAGCCAAATGTAAAAATAAAGCAAAAGGAATGGAAAAAAAGCAAGAAACTTCAAGAGAGAGCATGTTTGTTGTACATTCATCATGCAAGAGCGCATTACGAAAACACGCCTATTCAAATACATAGAACATTTCACTTCCAACAACTGAAAATCTTCAGATAAAAAACTCTGATATTTTTTCATATACCTGCTCAAAACATACATTGTAGTACTCATTAGAACCACCTTGGCGAGGCGGTTCTAACGAGTACCCACAATCTATGTTTTTGAGTTGAAATAAGAAAAATAATGTATAGCCCTGTAAACCCCAGTTTTACTATATAAAAATGGGGTTTAGGGGGTCAAAACTATATAGGCGCGTTTTTGTGATGGCATACAATAAGCTCAATCAGACAGATTCTACTCAATGTTAGAGGTAAGAAAGTAATTGTAATCTAAATACCGATTTAAAAAAATGAATGCATATAGAGAGATGCGTCTCCTCCTGGTCAGAATCATTTTCTAAGTTTTACCGTGGCATTACGAAAACATACCTATGAAAAATTGTAGAAAATTTCACCTCCAAAAACAGAAAAAAATCAGATAAAAACATCTGATATTTTTCATATATCTGCTAAAATCATAGATTGTGGGTACTCGTTAGAACCGCCTCGCCGAGGCGGTTCTAACGAGTACACACAATCTATGTTTTTGAGCAAAGATAAGAAAGATAATGTATACCCCAGTAAACCCCAGTTTTACTGTATAAAAGTGGGGTTTAAGGGGGTCGAAATTGTATAGGCATGTTTTCGTGATGGTTACCCTGAATTAATATCAAATTACAGTGCTGAATTGAAAACGCTTGGAACTGCAAGGAAGTCTGTTTGTACCTCAATGTTCTGGCATCTTAGTAGTATCAATTCAGAAATATTGTTGGCAAAACTGATTTTTCGGAACAATTTAGATAGTCTTTCGCTACAAAAAAGTAGGTTAAAACATGGATATTCTGCGGCGAAATGCATACATGTTTATTAATCCAATAATGCTTGAATGACTTTCAATGCCGCTGGTTGGGTCCATCGGGGTCATGTTTGCAGTTTTCTTGTGTTCTGACACCATTTAGTCCTTAGCTGTGTTTCATCATATTATTTTGTGACTATATATGTTTCAAAGTGACTTTTCAGAGACTAGGTTGAGGACCAAGAAGCACCCGAATACATGTTTGTACTTTGGAGCGGCATAAGAATGAAGGTTGATGTTCGAGCTATTTGAAACAAGATAAAACAAATATATACACCCCTACCCCTCCCCAGCCCACAAAGTATGCTGTGGCGATATATTGTCTTCGTCATTCCATCCGTCCGTTTACCCGTCTCTCTGTTCTTCCATCCATATGATAATTTGCAAAAAATAAAGGTGTTTTATTTAAAATCCTTTCTTTAGGACGTGAAACAAATTAAAGGTTTTTTTTAAAGGTTTCACAGGTTCCCCTAGGGAGCCCCAAAATAATGTACTAACTTAACTTCTTTGCAGTTTATATATATATATATACGTTGGGGTCAAGATATAATAATAAAACACCTTGTTCAAATGACTGAACACAGTCGACAGACACATCTCTTGTGTGATCACAGTCGCCGGTGTACGCGATCTTAAATTTGCAATCCTCTAGAGACCACTCAGTTCCTGAACATTTCACTTGTTCCATCCATACTTTTCCTTCCCCACTTCCGTATTTCGTTGATCTCTGCAGTCCTCCTCTGAAATATTAGAGTTACTCTATTGCTGTCTCGATGATCGTTTATAATCGACCACCGAGACATTAGTTAGAGTATCCATCAGTCAGTTTTGCCCCTGTGACTGAGTATCACATTAATAATTTCATTGTCATCTTCTTAGTTTCTATGTTTAGGAATGCATTCTCGCTTTTATTTTAATATGAGAAAATTGTAAAAAACAAAAAAAAACAAAAAAAAAAAAAAAAAAAAAGCAAACAAAAAAAAAAACAAAAAAAAAAACAACAAAAAAACAAAAAAACAACAACAACAAACCAAAAAAACAAAAAACAAAAAAAAAAAACAAAAACAAAAAAAAAAACAACAAACAATCTGATTGAAATATCAAGTAGTCTGTTTGTACCATTTTAAATTCGCGGTAAAGAAATGTAAAAACATTCCATATAAACTATGTTGAAATAAGTATAGCTACAAAATAAGTCACTTTTTCAACTAAAAAGTACTGATATATTTCTTATACCACCATGAAAACATATGTTGTTCAAATTAGTACACATAATATGTTTTTGTGAAGAAAAAAAAAAAAAAAAAAAAAAAAAAAAAAAAAAAACACCAAAAAAACCCCCCAGAAAAAAAAAAAAAAAAAAAAAAAAAAAAAAAAAACCATCAGTACTTTAAACAAAACAAAACAAAAAAAAAAAATCCTTATCTGTAGCTATTATCAACTGAAAACATTCACTACACAGAGCAAATGCTCATTACGAAATCACGCCTTTACAGTTTTGACCCCCTTAAGCCCCACCTTTTGTATAGTGAAACTTGGGTTTACAGGGGTATACATTATTTTTCTTACTTTCCTAAAATATAGATTGTGGTACTTATTAGAACCGCTTCGCCGAGGCGGTTCTAACGAGTACCCATAATCTATGTTTTGAGCAGAAATATGAAAAATTTCCTTTTTCGGAAAATTTTCTTTTTCGGTTGTAAAATTTCCAATATGCTTGAAAATGCATGTTTTCGTAATGTGCTGGTTATTCCATTTAGTTTGAATTTTCAACAGTTTCCCCACAGGATGTATAGAAAAGTATCTTTGATATTGCCCTTTAAAGGTCAATCTACGACCTTTATTTGAAAAACAAAGTAGCAAAACATCCATTTCTGACGCTCTATAACCAATACTCAGCCTCAAAGGTTGTTTGGTTTAGTGGTCTTAGAGAAGACGTTGGTCAAAATTTTACACACGCACGTACGGGTGAACGAATGCATAAAAGAGATGAGTTCTCCCTGTACTAGTTTACACCCTTCCCTATTATATTTAAAGTTGCAATCAAGAAGAAAGGTAGATATATACAAAAAAAAAAAAAAAAAAACAACAAAAAAAACAAAACAAAAAACGATGTATAAAAAAATGAAACAATGGAAAAACTGGTTATTAGGCGAGTAAACAAACATAGTAAATTGTATTTACTCTTATCATTGGGACCAGCGTTCATTACGAGAACACGCCTAATTAATTATATAGAAAATTTCACCTCCAGAAAATGAAAATTTTCAGATAAAAAACTCTGATAATTTTCATATTTCTGCTCAAAACATAGATTGTGGGTACTCGTTAGAACCGCCTCGTCGAGGCGGTTCTAACGAGTACCACAATCTATGTTTTTGAGCAGAAATAACAAAAATAATGTATACCCCTGTAAACCCGTTTTACTATATAAAAGTGGGGTTTAAGGGGGTCGAAATTATATAGGCGTGTTTTCGTGATGAATTGTTTTTTTTTTCTTTTTTTCTTTTTTGTTGTTTTCTTTGTTTCAATGGGTGGTATTTTAGAATCAGAATGACTGGTAAAACGGGCAGATACAAATTTAATCGTGAAGCAAAATTGTAGAAGACGTCATTCTTTTTTTAATATCATTAATTTACTTTATTGTATTTTTTCAGAGAAAATGAGGCCTCATATTTCATTTGAATTGTCTGCCATAAGAAATATTGCCTTATTTTTTCGAAAAAACAAAATGATTAAAATTGTGTCTGCTACAATTGTGATTAGTGCTTTAAGGGTTAAACTTGATATTTAAACGTGCTCAGCATTTTATTTTTATTATCATTTTTTCTTTTCTTTTCTTTTTTCTTTTTATTCAGAGAACATAAGGCCTGATCTGATATTTCATTTTAATCGTCTGCCACAAGAAATATCGCCTTATATTCTCTGAAAAACAAATGATTAAAATTTTGTCTGCTACAATTGTGATTAGTGCTTTAAGGATTATACTTGATATGTAGACGTGCTCAGCATGACTAGTATCCATGTTAAAAACAATAGCATTTCAATGGCGTAGCGCTCATTACGCACATTTGGCATGCATCACAAAAACATGCCTATATAATGTTGACCCCCTTCAAGTTAAAACCCACTTTTTTATATAGTAAAATTCGGGTTTTTAGGGGTATACATTTTTTTGCTTATTTTTTGGCTCAAAATTATAGATTGTGGGTACTCGTTAGAATCGCCTAGCCGTTTCGAGTAAAATATGAAAAATATCAGATTTTTATCTGGAAATGTTTCTTTTTTGTTTGTAAAATTTTCTATATATTTGAATAGGCGTATTTTCGTAATGGTGTGTGACATGCGTAAGAAACATAATTTTGCATCTTTACCAGAGGCGCTGCTCTTAAAGCGAAGAATTTGGTCCCTAAATTCTTTCCTTCCAGAGTAGTACCAATTTTAGAAATGATTCTAGACATAATTTTTCATAATATTTCCTAATATTTCCTGTGTGTGCGTTAAAACAAGTTCTTGCTACGCCACTGAAATTTGTATTACTTGAAACCCAATGATCTGCAGACGACTTTGGCCTCAGTATCTCCGAAGTTGTCAAGACAAACAGTTCCCCATACACCATTTTTGTTCACCTCTACTCTCCCGGAGTACTTATTGGGTCCATTAGCCAATCGGAAAACAGACGCTGGAATAAAGATGATATTTATTTTTAGGCAATGTCCACTGGGCAAAGGTGAGCCATACTGGGGTCTGAGTAATCAAACCGCCTTTAACTTGACTATTTGGCAGTTTCTAGTAAAACTTTCTGTCTGATAGATATTAATAGCAGTTATAATAATCTCAGAGTCAGGCCTTGCAGGGCAACCATATGGTGCCTAATTAAGGCTAGCTGGTCATCTGGTCAATCAGCTTTCCCACATGCAGTTTACCTGTTTTTTTTTTAAATGAAAAGGTATTTCTGTTTCTGCTTATGTGTATACTACATAAACAACAATTAAGTCAAAGGAGGACAACCGGTCGGATGTTCGTCACGTTATTTCTTGTACTATTTTGTTTCGCCTTTTCACCGATGCCTCTCGAACTCAATTTCCACGGACTATGCTCTTTCTAGGGCCGGGCAGTACACATCTCGTGACGGCAGCAAATCTGTAGCCCCGGTATGCCCATATTTAAAGTTGCGTAGCCGTGCATTAACACCGGTTAATGAACGGCTGTTAATAAGGTGCGACACTGCTTTTTATGCAATAATTAAGCTTAGTACACACATAGAAAATATGCCCACCGGACATCCGCTTCCATTGCGCATGCGTTCTGAAACATCTCATGGTCTTAAACATCTCACGCGACACCGTAATTATACGAACGACAAAAGTTCAGATAAGCATGCAAAGATGCACACCATTACGAAAACATGCCTATTCAATTAGATTGAAAATTTTACCATCACAAAATGAAAGTTTTCAGATAAAAACTGATATTTTTCATATTTCTGCTCAAAATATAGATTGTGGGTACTCGTTAGAACCGCCTCAGCGAGGCGGTTCTAACGAGTACCCACAATCTATGTTTTTGATCAGAAATAGGAAAAATAATGTATACCCCTGTAAACCCCAGTTTTACTATATAAAAGTGGGGTTTAAGGGGGTCAACATTATATAGGTATGTTTTCGTGATGCCCTGGTCACCACCTTTGTTATTCCCTCTGAGTAGTACAATTGAGCCAGAACACAATAATTCGTACAGCTTACATATCGAGAGTTGAGCGCAAGACTGTAGTAACTCAAACATATTTTTGAAACTCTTGTTTAGAGGCAACTTTGACCCCTTTGTAAACAATGCAAATTTAGGTGCATTTGCTCGTATGAGCAATGACACCTAACTTTTCATTGTTTACAGAAAGAAATGTAATCTTCATAACGCCTTCATGATAAGGAGATTAAGTTTGGGGAAAACAACTATCTAACATACTTCAGCCTTGCTCTAAACACTCAAAATGTACCCAGCGAAGACACAGAAAAGCTTGTGAAACCGCACAGTCTTACCAGAGTCTTTGCTGGGCGCACTATGGATGGCCAAGGATCAATTGCTTCTTCATTAGAAGTGATGACTGTCAGATCAGGGTGCGCATAAGTGCATGCTACTCTGGGTCTAAGTGATCGCTCATGTTATTTGTAGGAGCTGTTGTGTCCCGGCTCAATTTACAAAGCTGTTGTATTCATAAATCCAGACTTTTACCGTATTCGACCTAATTACCGCACTGTGCGCTTAGGTTTTTCAAACTTACAAGACACACTTATTTGTGGTAAAATATGTATCTATCTACTAAGGATACACTATAAAAAAGATCAGAGAAGGACTTATTTAATGACGACTATGCGATTTTTTCTGACTTTCTTTACAAAGGCATATGTTGTGGGTACTCATTTGAATTGCATCGACAAGTCGATGCAATTCAAATGAGTACCCACAACATATGCCTTTGTAATGAAGTAAAGAAAAAAGTACACTGAAGACTACGGAATTTCTTGACTGTGCGCTTATAGGGGTATGTGCGGTCATTAGGTCGAATACGGTAATCATTTTCTGAGACTACTAATACAGGCAAAAATTTGTTTGACCTGGTCTGCATAGACAAATTTTGTGCTGTTACGCACAAAATTCGATGAATCCTGATCAAAATGATTTTGTTTTCATAGAAAAAAAAAGTAAAAGCAACATTTATCACATTTTTCCTATTAGTAACAATATAGTGTAAGCCAAATTTCACATATCGAAAAAGTACTTATATTTTGGACACCGGAAAAAGTTGCTGTAATTATCCTAAAAGTTCAATAGAGGGTTTTTACAAAATAGAAACGTGTCCAAAAGATGTAGTGGGTATGCACTGTTTGCATATGCCTGTCAGTCCAAAAAACATTGGGTCATTACGGATCATTACTTCATGTTGATTAAAGTGAGTAGCTTCAATTTCAAAATGTTCAAAAGAATTTTGGATGATAAAAGGTTTTTTTCCCCATTTATGTCCAATATATGGCTTGTTCTTATGATTTGGGTACAGCAACCGTACTTGTCGCAAAACACAACACTGGCATCACTTTCCTGTGATGCTCCACGGCCCACTCGTCACCCTCAGCGTCCTGAAATTTGAATCTCAGATAGCGATGATCTGACCAAGCTTCCAGTTGTTTCAAAATTTCCAGTAGCTGGTGTATTTGTTTCTCCTTATCTGGTTGTTGTAATTACAAGCCTCTTGTCCATTTTTCAACCAGTGCATGCATCTGTCGGTTACATATCATCATGGAAACATGCCTATATAATTTTGACCCCTTAAACCCCACTTTTATATAGTATAACTGGGGTTTACAGAGGTATATGTTATTTTCTTATTTCTGCTCAAAAACATAGATTGTGGATATTCGTTAGAACAGCCTCATCGAGGTGATTCTAACGAATACCTACAATTGATATTTTGAGCAGAAATATGAAAAATATCAGAATTTTTTATCTGAAAACTTTCATTTTTTTGGTGCTAAAATTTTCATTATATTTACATGGGCATGTTTTCGTAATGGACTTTGAAAACAATGTTCACACTCGCTATTTCTGGGTGAGACTTTGTGTCAGCTCCTGCTCCACTGTCAATATCTTGCGACCATAGATTCATCAAGTAAATAATTCATTTAATTTTGTCCATCACGAAAACATACCTATATAATTTTGACCCCCTTAAACCCCACTTTTATATAGTAAAACTGGGGTTTACAGGGGTATACATTATTTTTCTTATTTCTGCTCAAAGCATAGATTGTGGGTATTTGTTAGAACCGCCTCGTCGAGGCGGTTCTAACGCGAACCCACAATCTATGTTTTGGGCAGAAATATGAAAAATATCAGAGATTTTTATTTGAAAAAAATTTCAGTTTTTGGAGGTGAAATTTTCAATATATTTGAATAGGCGTGTTTTCGTAATGCGAACGAAACCTGCATGCTCTTATAGGAAAGAAAACCATTCAGCGGATACGCATTATTTCAAAATCAGCACAAATGGCATTGTAAGATGTCATTAGACAAGAGCTTTTAAACAGACTTTACTCATTACGAAAACACGCCTATTTAAATATATAGAAAATATCCTTCTCAAAAACTGAAAATTTTCAGATAAAAAAAACTCCAATAATTTTCATATTTCTGACTAAAACATAAATTGTGGGTTCTCGTTAGAACCGCATCTAAAATAAAATACCTGATTATTTGATAGCGATACTCCTGCAGGATTATGTATAGTAGCTGTTTTAACAGTTGCGAATTTCAAAATTGATCAGTTGATACTGGATGCCGAAATCGGAAATGCAACTTCACGAACTGTTAAGAAACGCTTGAAAGATGGTTCTCTCAAGGTATATCAGTATGAGAATCAGTCAAAGAAAAGCTTTACCGTGACATTTGACAATAGTTAGGAAAAGTTAAAATGGATCAGTTAAAGAGATTATTTGTAGTAAAATTTGTAAATAAATAATTGAAAGGATTAGTGAACAATGCTGTCCCTAGATATAATCATGATTATGTTGCAAATCCGTTAATTGAAAATGCCAACACAGAGATGACTTCAGGTTTAGACTCTGCATCACAGAGCCATTTCATATGTGAAACTGCGTGCATAAGGGATCTGGTCAAATCCGTTCCGACACACCAAATGAACTGTGAAAACGGCCTGAGTAGTGTTTCTGAAAATTACAATGGGCATGATTTTACTTTCACGTTTCGATGTAGAAGTGGGCATAATTTCGAGTGGCATTCTTCTAGTAAGCTAGGTAGAAACTTCACTGTGAACTAATCAACTGAGAAATAAGATTGACTCGTGCATTTTACAAATCAGAATAACCACTCAAACTGCCCATCATTGTCCCCCCTGTAAAGACCCGGGATACATTCCAGAGTACATAGTGGTGACAGATTCTGAGGCTGTTAGTTTCCTAACAACGTATCTGCATTCGCTCACTCTGTACAATTATGCAGAAAACTATGCTTTATCAAGAGACACATCCCAGTAAGCAGTCTACATAAATCTATAGCGGGCCGTTATCGGTCCGTCAGGATAGCTGACGGGCCGATAACGGCCCACTATAGATTTATGTAGAATGCTAGCTGGGATATTATGTAGAGAGTTTTAATAACGTAGTGTTGATTTATCTTGACAGAAAGCTGGCCTCGGTAGCTCATTTGGATGCGCCGTCCGACTGGAGACCAGGAGGTCGCGGGTTTAACCCCCGCCGAGGTCGGCAACATTCTTTCGTGGAGATTGATCATGAGATATTTTCTACTGTCTTTCTTTCCCTTCAAGAAGGGCAGTTGTCAGTTTCTGGCGAAAGAATGTGCACAATACTGGTTAACCGCTTAGAGGACTAAGCCTGCCCAGTAAATGTGTGGTTAGGTAAACTGACCGCGTTCGACATGCTTACATTGGGTTGACTGGGCCGTAAAACCTCAACACAACAAACAAACCTTGACAGAAGACTGCATAATAAAAATCTGTCCTACAAAATAGGAGAGACCTTGCCTTACTCGCCTGGAATGAAGTTGTTGTCCTTGTGTATCTAACTGGATTCTAACACCGACCACCTGTGCGGGTTTCCAGCTGAGACACTCCTTGTAGTGGCCGGAATGTTAGGCTATCAAGTATTGTGGTAGGTTTTAACCGAGACTCCCATTTTTGATCTGTAGTGTGTTCTTTGTTTCCAAAGGCAATCTTTTTGACGTTTATTTTATTAATTGAGGCAGGGCATTGCATTTCCTACAATTCACATTTGCGCCCATTCAACATCACGAAAACATGCCTATATTATTTTGACCCCCTTAAACCTCAATTTTATATAGTAAAACTGAGATGTACAGTCACTGTGGTAAACAATATTTTTCGTATTTTTGATTGAAATCAGATCGTGCGTACTCGTTAAACCGCCCCGTCGAGGCGGTTCTAACGAGTACCAACAATCTATGTTTTGAACAGAAATGTGAAAATATCAGAGTTTTTTTAATCTGGAAATGTTCAGTTTTTGGTGGTGAAATTTTCTATATATTTGAATAGGCGTGTTTTTGTAATGAAGACCCAGATAAGCCTGAGCATCCGTTCAGTATGATCAGAGTCTTCGTTGTGTACTGCATAGACTTCCTGCCGCCAGTGGCGACTCTGATCAGACTGCCTGGATGCGCAGGCTGATTTGAGTCGTCGCTGGGCGCATATGTAAATTACAGGAGTTGCTGTGCCCCGGCTCAATTGTTATTTTATTTAGAAAACAGCGATTCCTACCATTAACACGTGCACCACATACTTAGCTCAATATGCTCGCCCTAAAATCTAATCAAGAGACTGTGTTTGTTTTTTGCTCTGCCTGATAAGTCCTTACTCCGATGTTTAGATAAATCAAAGCGCATAAATTATGCAGTATAATAATAATAATAATAATAATAATAATAATAATAATAATAATATTGAGTTGGGGCACAGCAATTCGTCCAATTTACATGTTGCCCAGCGAAGGCTTAGTTGAACATGCGCATCCGCGTAGTCTGATATGTGTCAGCTATCCATAGCGAACATAAAGACTTGATCATACTGTACAAAAGCACAGGCTGGTCCGGGTTTTCACTGCGCGCTCATATAAATTGTACAAAATGCCTTGACGATTTATAATAAATTGTATTTAAATACAATATCACTTTACTCAAGCGACCTCGTGGTAAAATAAATTCAGTTTCTCAGCTTGGCTTAGATTAGTAGAAAATGCATGAACAATAAGACTGCAAATTATTGCACAGGGAAATGTGTAATGAGCACATTAACTCCAGTGCCACATATGGACCTCATTTAGCTTCACTGCTCCATAATTTGGCCCCATATTGTAAGTGGTATTATCACCTATTAGACATATAAGTAAAGAAATTAGTTATGTGGGGCTTTAAACCCATTTCTTGGCGTATTCAAGATACAACATTACGAAAACATGCCTTTTTAAATATATTGAAAATTTCACCATCAAAAACTGAAAGTTTTCAGATAAAAAAATCAGATATTTTATTATTATTATCAAAACATAGATTGTGGGTACCCGATAGAACCGCCTCGCCGAGGCGGTTCTAACGAGTACCCACAATCTATGTTTTTGAGCAGAAATAGGAAATATAATGTATACCTCTGTAAACCCCAGTTTTACTATATAGAAGTGGGGTTTAAGGGGGTCAAAATTATATAGGTATGTTTTCGTATATATAGGTATGTTTTCGTGATGACAAATTAGTGACATGATTTATTTTTTCCAGGAAACAGGATTTTACATGGAAATTATCTCTTAATACGTAATCTGCTGCAAATTCTACCCAGAGTGCTAAGCGTTAAAGGTTGTTCAGACTGTGTTTGGTCCAGCCCGGAGCATTAACTTATCTTAGGATCTTGCACCCATAATGATAAAGTCTCTTTCAAATTTGATGTAAGTTAGATATCTGCTATTACCCTATGGAGTAATTTGCTATCACATTACCCTATGGAGTAATGTGGTATCACATTACCATATTGAGTAATGTGCTATCATTGTCCTGGAAACAGTGTCGCTTGCCAGAACGAAATTACTTTAAAGCACACCAAGGAAAAATCTTGAAAACTTTTCCCTAGCGTTGGTTACAAAAATAGGGGTTACTTTAAAAGGAAAGAATTTTCTCCCGCCTATTTGGAAACGATATCTTTCTTTTAAGAGCCGTAACTATGATAAAAAAGCAAAATTAATTATTTTATGCAAGTTGATGTCTATTTATTGCAAATATTTTTCTTATGTGTGATGTGTGTAATAATCGCTACGCCTATGAAACAAGTACATAGCTCATAATCTATGCAGTTGAGTGAACATGCATATATTTGGCGGGCCGTAACCCCAAATATTACTTGACAGATAAATAGAATTTCCACCCGCACATGGCATTCTCGGCACCACCAGTTAACTTACAAACTATTTACTTTCGTCCCTTTCATCCCTGCAGACCAATATCTATGTAAACGGTGCAAATCCAGACGAGACGGTTTGTAACCTAGAGGTGAGAGGATTAACTATCAATTTACTATTCAATACCATAACATCTATCACGGACCGGACGCCATAGAACGGCGTCTAATCAGGGTCTACATCCTTTGCATTTGATACAGGAATTGCTATAAAACATGGTAATAACTATATAACCTAACCAGACACCCCTTTTGTTGGAAGTGAACAGGTCCGAAGAATTAAGGTAGAGGAGTCCACTCGGCATAAATACATTATACTATTCAAAGTTTAAAATTGCACCTCTCCCGAATACATTGGTATCGATTCTTATGGAAATTTACTGTGTATAATGTATGTCCGCTATCCTGCATATCATGTATGTTGAAATTTGTATATATGCTCATGGGCCATATGGATTATTGCATGAATAAATTATTTACTTACTTACTTACTTACTCTATCCCATAACATTACAGCATAAATATTACTCACTTCTTTTTAGACAACCTGTATTATCTGCATTGTTCTTATATTCCGGATTACAGATACACGATGTTGTGCCGGATCCTTTTAGGTCTGGTTGACATGAAGAGTGGAGGAAGCACTCTGCATCACTTTCACAGTTTTCCGCAACACCTGTTTTTAAGAAGAACATCAATCATTTAAACAGCGCACGGCCATGTTTGCAGTGTAGAATCTATCTATCTATGTATCTACCAATTTATGTATGTATGTATTTATGAACAGAACAGAACAGAACAGAACTTTATTATGATTTAAGCATACACAGCTTATCATCATACTTAAAAAATGTAAAAATTCATCGTAGGCATGCATGTTCAGTTACTTTACGAACTCTATGTGTAACGCAAGAAAAGTAGAAACGTATGCAGAGAGTGAACACAAATGTATTCGATATGATGTCAAAATTGCATCAACGTTTAATTTACGACGTTTTCAGTATCTAATCTTAATTTAAATGCTTTTATGGCATAAACAACAAGGTTCTTGAGTATCTTACCACTATTTGAATTCAGTAACTCAATGAATTTTTGCATACTTAGGTTTCTCACATAGTATCTTGGAATATACGCATTCCGTAAAGTAATATATTTAGTACATTTAATCACAAAGTGATATTCGTCCTCTACGTCATCAGAATGACAACGTAAACATTTCCTGTCAGCTCTATGGATTCCAGAGTACCGTCCACATTCAATAAGTAATGGATGTGAAGACAATCTTAATTTTGCAATTACGTTTCTATATTTCCGATTCTGAACTTTAGTTAAGTAATATGCTGGTTCATATTCTATGCAGTTGAGTGAACATGCATATATTTGGCGGGCCGTAACCCCAAATATTACTTGACAGATAAATAGAATTTCCCAGACAATGTTTTAGTAGCCTGCATAAAGGGTCCACTGGGTGTGAACACAAGGCCTAAATAATTAAAATGATTCACAATTTCTAATTCTATTCCATTATAGTACCATTTCTCATGCTGCGATAGAATACCGCCTTTCCGGAACACCATTATTTTTGTTTTGTCTCCGTTAACGGTTAAATTCCAGATATCACAGTATTTTTGCTGTCTGTTAAGCGATAACTGTAGACCTTCAGGCGTTTCACTAAAGATCACCATGTCGTCTGCGAACAGGATTAAGTATAGTCTACGTCTAGACTCTCCTGAAGTGATGTTTCAATATCATTTAAGAACAGTGAAAAAAGTATAGGTGAACATATTTCCCCCTGCATTAAACCAACTTCACATTCGAAGAAGTCGGATAGCTTATCCAAATGTCTCACACAAGACTTTACATCACTGTACATTGATCTGAATAAACTAATCAGTTTTCCATCTACTCCACAATTTATTAATTTGTACCATAACCCATTTCTGTAAACTAAGTCGAAGGCTCGCTTTAAGTCAATAAAGGCGCACTAAATTTTTTCTTACACTGTAAATATTTCTCAATTAGCGAGTGTAAAATGAGAAAATTGCATCCACTGTGCTATGTCCAGGTTTAAATCCAAATTGTGCGTCACTGCTAACTTCGTTTGCCTTGGCCTAATTTTGTAAGCGATCATTCAAAATATTTGTAAATATTTTTTCAAAGCAGCTTACAAGTGTGATACCTCGATAATTATTCGTGTCATCTTAGCTGCCCTTTTTGTGTAAAGGTACAATAATCCCCTTAGTCTATATAGATGGGAAAACTTTGCTTTCCAGAATCTTATTAAAATATTTCTAATTGTCCTATCAAAATGCCAGCACTCTCGATAAAATATTCGTTTAACAACAAATCTGGTCCACAAGCCTTATTTCGTTTCAACTTCCCAATACTATTCAGAATTTCGTTTCGACTAATTGGTACATCCAATTCTGGAAATCTGGGTTCATTTGGCACCGATTTGTCAAAATTTTCCAAAAAATCACCAAAGTCTCCATGTCTAGTCCCATTAATATCTGACGCCAGAACTTTGAAATGTTCATAGAACTCCTCGAGTGCCACCTTTTTCCTACGAAATATATGATTTCCGTTTAAATTGTCTCCAAAAATCACGTGGTCTGTTATTCCGCATATTATTCATGTCAATGCATCTCTGTCTTTGATATTGTCGTTTGCGCTTTGCACAGCAAAATTTATAATCCCTTTTCTTTTCGTGCAGTATGCGCCTATTGTCCACGTTTTTGGTACAGATGAAGACTCTTAACGTCTCCAGGTACAAATTCCGTTTTGATTTACACTCCACATCGAACCATTCTTCCTGCGCTCTATAATTCGAATCACAGGATTTATAACTAGGTCTATTTGTGCAATATTCAAAGAATGGCTTTGCGCGCAAATTGATGAAGCTAGAAAATTGTTCTACTGTCTCATTAATGGACTGGTTAGAATTAATAATTCCATCCAATACACTTATGTCCGTTTGCAAAGAGTTCATAAAATCATTTTTGAAATTTTCATTCCATTTATATGTACAATATTTGTCCCAGTTTAACGCCTCAGTGTTTGTATTAACAGATAGAATAAATGATATGCGCGCATGATTGGAGTATTCATTGAAATCCATAACAGTAAAATCCGTTATGTCCGAGAAATTATCGTAATAAGTAAACAGATAATCCACCACACTTTCACCCGCATGAGTCATGCACGTGTAGCGGCCGTCTTTGTCTTTTTCCGATCTCCCGTTAAGACACTGTATATTGACCGCTTTACATAAATCCAGTAAATGTTCCCCAAATCGATTAGATGTACGATCCATCGAATTTCTAATAGGAATTTCACCTTGCGATGTATAATAAAAATCTGAATGTAAGTCATAATTGTTCTCAATAAAATCACATTTTCTTCCTATGTGACAGTTTAAGTCGCCCAATAATGCGACTTTTCCTTTAGTTTTATAAAAACACAGTTCATCTTCGAGTTTCTGGAATATTTCCACATCGTATAATGTATGGTACCCTGAGTTCTCAGGAGGGATATACGTCACTGCAAAAAACCAATCTTCTTCCATATTAAAATAACTTTTGTCCAATTTAATCCATACAATACTATCGATGTCATTTTTCACAATTTCGAATAGAGTTTCTTATATAAATAATAATACCTCCACTGTTTGGTCTCGCTCTTCTGTTTTGAACTTTCCGAAAAGAATTGATTGGATTGCTAAATCCTTCAATTTCAATTTTCAATCTTTTTGAAGTCTATGTTTCTGATAAACAGATAACGTCGTATTTTGTAATAAAACTGACAAACTCTTTATAAGCTTTTTTCCGCTCTGATAATCCTTCGACATTCCATGACAAAAATTTTAATCTACCCTCGTTAATGTCCTAGGCCTCCGGACCAGTGTACAGTTCACCGTCTATTTAAAGCTTATTATATCACATAAATGCTTTCTTTTTCTGTTGCCTGGCGGCTTTCATGACAGGCAATAGTTTTCTGCGCTTCAAAACCACTTCTCTAGGAAACTGTTGCGACACCCCGAAATCGGTTTCCCTCAGCTGGGGTGTTGCTTTCCGTACCTTTTCCCGATCTTCAAACATCAATTTCCACTAAAATCGGTCGAGTTTTGGCCTCATTGAATCGCCCGAGCCTCGTTTTCTTTTTAATAGATATGCGCGCATGCGCATCTTCAAGGCCCATATTATCTGCCATGATACCGAACACTTTTCGATCACAACACTCATTATCCCTATTATTCTCGTCAGCTTCCTCCGGGATACTAAAAAGGCAAGTTATTTTTCAGCTCAAGACAATTCAGTTCTAGCAGGTTCGATTCAATCTTACCGTTCCGTTTGAGCTGTCTTAATCGATGTTAAAACTTTGTCCATTTCATTTTGTCTTTGTGTATTTGCTCTAACGACTTCGAATCCAACTCACGACTCTTCTCTATGTCCAGCAATTTTGCCTCCAGCGAAGAGACCTTTTGATCCTCACTGTTCACTCGTGTCGTTACTGTACTCACCGACGATTGAAGGACCTCTAATTTCACCAATTTTTGATCCATTAAATCTAGCCGTTGCAATAATTGTGTCATAAAATCAACGGTTTGTTGATTTTGCATCGGAGTTTGATTCATTGGCATTGGCCCTGGTGACAAGTTAGTATACTGAGGCACATATTTATAAGTGGGAGGCATACAAAATTGTCCCTGCTGACCTGACGGGGAAAGTCCCGGTCCCCCACCTGTATTGAATGTATTAGACGCCATTGCTGGTCTTTTCACACTTGTATCATTTACATTAGGGGAAGATTTACTTCTATTTCTTTTGCCCATCAGAAAGTGTAGCTACACGAATGTTACAAATGCACCGTCTTTCATTATCTTGGAAACATTTGTAAATAGATCCATGTAAATATCCTATATATTAGCCTTTTACAAGCGGAGAGAAGAAAAACACAACCGCCATATTCCGCGTATGTATGTATGTATGTATGTATGTATCCAACCCTCTCACAACTGTTACTGAGATATGTGTGCGCATGGTGTGCTAGTAAGAGGAGAGAGAAATAAAGAAGCGCAGATAAAGGGGCTTGAAAGAGATGTGATATAGAGATGACAATAGTTAGTGTTAATAAAAAGAGTTTGAAATCAGACAAAACAGTCTACTTCCTTATGGAAGAATGTGATTGATCGGACTGACTCCTGATTTAAAGAGTCCAGATCTGCAACTTGGATGAGGTCAGCCGATGATTTTTTTTTCAAAAGAACAATGGTCAAGTAGTTGCGGTCATGGTACCTAAGCCGTAATCCAAACTCATAAATCCATAAACGAATGACGAATCGGAATGTTCAGACCAACAGACATGGAACCCAGAATAAAGGGTGTAATCAGGCGTCCGCGGATAGTAAGCATTACTTAGTAAGCAAGCTTCGCCCACAACGCCCATAGGCCTGAACGAAGGAAATATCGGTAGAAGCGTATGTCCGGGATTTGGGAAGTCTACTTATGGCGCGTCACTGGCAAAAAAACATCAGATACCATTCTGGAAACTGCCACATTGTAGGGATTGACCAGATCACAATGTCTCCCACAGAACTTCTTAAGTGTTGCTACTAATTTGGTTTTTTGATACCTCTGGATCAACAACTTTGTAGTGAGCACTTTCCCACGCTCCATGAAGTCCTGATAAATTGAACAGGCTCTGGCATAACGGATTAACTGTGAAACGTAAACGCCGTATGTTGGTGCAGAAGGGACAATACATCTCAGGAATGGAAAGTTAACAGTGGGAAAATTGAAGTCATCCCATTGTCAATGTAGAGATAACACTTCAAGTATGCGGAGGAGGCCGCAGTCTCCGTTGTTTCCTTTATTACAAGTTCACGTGGATAGATGAATTCTAAATAATCTGCAAATTTTGTGTTTATCAGAGACAATATGTCATCTATATATCTGTAGGTGATATTGAATTGTTGTGCGAGGTGTTTCTTGCCTGCTTGGAGGAGACTTTGTACAAAATTCCGCCTCATACGAGTATAAAAACAAGTCGGCAAGTAACGGTGCACAGTTAGTACCCATCGGTATGCCGATTTGTTTGCTGAAATATCCGTCCGCCGAACTCCAGAAAAATATTGTCGATTAGATATTCCAGCATCTTTATGACATCTGCATCTGAGTATTTTTGTGGCGCATCAGAGTGATCCCGAACGCAGTATGTGTTCTTGTAGCCAATGACAACATACTGAAATCGACGGTTACCATTCTTGTGGAAGAAACACTGGTTGATAATTTCCTTTAATTTAGATTTCAATTTATCATGAGGAATAGTAGTGTAAAGAGTAGAGAAATCGAAAGACGGAATGAAGAGATTGTGCCTTTAGGTTTTCTAAAAGCTCTTTTGTGTTTTTCAGGAGCCACATTTGATTAACACCATTGCTGGCATATGCAGTGTCACAATATTTCTGAAGGCCTTCTTTAACAGCGATTAGGATTCGTGTTAGAATCTGAGAAAGAGGCTTGGTTGAGCACTTAGCTGAACCCGCAATATATCTCTGCTTGTACGGATTCTTGTGAAGTTTAGGAATCCAGTACAGTTTGGGAAGGTCAATATCTTCCTCTGGGAGGGAAATTCAAAATGTCAGCATCACCGAATGGTGGTTTTGTAGAATGCCTTCCTTGGACATAGCAGTGAGATTATATGTAGGGTTTCCGGTCATGGTACTCATACCAAGCTCTTCCATTAAGCAGTTTATATAGTGTGTTTTGCAAACAAACACAATGTTGTTAGATGCCTTGTCGGATGGAACAACGACAAACTTCTCATGGATTTCAGCTAACTCAGCAGCAACAAGGGGAAAATGAATACTTACAATAGCAGACATGGTTATGAATTTGTCTGGGTGACTCAATGAAAGAAGATGGAAGTGGCGAGTATATATTTTTGGTTGTTCAAAATATGACGGAACCGGTATAGTGACGACCCTGATCGGAATGTGTATGCTTTTGCGCTGGCCGATCAGATCTTTCACTGTCCATTGCAAATGCCACAAGACGGCCTTGAGAAAGTAACATATAACCTGTACTGGAGGTTTGTCTTTTACCCGATTGTCTGATAGTTTCATGTGACAAAAAGCTATCCTATCAAAATCTGTCTAGATCCCCATGTACATCTACATCGATACACAACGGATTTACTCCGGACGGCAACACAGGAAAGATAAAATTAAAGAGAATAAAGGAAAATAGCAGGACAATTAAAGTATAAAAAGGAGTATGATAATGTGCAATAAGTAAGATGTAGAAATATTGATTGAGATAAATTATACAGGATCCTCACTACTCAATAAATCGACTAACTGATTTGTCGAGAAAACGGTAAAGATTACCAGTGAGGTTTTAATACTGAATCGTTAACCGAATGCACTCATTTATAATTTTGTAAGGGTTGAAAAATTTCTCGATTTTTTTCTGATTCTTTTTTAATTTAAAGATAATATCTGATTCATATTCACACAACCCAACGAAAGCGGATAAAGATTTTTTTACGACATTGAGTTGTCGTAAATATCACGTTGTAATCGTCATACACCTTGCAAGACAGGAACTGACCAAGCGATGCTTTTTTAGTCCGATAATGTGACAGTTAACCGTACTGAAAGTGAAAAAAAGATTATTGTTTGATCAATACAAACAGGTGTCTGTCATGTTTAAGCCATTCACATCACACTGTCTGCCTATCAATGAATAACTAGCAATGGTCTTTATCTGTTAAGTCACCGAACTGTTCATAGTAGAAGAGTAGCATGGGAGATCATAAATTACTGCTCAACCTATGTGAAGAACACATTATATTTCTCTTTAAACGGACGCATCTCCTGTTTTCACTTTATATATATATTCATATATATATATATATATATATATATATATATATATATATATATATATATATATATATATATATATATATATATATCCAGCACAGTGGCTCAGTGGTAGAGTGTCCGCTTTGTGACCGGGAGGTTGCGGGTTCGATCCCCGGCCGGTCATACCAAAGACTTTAAAAATGGTACTAGCTGCTCTTTCGCTTGGTACTCAGCATTAAGAAAGTAGAGCTAGGAATCGGAACTGTTCAGCTCAGTGTCAGTATAATGTGACTGGGTGGAATATCATGTCAAAGTGTCTGGGGCGTGATATTTCAGTGAGGCAGCACTCTAAAAGTGAGCATTGAGCTCCCTGCCACATCCAGACACCGTCGCGATATGACTGAAAGATTGTTGAAAGCGACGTTAAGCCCAAATCAATCAAACAAACAAACATGTATATATATATATATATATATATATATATATATATATATATATATATATATATATATATATATATATATATATATATATATATATGTGTGTGTGTGTGTGTGTGCGTGTGTGTGTGTGTGTGTGTGTGTTTTAAAAGGAAAGATATTCGTGTGGCAAGTCCAGTGGTGGAAACCCCATCGAAATATTTTCCAAATACTTTTACAGTTACTGAGATTTTCATGTTGTTGCTGCATCTCATCAATATTCATGAGGAAGCAATGACATCAGTGGTTCTTACAAATAATGCATCGTTTTTTTTTTGTTTTTGTTTTGTTTTTGTTTTTTGAATTCAGGAAATGTACGTATACACAGCTAAATAGATTTTCTGCATATTTACATGTACGGTTGCAGTATATATATATATATTTATAATGAAATCATTTTTAAATGCAGTTGTCTGAAAAATTAAACTTAAATAAAATTTTAAAATCAATTCTCATTCGACACAATAAAGTCATTTTATTGAACTTTTAAATGACAATCATTCAGAAGGAAAGTTTCAACCATTTATTTGCTCTTGGTAAATTTTAGTCCGACATACTGATCTGTATCTTGCAATTGAAATGGTTTTTAAAATTTGTTTTTTCAAATTTAATTAAATCAGCTTAAGGATAAAATGCTAACTTGAAATGTCTAAACGGATTATTTCTTATTTTCCAGTCTGGAATGACATTATGGGGATAAAACTGAAATTTAAATTTTTAAAGTAAAATCATGAAGAAACCAGTGATATCATAGAATAGTGCATTGTGGAATAGTGCTTTCACTAAAGTATAAATAGTAACTCAAGTTATTACGACTTTGAATGCACATTACTTTTAAACAAACAGAAATTTTCAGAAGGCTTTTACAACATTATTGTCATCACAACAATACATTTAAATGTAATATATCAAAATTAGGAGACCCGTAATATTTAATCACTTGAGCTTAATGGTTGTATCGACACAACAACTGATCATTGTATGATGCTAAATGAAATAGGTCTTTCGCAGTAAATGTATTGATCTGCGTTCATCATCATTGTTTTATTTCAGTGGCTTCACAGTGTTGAAAAAAAGTGATAGAGTATGACTACTATATTTGTAGATAAATTAATGGAGCATACTTTTTTCAATTACTATATCAAACCCTTTTATACAAGTATTGGCTTTCAAAATAGACGGAAAAACATAACTATATTTAATCAGGAATTGCCTACTGGCCTCCGAGATACTGACATTTGTTAATTTGTAACTGACAAGAAACTAAAATACTAGGTGGATTTGGTAAGTCAATTTCCTTTAGAATATTGCTACGAAATAAGACTTTCATTAATGTGAACATTTTTTCATGGTGAGCTATTACTATGAAAAGGACTTTTGGCCGTTTGTTTTATTAAAATGTGCAGTTCAAGGCTGGTTGTGACCTAAAACTTCACTTTGAACTAATAATCAATGTCACTATCACTATATCACACCTTAGTCTTCTCTTTGAGGTAGCTAGGCAAAATCCGATGGAAGTCTGATCGCTGGTTAATAATGTTATTTGAAAACCCGTCTACTCACACTTTTACTTAAAGAAATCGGTGGGGTGTTTGATTTAACTTTCCTAATATAATATGGATATTTGGACAGAAACAAACCAAAGTCACTTTATATAATGTATGGTTTACGTGCATGCTTTCTGTGATTCTTTTAAACTCTGAGCTTGAGAAAATGTTTAAAATGAGAAAAATGCTCAACATGACTACCTTTGGTAGCTAAAAGGACATTATTTTAATGTATCGTATACGTATATTAATGTATATAATGTAAACACAAATCCTTGAACCCTTATCAATTTGGGCAACAGATAAATGGGAAAAAGAAATTTCTGCAAGCTGGTAGAGTTTGAGTGGTTTCGTGACTTTGTGTGTTCTTTGTTTCCAAAGACAATCCTTATTTTACTTTTTATTCTAAGGAAAGATTTCCTATCAAGAGTGTTTTTGCTGTCTACAAAGACTATCGTGAATGAAAATAAATTTATGCAACTGACTTGGTATCACATGATGAAAACATGACTGTGTAAGTTTGGCATATTTTACTAAAATTTTTATATATCTTTTTGTAGTAGCTTAGGCTGTCAGAACCTACAGAGGTTGTTTGATTCGTGTTGATACGTATTTAGACATGTGGATAGTCTCAGTTCAGAAAAGAAGAAAAACTCCATGGACTCCAAGTTTTCTTTTAATATATCTAGAGTGTTTTGTCTAAAATGCGTTGTCTGCTAGTTCCATCAAAATCTATGGATGCGTATGTTTTAGGTGTCGGTGTATTCAGTCACCTTAACAGGGGAATTCGGACCTAAAGCATGATTTATCCTGCCGCTGGTAGGAGAAGAGAGATAAACGATGAGCAGAGGTAAAATAAATAGAAAAATGTTTCGGGATATGGAAAATGATCGCTAACGGAATCAGAGGTGAATCGTAGTGGAGATCAACTGAATGTATAATAGGCACATATTCAAATTTATATGGGATGGGATACTTGTATATAATATTACATCTATCCGTAGAACATATAACTCAGCAGAGAGGTGTGCCGACAGATCATATTGTAAAAGGTGGGCATAAACAGCATATGATTAGCAAAAAACCCGATGTTCTATGTATAAGTAGTGCAATTATTTCTCAGTATTTCTAAACATAAAATCAATTCTAACTGTAACAATATACTATACTGAAAGGAAAAAGAAACGCAGGGTATATTTTTTTTTCTTGTTTTAACCATTTTTTACGGTGTTTACTATAGCCATACACTTTTACAGATTGTCCTGTGAATGAGAACCACGGGTATACGAGTCTTTGTTCGATGTGCTATCTACCCAGTGTGTGAAATCATTTAACCGTTCACTACACAGTGCATTGCACGGACAATACGGAAAGCCAAAATGTCGTGCAAAACAAGCATATTTAAACCTTCAGCACAAGATTTCCTCACACCATTTGGTACAATTCAACGATACACAACGCTCTTCGATTCTTTTACCGATTTTTCTTTTCATTTTTACGCTACTTTGAACTTTTTTTCAATCATGGTACGATTGACTGATGTTCAGAGAGGTAGGGCAATTGCGTTGCTGATGCAGGGTCAGAGGCAACAGCAAGTTGCCAATCATTTTGGGGTTAACGTTTCAACATTGAACGTCTTGTTAGACGTTTAAAGGAGACAGGGCATTTAGCAGACCGACCGCGGTCTGGGCGTCCACGCGTGACGACGCGACGTCGCGACAGGACAATCCGTCTGGCACATTTGCGGAATCGTCATCTCACTGCTACCGAAACTGCCCTTAATACAGTAGGTACGCATAATCGACAAATTTCTCCGAAGACTGTTGGAAGTCGATTGCGTGAGTTCGGTCTTCGAGCTCGTCGTCCATACGTTGGCGTGGTTGACGGCGAATGCGCCCAGGCTATTTCCGATGAGGCAGTGGAGACGAGTTCTTTTTACGGACGAGTCTAGGTTCACTCTCTATCGCGCAGATGGTCGACGTCGTGTGTACCGACGTCACGGAGAACGCTTTGCCGACACTTGTGTTGTCGAACGGGATCGGTTTGGAGGTGGCTCCGTTATGGTCTGGGGAGGCATTGCTCACGGGATAAAATCACAGTTGATTATTGTTGCGGGCAATATGACCGCAGAAAGGTATAGGGATGAGATCTTGCGTCCTGTTACAGTCCCGCTTGTGCAACAACGTAATCTGATTCTGCAGCAGGACAATGCCCGGCCACATGTTGCCCGAGTTTGTCAGGATTTCCTGGCAAACAATAACATCGCACCACTAGCATGGCCACCGTACAGCCCAGATTTGACCCCAATAGAGCACATGTGGGATGAGCTGGACAGAAGGGTTAGGAAGCGCCGAACCACACCCCCCCCCCCCCGCAACTCTCGCACAACTAAGGAATGCGTTGATCAATGAATGGAATAACATCCCGATGCGAACTGTCAATGCTTTGGCTAACTCTATCCAAAGGAGAATTAGGGCAGCAACGGCAGCAAGAGGGGGGCACACCCGATATTGATTTTCAGTTTGATTTTGATTTAAAGATTTGGGGGTAGCTACCAATGAATTTCAATAACTCGAGACTTGTTAATCACAAATCAATGAAATTTGGAACTTTTGTTCCATAAATGTACCGTTTTGTAATCATAGTAAAATATTTAACAAACTTTTTCAAACTTGAATGAGGGGGTGGTCGGGTGGTGCGAAGGTGCTGTGTATCTTACATCACCGGGGCGTCCAACTGATATTGGCTTACAGTTGGGCAAGGCCTGCTATCCTTGTAGTGGGTAAGGGTAGAGGGGGAATGTTTTTATTTCTTCTGTTTCTTCACTTTCATTCCTGTTCCTCTTTCTTCCCTGTCCCTCTCTTTCATCTCCTCTACTCTCTCTTCTATCTCTTTTCTCCCTTTCTCTGGGAGACGACACAAAATGACCCTCAAGGGTTGACGTGTCGTTAAACCCCAACACAATCAATCAATCAAACTTGAATGAAATTTAGGAATAAAATTTACCCTGCGTTTCTTTTTCCCTTCAGTATATATCATTTTACTTGTGGTAGTTCGATTGTTCCTACCTTTATCCAGAGATTTAGTATAGTTGGGCTCACTGAAAATAAACAATACACAACGCGAAGACTGTAAACCATTTCCCAAAAGTTACTGCAAAACACATGTCTTTGACATGCTCCGAGACTAGACTCTCCGTCCTACCCTCATCTCAGGCATAAAAAACATGGTAAAAACTGTCCAAAAACGGCAGACCGATGAGTTTTAAACTTTACTTGTTTTCAGTCTGAAATCTGTTCGAATGGTAATTTTTTTTTATATTATTCCCTTTTCTAGTCGTTTCTTGGGTTCTGTTCTAACACTATATGAAAAGAATAGAAAGAAGAAAGTTTCCTTAAGAAGCCTTTCTGGTACATCTGAAAATGGAGTTCTGCTCATGTATACGCTAGAGGGCGTAAGCAGTATTGCAAACTTCATTACTGCTTATGAAGAGTCTCAATAAAACTGAGACTCCCATTTTTTGATCTGTGGTGTATTCTTTGCTTCCAAAGGCTATCTTTTTGGCGTTTATTTAGCTCACCAAATAAGACCAATTTACCTTCTTTGCAGGTACCAGGGCCCTTACGTCCACGTAAACATAGCTCCCACCTTGGCAAATTACTAAAAAACTGGTGCCCCTACCTAACTTTACTTAGAATGACAGGGTGGATACACCTCATTGAAAGATAAATGTACCACGGAAGGATCCTCAGCAACAGGATCTGGAAAAAATTCCACAGTAGGACAGTCCGAGGGAAAAAACTAAATTTAAATGTATCTGTAGATGGAGAGAACTGTCTGAATTTCTTCATGTGTGCAGATCTGGTCCTTATTTGTCGACGGGGCAAGTACTCGGTTGCTGGAATGTCTATAATGTTGTTGACCGCTTTATCAAAAATGGTTAGCAATATCTTGGATTTTCTAGACTAGAGATTTCCTTTGGAGGTACTCAAGCATTGATCATACACTACTGCGATTTCTAAATCAGTAAGTAATATAACGTGCATCGCTTCGCTGTATCATCTCCAACTTCCGTATCTGTTCCTTGTGGTGTGAATTCTAGACTGACGAGCAGTATTTAAGGTTTCTCCTGCCCTGCTTAAGTAGGCACTGGCTTTGATCTTATCGCTGCAGGACCCGAGGTCCATTAAAAACACGAACATACTGTTGGCATTTTAGAAGATCCTGTCAGTATCGGCCAGTGACGACTGTAGATCGACTTCAAGATATTTAGTGGAGTCTGGCTGTTCTAGAGTCTGACATTGCAGTCTGTATGATGATGGGAGATCGAGATCTGGTGACACTTAAGACGCTCCACTTTTGCGGGTGAGACGCTATGCCCCTCATAGTTTTCTATTTGGCAAGGGTATGTAAGTCCTGTTGAAGAATTGCTCAGTTTCTTGGGGTTTTATTAGCCGATAAACAATTCAATCATCAGCAAAGAGCCGAGTCCGACGTTTATGAACAGCAGCAAGAGCATGAGTCCCAGAGCCGAGCCTTGTGGAACCCCACTGACCGCTGGTTCGTTGTCAGACGAGCAACCTTCCACTAACACGAGTTGTGAATGGCCAAGCAAAAAGATGATATCCATTGATGAGTATTGTTTCTGATACCGTAGTGGCAAAGTTTCAAAATCGACGTGATCAAAGGTTATAGAAAAGTCTAGGACCACCATTTCTATTTGGATTCCTCCATACTATCCAGTGAGTAGGCCAGGTCATAGAGTAGAGTAACAAGCTGGGTCTCACAACTCATTCTAGCTCAGAATTATGCTGGCAGTCAGAGAGAATTTCATAGCCATCGACATGCTTCAGTACGTTGCTTACAATGATACGTTCCAACATCTCGCAGCAAGCACAATCTAGTGATACAGGGCGACAGTTAGCTGGATTATAACGCTTCCATTTCTTGAAGATGGCAAAAACGCTGGGTTCCTTTCTATTAGCTGGCAGGGTTCCTGTTTGCAGTGACTGAGTGAAGATTATTGCAAATATTGGAGAGAGGTTTTCGTAGCACTCCGTCAGAAACCGGGCTGGGATCATGTCAGGGCGTGAAGCTTTCTGAGGGTTGATCTTCAGCTCATCTTCTTTCAACTTCCCTGCTGACAGTGATGTCTTTCATGTCTGGAAAGGTCACAATCTAGGTGCGAGATAGAATCTGGATCTTTTGGCTTGAAAATGGACTTGAGCAGTCTGTTGAGAATGTCTGCTTTATCTTTCGAAATATAAAACTGGCGGCCATTATCTTTTAGTGGTGCAAAACAAGGAAGTAAGTAAATGCACTTCGGAACTGATTCAATTAGATCCACATCAAGTTCTCGATATCAAAAGGAAAGACAGACAAATTCATTTATACGGCGGCCACATAAAGAACAGATGGCAAATAGAGTTGACAACACTTTCCCAAAAAGGTGGAAACTTAGTTGAAAGAACTATAGAAAGATAATACAGTCTCGTACAAATACGGGTCGTGAAATAGACAAACCCATATGAGCCGAGGCACAGCATGTCCTTTAAGATTGTATGTGCGCCAACCATAGACTCACCTCAGAATGCAGATACGCACATGATGCCCTGAGTCTTCGTTGAGCGCACATGCAATCTTGTTAAAAACCATATTTAAATTTGTTTAGTGTGGACCGATAGGATATAGGAGCATGTCAATAAAGAGTGATTGTTCAGCCTACTTTGCATTTTTGGCCATTTGAAACACATGTTCCGCCCTCTACCCATCTCCTATGAATAAAACTGTCTATGTACCTGTTATGATCGTGAAAAACGAGTCGCAGCCTGAGAGAATGCACAAGTGTGTATGTGTGGGAGTACGTGCGAACGAACGTGTGTATGTGCTTGCGTGCGTGCGCGCGCGCGTACGTGCTGGTAATTAATGTAGGTAAGGGAATGTATAAGGGAATTTTGAAATAGAGGATGTTTGCTCCAGTGCAGACTTCTTCCCGTAACTTACAAAATAGTATTCATTCTTTGGTTTAGAAAAAAACGTGAACCGGTCCATTACTGATAAGGACATTTCTATTATCCGACCGTCGCTGCGCTGTGTACAAAAAGTAAGCCAAAACTAACTGAAATGAACCCAACGCAGATAATAAGTTAGCTTTCGCATATACTTGGAGTATATTAAGCCATCAAGCGTTTCGAATGCCTTTCCAGTCCACATTTACAGATGTGCTCCAAAGCCATACCTCTGATACAGGGAGTTACCTCTGATAGGAGAAGCTAAGTAATTTAAACAGCTATCAGAGAGTTTGATACCTTGCAGTATCGTGGCTGGAAGTTTTGCTATTCGGTAGTTTTCACTCCATCTTCGTGGAGGAGATTTCGCGTCTAAGTTTTGGCTCGATGGGTATTTTTCGGTTGACCGCTATATAGCGTATCAAGCGAAACTGTGCCGTCTACGTAGCTTCCTGTTTTTAGGAATGACAACATTGACATTGCAGGTCAGAACTAGCGTAAACAATCGTACTATCAGGCCTCAGAAAACAGAATATTCCCAGATCAGACCAAACCGGTCACTCATTGACTTTTCAGACCCCCGCTGCATGAACTGAAATTTACAAGGGCTCATTCTTCCCTCAATAGTGTTAGAGCGGTATCAATAGCTCCGTGATAGAAAATCCGCTTCGGGAACGGGAGGTCGCATTATTTAAAAAGGTAAGAGAAAAGTCCAGGGAGGCCACAATCACAAAACGCAGCCCTTCCCAGACCCAAGGGGAAGAGGAAACAGACAAATCCAAACAAGCACAAATCGAACAAACGTACGAAAAGTACGAGGTAATCGCAATACTAAAAGGACTGAAAAACACAAGAACAAAATGACACACGGAAAAACATACAACAAATCGCCTCGTAGAATAAATCACAAAGCAAGAAAGAGTAAAGCTAACACCGGGACCACCGCCTTAGAACGGTCAGTAGAGTAAACCACCGGGGGGTTAAAGCACTTTTACAGCTAGCTAACTTCACCCTGGGTCCCGATGCTACTCTTAATAGAGAAACACAAAAAAATTCGGTTCGCATAAAGGCTCCCAACTCAGTCAATGCATCAAAGCGAAAACATAAAAACCAAATTAATCACTATAATAAACAGAGACGAGTACTCATGGCTAATTCTACTGTATGCCAGAGTCTGTATGCCAGAGTAAATGAAAAACAATAGTGAACCACGGCGGGCCAAGCCAAAGACATATCGTCAAGCGCTAACCCACTGGTTAAAGTTTTACGAAGAGGCCGTCACTGAGTCTGAGGCCCGAGCCGCCCAAACCCTTGTGCGCTCCATAACTTTGATACCCTTAGAGGTATTTTCGATAATATTTGTCAGTGATGTAGAGGAGAACCAGTAGGCGTGCCACATGTATTTTCTCAGCAATAACTTAGCAGAACTTGTCTCTCTGTCTACCAGTGTATTAAGTAGAAAAGCGTACAGGAGTGGAAGAAATTGTCTCTATGTCTACCAAATGTATTTAGAAGGAAAGCGTACAGGAGTGGAAGAAATTGTCTTTCTGTCTAGCAAGTGTATTCAGTAGCAAAGTGTACAGGAGTGGCAGAAATTGTCTATATATCAATCACGTGCATTCAGTTGGAAAGCGTACAAGAGTGGCAGAAATTGTATCTCTGTCTACCAAGTGTATCCATACAGAAATTGTCACTCTGTATACAAAATGTTTTCAGCTGGAAAGCGTACAGGCGTGACAGATATTGTCTCTTTATTTACAAAGTGTATTCAGTAGGAAAGCGTACAGGAGTGGCAGAAATTGTCCCTCTGTCTATCAAGTGTATTCAGGAGGAATGCGTACAAGAGAGGCAGAGATATACTCTCTGTCTACCAAGTGTATTCAGTACGAATGCGTACAGGGATGGCAGAAATTCCCTCTTTGTCTACCAAGTGTATTCAGTACGAATGCGTACAGGAGTGGCAGAAATTGTCCCTTTATCTACTAAGTGTATCCAGTAGAAAAGCGTACAGGAGTGGAAGAAATTTTCTCTCTGTCTACCAACTGTATTCAGCTGGAAAGCAAACAGGAGTCGCAGAAATTTTTACTCCCTCTCTACAAAGTTTATCCAGTAGGAAAGCGTACAGGAGTGACAGAAGTTGTCTTTCTCAACCAAGTGTATCCTGTACGAAAGCGTACGCGAGTCTCAGATATTGTCTCTCTACCAAGTGTATCCAGTAGTAAAGCAAACAGGAGTCGCAGAAATTGTCTTTTTCTCTCTACTAAGTTTATCCAGTAGATAAGCAAACTGAGTTCGCAGAAATTCTCTCTCTCTCCCTCTCTCTTTTTTTTTACCAAAAAAGGTAAGAGAAAAGTCCAGGGAGTGCCACAGTCACAAACCGCAGCCCTTCCCAGACCCCAAGAGGAAGAGGAAACCGACAAATCTAAACAAGCACAAACCGAACAAACGTACGAAAAGCACTAAGATTAGCTCTCTCTTCCTCAATGCATCAAAGCGAAAACATAAAAAAATTAAGTATTTTCACTTTTCCCCCATAGTGAAAATGAATGCAAATTATGCAGAAAGACGAGTACTCATGTCTAATTCTACTGTATGCCAGAGTAAATGAAAACCAATAGTTGAACCACGACGGGCCAAGCCAAAGACATATCGTCAAGCCCCAAACCACTGGTTAAATTTTTACGAAGAGGCCATCATTGAGTCTGAGGCCCGAGCCGCCGTCGTGCAATAAAAGAGTGAAGCATAGCCATCAACAATGATTGGGTTGACAACTAGGCATGCAGTCTGCCGCATAATATCCAGGCTATAGCCAATTCTTAATAAGTTTTCTGAATTGCTCCGAAAAGTTAGTTTACCTACAATTTTTCTAAATCTGTACACTAAGTCACCGTAAAATTCTGGTTCCGATATACCTTGTTGCAGAAGTGTTTTCAGACTGACGCTATATTTTTCTAACAAGGCACTGTGTCTGCGATAAAATTTCGAAAACGCCTTACGGTTTAAAATAACGATAGCCCTGCCTAAGAAGTTTGGCAGTAAGGGCTTTATTACGGTAGTTAAAGTCATTAAGATTTGAAGAAGCTCTGGCGAATCTTATAAGTTGAGATATATATACCCCATATGAGGTACGCCGGGGGACATCGCCATCCAGAAAAGGGGAATTGACTATATCAAAATCAAAATCGTCCCGTTTATCATAAATTTTGGCGGAAACTGTACCATTAGATATACATAGATTCAAATCCAAAAAAGGTGCCTCGGTATCGGAAGAATTTGCTCTATTTAATTGAAGTTCTGTAGGGTATATCCGGTCCACCATTTAGTCAAAGTAAATATTGTCAATATTTAATAAATCGTCACGGTATCTTGAAGTTGAATTGAAAGCCTCAGTAATGTCAACCTGATTTTCACGTGAGAGAGACTTCATGAAATCTCTCTCATAACAAAAAAGAAACAAATCTGCAACAAGAGAGGCACAATTAGTTCCCCTCGGAATACCAATAGTTTGTCTATAAAGTTTAGTTCCAAATCTAATAAAAATGTTATCCAAAAGATAAACAAGGGCATCACAGACTTTTTGACACGACCATAAATTGTGATTATTATACACATCAGAAGTGAAAAAAGCACATTCTTCGTTGCAAGCCAAATATTTGGTATTCTCCCGAATAAACGTTCGGTTAATTAAATCAATAAGTTTATCTTTTATAAGATGATGAGGTAACGTAGTATACAGTGTAGAAAAATAATATGTAGACAATTTAGAAGCCTGAAAGTTTTTAGATTTAAATTTATCGATAACATCATTAGAATTTTTAATTGACCAAAAATAGTTAATTCCGTCCCTTTCGTAAACAGTATAACAAGTTTATCCAGTAGGGCAGCAAACAGGAGTCGTAGAAATAGTCACTCTCTCTAGCAAATGTATTTACTGTCCTTTCAACATCTTTTGGAAGGTCGTTCTTTGCCTGGTGCTGTACACAGAAGAAGTAAATTTGCAAACTTTTGTCATGATTTAATACAAAACCATTTTTCGTAACTACCTATGCACAAAAAAAAATATTCTAGTCACGTGAGAGAGACTTCATGAAATATCTGGTTTTTAAAAAATTAAGTATTTTCACTTTTCCCCCATAGTGAAAATGAATGCAAATTATGCAGAAATCTGTAGGGTAGGTGACTTGGAGGCAGATTTTCAACAAGTTCCGCTTGTTAAATTTTTCTGAAATTTTCACAATTTTGTTGTGAAACATCAGTAATTCAAATTCTTCAAAGAAATATGAAAATTACTTACATGAAATTATATGGAAATTGACCAAATGGTTAACGTTGTTTAACGATATTATTATTTTATACACGTATACAGCACAAGGGCAGAGGAAGATAACCCTCGCAGAATAAAATTTCGCTTGTTACTTAAGGATTTTGCTACTTCAAACATATAAAATTATTGTAGTTTATTATACGAGGTGATTTGTTATAGGTCTTGCCTTGTATTATTTTGTTGTTGTACTTTTCAGTCCTTTTAGCATTGTGGTTACCTCGCTTGGTAAAGAGAGAGCTAATCTTAGTGCTTTTTTGTACGTTTGTTCGATTTGCTCTTGTTTGGTTTTGTCTGTATCCTCTTCCTCGTGGTGTCAGAGAATGGCTGCGGCTTGTGATTGTGGCACTATCTGGACTTTTCTCTTACCTTTGTTGTATGTTTGAGACACTCCAGCTAATTTTGTTTTTGTGTATGTAATCATTACTCGCAAGGTTCATTCTTTTACTATCAATTTATCTTCGCCAGACAAAGTAAAAATGATAGGAGAAGAGGTATTTCAATTTCATGTGATCACCCTAGGCTACATGTCATATATCTCTTTACAAGGCCAGATGACCACCCTATGCTACATGTCATATATCTCTTTACAAGGCCAGATGACCACCCTATGCTACATGTCATATATCTCTTTACAAGGCCAGATGACCACCCTATGCTACATGTCATATATCTCTTTACAAGGCCAGATGACCACCCTATGCTACATGTCATATATCTCTTTACAAGACCAGTCAAGAGAAAAAAAAATCAACAAGGTTTTCTTTGTCTGCTGGTGCTTACACAGTGCCTTCTTTAACTGTTCGTGCTTAACAGGGTCTTCATTCTCTTCTGATGCTTTATGAATTGCCTACTTTAGAATTTTGCCAAGGAAACCAAACAAAAGGTGGCTAAGCATAAAACACTTAAACTGGACAGACAAAAATCAAATGATCATACCTCTAAAATGTGGTTGACATCACTTCATTGGTTATGGAGAAATGCAATTTAACCACTTTCCCATTATAAGTCTATGAGAGCTTTCTGTTGCAATGGCAACCAAAACAAGAGCAGATAGGCAAATATTTAGCTGCTTGAATTGACCTTACGCAAGCAACATTTACACCAAATTAGAGTCATACTGCTTCAGCAGTGTTAAGGAGTTGTCATTTATTAATTGTTTTTAAATTTATGTTGCCATGGCAAACAAAATGGGCACTCGTCATAAAACACAAAATTTGGATGGACATTTATCAAATAATCACAGTTGCCAATGGTTTATTTCATTTCACTCGTTATGGAGAAAATGACATTTAACTATTTTCCCATTATAATTGGCCGATGTTTTGTTTTGTTCGTTCGTCTGTTATTACTGAAAATAGCCAATCCCAATCAAATGTGTGAAGTGTTATTGACTGTGTGTTCTAAGATGTCTGATGAGACCAATTTTAGCTCTAAACTGTCTGTTGCAGATAGAACAAGAGAGGTCTGAGGAAGAAAGCTCTGTTGCTGGCGCCTTAGCTCTTGCTTTCCGCTGCGCACGTTTCTGCTCGGTTTCGCTGATTCATTTTGCTTCGTATTAACCAGCATTCTTTCTTATTAGGCCTCGCTACTTTGCTCGATCCTGTGCAATCTGTTCCCCCAACTCTGTTAGTATATTGAAGTTTTTAAGGGAGGCTTTGAGGATGTCCTTGTATTGCTTCTTCTGACCACCATGGAAACGTTTACCGACTTGAAGTTCTCCATAGAGGAATTTCTTTGGCAAACGTTCATCAGGCATTCTGGTAACATGGCCTGACCATCTTAACTGTGCTAATTTCAGAAAAGTATGTACACTCTGCATCCTTGCCTTTTTCAGGACTTTTGAGTCTGGAATCCTGTCTTGCTGCTTGATCTTTGGAAGTTTTCTAAGACACCTTGTAGGGAAGTGGTTCAGTCTTTTTGCATGCCGTTGAAAACTGTCCAAGTTTCGCATGCGCATAAAAGTGTTGGCAGCACCACAGATCTGCAAACTTTTAGCTTAGTGTCAAGTCTGATTCCACGTCGATTCCAAATACTTTCACGTAGTCGACCAAACGCTGCACTAGCTTTGAGAATCCTAGCATTGACTCCATCATCAATGTGCACAGCTCTACACAATGTGCTTCCAAGGTAGGTGGACTTGTCTATCACTTGCAGTAGTTGACCCGTCACTGTGATAGTAGTCACCTTGTAAGGCTTTCCAGTTGCTGGCTGGTATACCACCTCGAGTCAGTAATTTTGATGCTGATTGTAAGATGATAGTTGTCACATGAACCAGATACTTGATTCATACTACTACTACTACTACTACTACTACTACTACTACTACTGCTACTACTACTACTACTACTACTAAAATATCATGGATGTGTCGTCTGCTGAAAATACCAACAACATATAGATTACCTTAACGATAACGTTATATCGTATGTTCTCCAAAATATTTGGCTAGACAGGTCTGAGCAAAGAGTATAGGCCTACTTGTGCTTGTATGAATGATCTTAGAAGGCAGACTAATTGGTTTTGGTGGCTGATTTCTGCTTGTGCATAGTAGAAATATGAACATAGGCAATGTTTTCATGTTGGAGCACCCTTTGCTATGTCATCAGCAAAGAGATACTCATCTAGCACCTCTGTCTGCACCTCGGATTTAGCTTGCAAACAGCTTAGGTTGAAAAGTTCTCATCATAGCGATACCTATTAGGTATAGTGACACAATCCTGGAAAGCATCTGTGAGGATGGTAGAAAACATTATGTTGAACAGTGTTGAAGCTAGTACACAGCCTTGCTTAACTCCATTTGTCACAGGGAATGGATCAGAAAACTCGCCATCGTTTTGGACCCCTACCAGCACCAACGTTTTTAAAAGCTCTTCCTCTGCAAGGCGAGTCTCACTCAGAGCTGCAATCTCAACTTTTTATCTGTCAACTTCGTCAGAACCAGTACTGTCATTTAAAGTGCGCAAATTCCATGCGCCGATGGGTAAAGGTATTACATTACCGTCTTCTTCTTTTTTCTGTTCGACCGCTACGTAAGATCCCTGCTAATCGCGGTTAACCAGCAAGGATAGGCGAAGCTGTACTGCTTTGTTCTTAAGCGAAGCGACCATATAGAAACAAGCCGCCTGTGTGAGGATCTGCAACTACAGCTTCCAGTGTTTCCTCGCCTGCTGCTTCGCCGCTAGCCCATCGCCATAGGCTTTTTTTATTACTTGCATATGTGTGTGATTGCTGTGACTGTTGCTGATTAAGATGACATGCGCTGTGAACTGGATTATAGGAAGGGAGAGCCGCGCAGGGTCAACCTCACTCTCTCGTTCTAACCTAGCTGGATCCAGAGGCAAGACAGTTTCAAGACATCAGGAGTTAAGCCTGGATACATTGGATGACCATGACTTCTGTTGTGCCTTGTCATGCTGCCCATGCTTCACAACATGCTGCTGCATTGCCGTTTGGGCCGGTGAATCATAGTAATGATTTCCTCCGCCCACCTGCCGAAGCAGAATTTACATAACTGGAACAGGAAAATTCAGACATGCAGGTTTTTGTTTGGAGTTGCCGACTCCTAGATGGAATGCCGACCAGAGCTTAAACTAGTTATTGCTACATAGATTCAGTTACCAGCTATACAGAAGCAGTATTTTAAGTGTCTTATGTACTGGCTGTTGTAGAGCGGTTATATATACCTTTGGAGTCTGGCGCAGTTTTTTTTTTATCTTATTGGTTTTTACTTCTAAATCACTAAAAAGCATTAAGGAAGCTCGCCGGCCGTATGATATATACTGCAGGAAAAAAAGTGTTTTTAATAGTGTTACTGATTTCTCGGTAATAAAAATAAAGTAAGAAAATTTCTATGCTTCGTTACAGTATTCATATCTTAAGAATGTGATTTAAATATTTTGTGTTACGAGCAGCTGCTGAAACTCAGCAAGGTCTGCTAGACGAAAGGAGTATTTGCTCAAAAGTTGCACTTACATACCACTGTTAACACTTATAAGTCACCATACAAAGAAATCACCTGCGGCACTCAGTGCCGCGCTGCACAGTCTCGTGTACTATCACTGTCTGGTCGCTTCCTTCACATACTGATCATGTCATGTTTTCAGCGCATCTTTCTCAGTGTATTCAGAATTAAAATGCATGGAAGGAACATTCCTGTCAAGAGGAGGGCCCACATAATCGGCATGTTTGGAAAATGGGGCCAGCGCAGAACAAATATTTTCAATGTCAGGACAATCTGAACATAGAACATCTACCTAGGTGTTCTGAAGGCAGATACAGTGAAACCTGTGTAAGAGAGCCATCTTTGAGACTGACTTTTAATAGTGGCTGATGTGGAAAACGTTGTCTGTCTTATAAAGGTACATGTCATGTAATATATATATACAGAAAAGACTTACAACAATAACAAAATCCTATAATATTACAAAATACATTTTCTTTACCTTTTATAAATAAATAAATAAATGATAGCTTACAATATCACATGATTGTAAAAACAAAACAAAAAGAAGAAGAAAAAGAAGAAGAAGAAAACAAAACAAAAAAAAAAAAAAAAAAACAAAAAAAAAAACAAAAACAACAACAAAAAACAAACAAACAAAAAAACCCGAAAAAACACATACACAAAAACAAATACAAAATAGTTTTACTCACTTGCAGATGCACGCATTAATATCGTCAGTATTAAAATGTTCACATTCATTGTCTTGATGCTTCTGTATCCGCCTTTAAATGACCATTACAGAGACACCTAAGTTATGGCGTTTTATACGACCTACTAACGCACATACAGTAGTCGATGACGCATGCTATAAATCAAAGCACTAACAGCACTAGTGGGTCCAATAGTCTCTGGGTGTAGGCTGGGAAAATAGTCCTAAACGAGGACGTTTCAGTTAATCTTTAACTTCCTGTAATTTCAGCAAACAATGCAGACCCTAATCGGACGCCATCTTCTGCGGCGTTTGATATGGGCCTGCCCTTTTTTTCCAGTGTTCCAGTCCAGGTTTTACAGATAACCCCCTTTACACGGCATTCTGACGTCACAGCGACAAGACAAAGGAATGAAGCATTGCTGAAAAAATTTCTCGCCGATCGTGGAAATCGAATCCGATCCTCCCGGATAAAAATCCACTGCTCTTACCACTACGTCAAAGAGTCGACTCCCTGACGCTATATATATATATATATATATATATACAAGCTATGCGTAATCTGCCAAGGCAGATACTCGAAGGTAAGAACTAAGTCGTAACAAGCGCTATAAATAACCATTACATGAATATTGTACAAACGCGCGGTTTTATTTTATTGGTCAATGATAATCACGTTGACAACTACCTTTTTTTTTTTTTTTTTTGCGTTTGTATACTATGCCGCGACTGCAAACTAATGAAGTTGTTTTTTTTTAGCTGAGCGTGATAATTAAAAAAAAAAAAAAAAAAAAAAAAAAAAAAACGACCATTGCTTAACTTTTACCACTCTGTGAGCATAGCTGTGTCTCTGTGCCGACTCCGTGTCGGCAGACGACATACAAAATGTACTGATCATATTTATCATATTTTTCTTATTTTTCCCAGATTTTAGATTTTGTCATTTCATACTAAGAGTCTCCTTTTGAGGAGATCTTTGCAACAATCTTTTTGGGAGACACTTGTGACCAGGCTGATCAGGCGATTTTGCAGGCTGATCTGAGTTTTCGCTGGTCGCACAAATCTTATTGTAGATTATATCGTTCGTTGGCTTTTTTTTTTTTTGTTTAATAATTTTTATAGAGATAAAAGTTACCCGTACGACATTTGTGTCAAGCGCGAACCCAAACCAGTTGGTGCATCTGCGCATTTAGATCCGGGTCTACACTTTTCGCTAATAGTAGAATTGCTTCTCTGTTGGCTAATAATTTTAATGCACATACATCATGTTACTGACGATTTAGACATTGATCAGACCGAGCAGATGGATGTGCAGGCTCAGCTGAGAATACGCTGATCGCATATAGCATAAAGTCCATTTTCCATTTGGAAAAGCTGGGTGATTTAGGATTACACACAGAGTGCCCTGTCATCACGAAAACATACCTATATAATTTTGACCCCCTTAAACCCCACTTTTATATAGTAAAACTGGGGTTTACAGAGGCATACTTTATTTTTTTAATTTTTGCTCAAAAAATAGATTGTGGGTACTCGTTAGAACCGCCTCGCCGAGGCGGTTCTAACGAGTACCCACAATCTATGTTTTGAGCAGAAATTTGAAAAATATCAGAGTTTTTTTATTTGCAAATTTTCAGTTTGTGGAGGTGAAATTTTCTATATATTTGAATAGGTGTGTTTTCGTAATGTGAAAAAACGCTGATCAGACTTCGCGGAGGCTGATATGAGTTTTCACTGGTCGCACTTGAAATCTGGTAGGAAGTGCTTTGCCCAGGGTCTTTTCTCTGTATGACACTCAAAAAAAAAAAAAAAAAAAAAATAAAAATAAAAATAAAAATGAATGGCCCATCACACTGGTCTAGTTTCATGTATTGGGAAGGGAAAATCAGATCGGAAACGTATTCGCACAGACTGATAGAAGCTTTCGATACTCGCTTGTGAATAGCTGAATTACTTGACAACCAAAGAAGATCTTGATTAGACTGCACCGATGTTCGCGCTGACCTGGCTCATATAATGGTTAGAAACTTTTCTGCAGTGGCTGTGCGTCAATCATATACGTCAATATATCGCCATTGCGTACGTAACATAGGATTCCAATTCGTCGTTAAGCTCATAATAGGTACATGTACTCCTTTGATCATTTGATATTCGGACCTGCCACTATCGGCGAACTTGCACGCATCTATGACGTAGTCTAGTAAGGGTAGGCTTATAAAACGATGTTGATGAAACAACTGTAGTATATCGATGAGACAACTGTAGTATTAGACGTCGTATAAATTTTAAGTAGGGGCACAACATTTCATATATTTTTGCATGTACGCCCAGCGAATACTCAAATGAGCCTGTGCATGCGCGAAGTCTGATACGTTCTTCGCAGGACACTATGTAAGTAGCTAAGGATCTAGGGCATCTTTAAGCGGACAGCGAAGACTGTTCGCTGGCCGCACACGAATATTGTAGGAAATGCTGTTTCCCGCCCAGTTGATTTCTCTGCATGACGCTCAGACAAAAAAAAAAAAAAAAAAAAAAAAAAAAAAGAATAAAGAAACATAACGAAAACATTTCTTTATTATTTTGATCCCCTTAAGCTCCACTTTTATATAAATAGTAAAACTGGGGCTAACAGGGGTACACATTATTTTTCATATTTCTGCTCAAAAACATAGATTGTGGGTACTCGTTAGAATTTTCACTTTTTGGAAGAGAAACTTTTTATATATAGTTGAATAAGTGTGTTGTCGTAATGAAAACAATTTTGACTATTCTATTTTCATTTACTAGAAAGGGAGAATCAGATCGCGCAGTCTGACAGAGGCCTTCTATACTCGCTTGTTGATTGCTCAGTTTATTGACAACCAGAGTCTTTCCTGATTAGCCTGCGCCGATGCTTGCGTGGCTTGTTCCATAAAATATTTTTTGGAGTTTTCTGCTGTGATTTTGCGTCACCTATATACGTAAATATATCGCTATTGCGTACGTAACACCGGTATCCAATTCGTCTAGTTAAGTTCATAACAGGTATCCCCGTTTATCATTTGATAACCGGCCATGCCACTATCGTCGAACTTGCACGAATGTATGACGCAGTCTTACATATTATATTTTAGCTGAGCCGAACCGAAGGCTCAGAATGTTTATCTCAATAGCCTCGATTTCGAAACTGGATCATACGAAGTTAAAAAAATAAAACAAAACAAAACATACTGGGACGAATCTTAGAGAAGGGTTGACATAAAGTAGAGACATTATTCTTTTTATATAATCCAAAATATAAGAAACAATATTAGAAAAATAGACCAGGCCTGAGGTTATAAAACTGTTTTCATGCTCAAATCAACTGAGCATGAAATTTGTCCTGTTTATAAATCTCAAATTACTAACAATTGCAAATTCTTACCTGCTAGATATAGTTGAGCATGAAAATGTCTTTGCTAATTAATATGAAAATGCCAATTTTCTTGGGATTTTCATATTTATTAGCAGAGAAAAGTTCGTGCTAAGGCTGAGTTGAGCATGAAAAAAGTTTTGTAACCTCCGGACCTGTTCATCACTTTGACTGCTTAACAACCAAATGTTATCGTTGGCATATCGTTCGGTGGCATTATGTTGGACAGATGCATTCAACAAACTATCAACTGTAACACGACCAGTCAACATTGGTCCAACATACTCAATGTTCCATGGGAAATAATATTTACAAGATTGCTTATGGAAACAAACAACACACACAAAAAAAAAAAGAACAAAATCGAAGTTTCGTTTTTATTCAACTGTTCCAACTCACCCTGCATCAACGTTTATGCAATGTCATAAGGGTCATGTACAAGCCAGGCATATAACTAATATATAAACACATGAAGCCATGGGACATAATTTTCCAGGAAGACTACTTCCCAGGGGAAACACGACTTTTTCATAGAACGTTACGTTAACGTCTGTCTATTCTACGTCATGACATTTGTAGAACGTCGCATTAACGTCGTCGCAACGTCACTTTAATTAATGCGACGTTTCATAAACGACATGTGCCCGTTGGATTATATCGCTCAGTGAGGAGGAAGCAAACATTTGGTCTCATCTTCAAAACATCTCCCGTCCAAGAAAAAATACTAAATGCATGGAAGATAGCTTTCGTCTCACTAATTTCCAAGAAAGGAGATTCAGGGTCGCGGAGCAGAAGTCATTAGAAAACAGGCCTATTCGAATACACTGCAAATGCCACCAATAAAATTGAAAGTTTTCAGAGAAAACATTCTGATATTTTTCATATTTCTGCTCGAAACATAGATTGTGGGTACTCGTTAGAACCGCCACGCTGAGGATGCTTAACATTTACCTTGCTAATTTTAAACAGCTGCACGTAATTAAAATTATTTTCGTAGAAAATTAGGTTTCATCACGAAAACACACCTATATAATTTTGACCCCCTTAAACCCCAATTTTATATAATAAAACTGGGGTTTACAGGGGTATACATTAATTTTCTTATTTCTGCTCAAAACATTGATTGTGGGTACTCGTTAGAACCGCCTCGTCGAGGCGGTTCTAACGGGTACCCACAATCTATGTTTTGAGCAGAAATATGAAAAATAGTAGAGTTTGCAGAAATATGAAAAATAGTAGAGTTTTTTATCTGAAACTTTTCGGTTTTTGGAGGTAAAATTTTCTATATATTTGAATAGGCATGTTTTCGTAATGATTCTCAGTCCATATTTTCTTTAAAAAATACTACTACTACTACTACTACTACCGCTGCTACTACTACTACTACTACTACTACTAAAATATCATGGATGTGTCGTCTGCTGAAAATACCAACAACATATAAATTACCTTAACGATAACGTTATATCGTATGTTCTCCAAAATATTTGGCTAGACAGGTCTGAGCAAAGTGTATAGGCCTACCTGTGCTTGTATGAATGATCTTAGAAGGCAGACTAATTGGTTTTGAAGGCTGATTCCTGCTTGTGCATAGTAGTAATATGAATATAGGCAATGTCTATAGGCGAGCTCGCAATTCAATTTGCTTTGCCCAGTAGTATAGGGGGAAAAACAACAACTTTGTCCTGGGTTATCCATAGACAATCAGGTTCTACATAGAGCTCCCTATATCAGTAATGAATGACAGAGGTTCAGAATTCTTCATATACATTTCAACTTTAAGGGCCTATGGAGTGTATGGGCCAAATATCGTCCGAAAACTCAAAGTATAAGAAAGACCCAAGCTATACCGTTAAAGTTTTGGTACCGGATTTTGGTACCGGATTTTCTCAGTTGGTCCCGGCAAATCCAAAGAGATCTGCCACAGTAATTGAGAATCCGAAACACTGCAAACAAAATGTTTATTTCCGGTTTGGTTTGACGACAACGAAACGTACTCAATATCATAGAGCTTGCTCGCACGGGACTGCGGCCTGTGCCGCATGTGGCCTGTCGACCACATAAGGAAGCGAGCTCGCTATTAAGGTAGTATTTAGAAGGATAATAGACATTGGTCCAACGTTGTATGCAATACATTCTCAACCGCCTCAGGGAATTGGTTCATACATACATACGTACATACATACATACATACATACCTACATTACATAACGAAACATACCCATTCAAATATACTGAAAATTTTACCACCAAAAAAAATGAAAATTTTCAGATAAAAGATTCTGGTATTTTTCATATTTCTGCTCAAAACATAGATTGTGGGTACTCGAGGCGGTTCTAACGAGTACCCACAATCTACGTTTTTGAACAGAAATAAGAAAAATAATGTTTCCCCTGTAAACCCCTGTATAAAACTGGGGTTTAAGGGGGTCAAAATCATAGGCGTGTTTTCGTGATGAGATGAATGTATGTAAATCTATATCCCAGTTTTACCATAAACACAGAAAATACAGTGTAGATATATGATTTGAAATACATATATTTAATACATGCACTGACAATACAACTCTTGCTTAATCCTAACACAGGAATGTAAGGTCAAAGTCACATACGTAGCTATATTACACCAAAATGGAAACTTGAAACTTCTTGAAAATGTATATCCCTAAATATCTTGGTCTGTTAGCCAGATTATTCCACTAGTAGATACTGCATCACGAAAACATACCTATATAATTTTGACCCCTTGAACCCCACTTTTATATGGTAAAACTTGGGTTTACAGGGTATACATTATTTTTCTTATTTCTGCTCAAAAACATAGATTCGGCGAGGCGGTACTAACGAGTACCCATATGTTTTGAGCAGAAATGTAAAACAAGTATCAGAATTTTATCTGAAAACTTTCAGTTTTTGGTGGTGAAATTTTCAATATATTCGAATAGGTGTGTTTTTGTAATGGGTTAAAAGTTTTATGCGGCCCAAGTCCCCCCAGTATTGATTTTGAGGTCAAGATCGTGGACTTAAAACTTGTACAGAACAAGTTGTTGGTGTTATTATTATTATTTTCTGTGTTTTCATAAAGCTCTATGTCTCCTGAATACATACATATATATCATAAAGGTAGCAATTGATTTGAACCACATACATATGATATTGTCCAACGTTGATCAAGCGCTACCCATGGAGTGACTTTAATGTCAAGGTCAAGGTCTACGAAATTTTACAACAAACCTTCTGATTGACATTTTCTAGTGACCTATATGTTTAGGTTGCGAATAAAAAAAATCATATCAATGCAGCACAGAATAAGGGACACCGATGATGCACAAAGTGGGCGAAATAAGCTAGCTGGGTCCAGAAAACTGGACACTTTGGTGTTTTCATTTTTTTGTGACTGTCCTTATTGTTCTCAATGATCGGTCCTTTTTTGAATTTATTCATATGAAGATAATAACCTGTTTGGTTGGTTTAAACATATTTTATTATCCAAATATTACATAACACTATACATTGTAGCACATAAGAAATAGGATCAGAACGAAAGTATGACTACTTATTTAGTTCTTCTCCTTAACAATTACAGTTGTACAAATAGTGACGGAAAAATGTTAAACAATATAGATCTCAATTTGTGGATGTGAATTAAGGATGCAGATTTGAAAGAAGAAAAAAAAAACAAAAACAAAAAAAAAAAAAAAAACACACACACACACAAAAAAAAAAAAAAAAAAAAAAACAAAAAAAAAAAAAAAAAAAAAAACAACAAAAAAAAAAAAAAAACAAATATATATATATAAAATATATATATATATATATATATATATATATATATATATATATATATATATATATATATATATATATAAAGAGCAATGATAAGATAACGAAAGCAATAAAAAAAAAAATAATCATTATATATATATACTTGAAATGACAGTAAGGTCAGAATATCAATTAAAGAGCCATAACTGTTAACTGGTTCATACTAATGCCACTTCTAAGGCTGATAAAATCAGTCGTAGAAGTCGCTTTAATATATCACAAGACCTTAAGGGATTTTAATAAAAACAATTGGGGGGGGGGGGGGGGATAAGGGCAGCGCTTCCCTGGTAAGTTTCCCACAGAATCTACTAACGTTTCAATAGAGAGTTGCATGTACAGAACATTGTATTTAAATGGCTTCAACAGTTAAAAGCGTTTTGTGTCGCTTATATACTTTTGGACTTTTTCAAATATAAGAACATTTGTTGTGTATGGTAAAGAGGCATCTCCATATAGTAGAAGATTAAGCGATATTGTTTGATACTCTGATACAGCGTTAAAGAGTTCGTTTCTCTGTGCGGTGTACAAGGGACAACAAAGTAGAAAATGGTGCGAATTTTCTACCTGTCCACAGTGGCAAAATGGAGATTCAGTTATATTTTTGGAGTAGAGATCGCTGTTTAAGCTGCTACATTTTGTTCGGAGACGTGTATGCAAGATCTGTGTTTTCCTATTGCCTGTATAGAAATATTTTGGAATAGACGTTCTGTTGCGGTTTAAATAATTCTTGAAAGAAGTAACCGAACTGGAACGTTTTGCTTCATCGGACAATTCGTTCCATTTTCTTACCACAGATGGTAGAAAAGACTGAAAATATAGATTAGTTCTAGCGTGAATAGATTGTAGGTTATCTGCATTTCGGAGGCTGTATTGGGATAGATTGTTTATTGACTGTGGTACTAAAGAAGAAAGATAAGACGGAGTTAAGTCATTATACATTTTGTAGAACATGACGAGTTTATGATTTTCCCGTCTCTTTTCTAGTGTAACCCAGCCAGTTTCTTGGTACAGGGCATTAAGAGATACAAGTTTGGTTGTTCCAGTGGCAATTCGTGCGGCTTCGATTTGGATTTTCTCAATTTCTTGTTTTTCAAATTGTGTGCAGTTGTCCCATACTATATCCCCGTATTCAAGTAAGGGCCTTATAAAAGTTGTAAATATTTTTTCTAGAGAACTCCTGTCCAACTTAAACTTGAGTTTTCGCATAATATTAATCCTGTTCCATGCTTTTTTAGTTATGTAATCAATATGTTGGTGCCAAGTGCAGTCGTTGGACAGAATCAAGCCTAGGTGTTTATGAGATGACACTTCAGCTATTTGTACTTCTTGCATAAACAGGGGTGGGTGAACAGGCTTGTTTAGTTTTCGAGATATCAGCATTGATTCGGTTTTGATCGGATTGAAGTCAACTAACCAGTTGTTTGCCCAGATAGAAATTTTTGAAAGGTCTGAGTTAAGGCAAACAGCAGATGTAATAGGATTTTCAACAATAATGTAGAGGCTAGTATCGTCAGCGAACAGGCGAATGTTGGAGCCAATTTCAGCGACTATGTCATTAATGTAGATTAAGAAAAGTATTGGCCCGAGTATGGAGCCTTGCGGCACTCCAGCAAGAATATACGTCCAGTCTGACGCGACACCAGGAAGTATAACGCGTTGTTTTCTTTCAGCTAAATAATTTGTAAACCATTTGAGAAGTTCTCCCTGAACACCTGCTGCCTTAAGTTTGTGTAAAAGCCCTGCGTGCCATACACGATCAAATGCTTTCCTGATGTCGCAGAAGACAACTCTAACTTCTTTGCCCATGTCTAAGGCTTGACAGAATGTATTGTACAAGAAACTGAGTTGGTTTACAGTGGAGTCTCCTTGTATGAACCCGGACTGTAAAGATGATAGAACGTTATTATCTCGAAGATGATTGTATAAGTGCTTGAATATAAGCCTTTCAAATACTTTGTCTTCAGAGTTTAGCAAAGAAATGGGTCTGTAATTACTTACTAATGAGGGATCATCTTTTTTATGTTTGGTTGGGTCAGGCCCGATCATTTGCAGGTCGGTTCCATAATCCATAGTGAAATTGCTCTTTATATGTGGTTACGAGTTTTGTGTCAGACCGACTAATAAACTAATAAACAGCACTGAAAGCAGCTTTCAGGATACTACGTGCGAAACATAATGAATTTATGTTTAACTACAACACTATGAACGAAACTCTCTTCGTGGTTGCACTGATAGTGAGAAATATATGATTCTAAAAAGGTTTGAAGACAAAACTATATCATCACGAAAACATGCCTATATAATGTTGACCCCCTTAAACCTCACTTTTATATAGTAAAACTAGGGTTTACAGGGGGTATACATTATTTTTCTTATTTCTGCCCAAACACATAGATTGTGGATACTCGGCCGAGGCGGTTCTATCGAGTACCCACAATCTATGTTTTGAGCAGAAATATGAAAAATATCAGAAGTTTTATCTGAAAATTTTCATTTTTTGATGGTAAAATTTTCAGTATATTTGAATAGGCTTGTTTTCGTAATGCAAATAGTTTATTTCACGGACTGCTTTGATGGCATGAAGTAAAGAAGTTTGTGATTACTTACGTGTCAAAATAAATTCTTCTGGAACAACCTCGTACATGGTTTATCTTTCCCTTAACTGAGTGACCATTACGAAAACACGCCTATTCAAATATATAGATAATTTCACCTCCAGAAACTAAAAAAAAATCAGATAAAAAATTCTCATATTTTTCTTAATTCTGCACAAAACATAGATTCTAGGTGCTCGTTAGAACAGCCTCGCCGAGGCGGTTCTTACGTGTACCCACAGTATATGTTGTTGAGCAGAAATAAGAAAAATAATGTACGAGTATACCCCTGTAAATCCCAGTTTTACTATATAAAAGTTGGGTTTAAGGGGGTCAGAATTATATAGGCGTGTTGTCGTGATGAAAACAAAATATGACTCAGTCTGTATTTTAAATTAATACAGCGAAAAAGGGAATTCAGTTATGATTGAAAACATCTTATTTTTAAAGATGTTTTAAATGTTTTTTTCGTTTTTTTTCTTAACTTCTTAAAGATGTGTTGTAAAAGTATATCATTGTAAATAAACCCGCTATTAATCATTTTTTTTTATGTGAACATTGCTGATTGTAAGCTGGAAAGGGCCAATAATTGGATTTATATACTATATATACTCTTAATGTGGATCCTTCCCCAGCGGGCGTTACGGGGGCAAAACCCCATATAGGGGATCAGGATTATAGGGGCGAAAACCCCGTCTGAAAATGAATTTAGACAATTCCAGATCATAACAATAGGTTTCCTTGAAAGCATTTTCATCATTTTACGATGAAAAATCCATAAATTTTGCACAATTATTCACTTGTGTTCACACATGTTTTATTGAGAAAAGTGTTATATTACATAGACATACATAATGCTGCACAAACTGTAAATAGAGACTCACATTGCTAAATTGATAAGAGGACTATGCATTTAAATACCAAACTTTATTATATTGCGCAAACTTAAAAAACTCATCACGAAAACATACCTATATACTTTTGACCCCCTTAAACCCCATTTTTATATATTGCAACTAGGGTTTACAGGTGTATGCATTATTTTTCTTATTTCCGCTCAAAAACATAGATTGTGGGTACTCGTTAGAATCGCCTCGGCGAGGCGGTTCTAACGAGTACCCACAATCTATGTTTTGAGCAGAAATATAAAAAATATAAGAGTTTTTTATCTGAAAATTCTCAGTTTTTGGAGGTGCAATTTTCTATACATTTGAATAGGCGTGTTTTCGTAATGGAAGCACATATTTACGTTGTTTAGAGGAATGTGCATTTAAATACACGATTTTATCAGCTTGGTACATTTTATGCAAACTATTGTGGACATTAACCATGGTCCTGCTGAAAATAGATATGCTCTGCCTTTGCAAACAATGTAGATCCAGATCAGATGGCTTCAAGAAGCCAACTGGTCCGGATCTTCACTGTTTGTCGTTAAGTATGTGAATTTGTATCAATAACCTGGATCGAGTAATCTGACTGGCTGAAAATTAGAAATGGGCGTGACATCTTAATTTATTCAGCATGGCAAAGGTTAATCTCTTCTTCAGATGACCGCGACCTATCTATTGACCAAATAACACTGGTCAAGCGATTATTTAAATCGTCGATATTGTATTAAATATTACTACTGTGTATAAAATATCCATATATATAAATAGTGAGAGTCTTACATAAACAAGACCCGTACTTTTTCACAACACTAGGCTATTTCGGACATTTATAAAGGTATAGCAGAGGACAATTAATAACTATTTAAATGCCGTCACAAAAGGCTTTCTCTGCGGGTAAGTCCATTTTATTATTATTTTCTGTTTTGATTTTATATATAAACTAGACATTTCCTCTACTTTCAGTTTTGGGCTAGTTTTGTGAAGAGAGGAAAATCGTCCTCTAAGTGTACTTGGTATTTTATTGTAAATTGTCCTGAGGAATTCTGCGGTTTTATTCATTTCATTGATGACTTCACTGCTTATGTTTTGTTTAACGTTCCAGCTTGTAAAGAAGAAATAATGAGAAAAGTCCATTTTTTATATCCATATGTATTTTTGTCGTTCTTTCTTTTATTCATGTACTTATATGTAAATACAATATTATGTTATAAATATACACGTAACACAGTTTGTTGAACGTTGATGCCATAGAATATTTATTTCTAATGTGGATGTATTTGTAACACTTTCGCAGTATACTGTCCCAACTTCCTATTATTAACAAGGTCTTGATTCTGGTTGAGTCCCGAAATTGCAAACAAAAAAAAAAAAAAAAAAAAAAAGCTAACAAAATCAAAAAAAAAAACAAACAAAAAAACAACAACAAAAAAACAAAAAAACAAAAAAACAATGAAATTCCAAGAAGTCAAACATATTTCGAAAGGACCGCATTTTGTGAAAGTGCAGCGGGCCAGGCCTATGGCCCGCCGAGCGGCGACCACGACGAGACTACATTTCTTCGATCTCTCCTGTTTTCAATCGCAAATCTAACTCCCAACTACCGCGCAAGTATAAACGTAGACTAGCTCCTAGACCTTGATGTCATGTTTTATCACTCCTAACTATAAGCTGAATTTATGTATGACATCTTGTATGGCCAGTCTCTAATAGTTGGTCTCTGACATCAAGGATATCTCCAAGATTAGTTGCTGCTATCAAAGAGGTGAGGCAAGCAGTAAGTAATAGATGGCCCTTAGTTCATTAAGTAAATTAATAATTATAATTGATTGATGAAAATAATATTGATATCCGACTAGTAGCTAGTCTAGTATAAACGGACTGCGTGCGCGTCTTTTCTCTCCGCGCAAGTGCAATGTTGAAGTCATTACCCTAAAGCGGGATTAGACTGGACGTGCGAAACCATTTCCATTGTAAAGATATCAATGCCGCATTCATTCCGTCTCTGTAAGGGATATCTGTCTTTCTAAGGTGTTAAAGGCGTTTCATTGACAATGAAGATGCTTAAATGTATTTGAACAAAGGATCAAGAATTGACATGTTTTGCAGTTCCGCTATTAAGTGAAATACTTTAGATTTCACGTTCGCATTTTAAGAAATTTAAATGAAATAAAATTAATGGTATTAATAGTTAAAATTAAAATGAAAAAATGCTTTACAGCTTTACAAGCTGATACTAAACACAACGATAAAATATCGACCCTAAGAATAAAAGTGTCATTTTGACAGAGTTATCATTACACAACAACGTCTTTATAACACTAATGTTGGGGTCCATAACATAAACCATGTTAGTTAAACAACTGTGTTATATCGAAACAAAAATGTATACATGTAGATTATATTGAAAAATGACCATATTTATGGTCATTTTACAATATAATCTGTACATTTTTGGGATCCATCTTAGAACCGTTTTATATCCAAAACCGTGTTATAACGAACCGTGTAATAAAGAGGTTGCAGTGTAACATTTTTATTATTATTATTATTATTATTATTATTATTATTATTCTTTGCATTGCCTCTAAAATAGAGATGTATACGGATTTGATATTGTGGTGTTCATATCTAAAATGTACTATTTAGAATACATTTATAAAATGTTTCTTACTCAAAATTTCAAAAGCGTCAGAAATGCTTAACTGTTCTGTTTAACCATTTGTATTTTCACTCATTAATTACATCACAATGCATGGATTTTATGTCATGAAAAAAGCCGCATAGTACAAGAAAACGGTATATCGTGATTATATCACTGAAGAGATTTGAACGAGGACCCACAACACATTACGAGGAGAAATGAAACCATAGTACACTACAACCTCTTATAAAACGATTCGTTATAACACGGTTTTGGATATAACACGGTTCAGATGGATCCCAAAAATGTATGGATTATATTGAAAAATGACCATAAATGGTCATTCTTCAATATAATCTGTACATTTTTGTTTCGATACGGTTGTTTAACTCACACGGTTTATCTTATGGACCCCTCTTTTACCTGTGGGCTGAAATAGGAATAGGAGCGGGAAAATCCGATAAATACCGTATTTACCGTAAACATTTGAACACCAAATTCCTCACAATACTTGTTCTTAAATTTGTACAATTCCACTATACTACTATTTTCTACACACGGTGGGATAGAAAACCATCACGAAAACACGCCTATATAATTTTGACCCCCTTAAACCCCACTTTTATATAGTAAAACTGGGGTTTACAGGGGTATACATTATTTTTCTTATTTCTGCTCAAAAACATAGATTGTGGGTACTCGTTAGAACCGCCTCGCCGAGGCGGTTCTAACGAGTACCCACATTCTATGTTTTGAGTAGAAATGTGAAAAATATCAGAGTTTTTTTTTTTTCTGAAAATTTTCAGTTTTTTTGAGGTGAAATTTTCTATGTATTTGAATAGGCGTGTTTTCGTAATGAGAAAGTGCTAAATGCGGCTTCTGACCGGGATCTTTACTATATGTTCAACCGTATTTACTCTAAATATTCGAACATTTTCACTCCTTAACATACCTGTTTAATATGTTCGAATATTTTGACATATCCAATCATGTTCATTTCACTACATGTTGATTGATCTTAGTATTGCTGGGTGAAAGGCAAACAGTTTAGACCCTGTTCAGACGACGCTTTCCGTTTGTTTCACAGACCCATTTTCTGAATGTTTAGTCTGCAGGAGAACCCCACCTGAACACCCCCCTCCCTCCCCCAACAAAAAAAAAAAACAAACAAAAAAACAAAAAAACATTCAGCTTTCGTTCTTGTCCTATTTAAATGTTGTCATTTGTTACATATATATTATGCAAATATTGAAATGAATTGAGCTCAGGCACCGCATTTCCATGTGCGCCCTTCGAAGACTCAGATCAGCCTGCACATCCGCGCATTCATTCGGGACACAACATTTTCTACAAGACGCGCACATGCAACCTTGTAGAATATACTGTGACCCGGCTCATATGTTTAAACTAAAACTTATGTTTCAGAATCGGAGTTCCCTCCCCTTGAGAATGGAAAACTACGTCTCTACAGTATGAGGTTCTGTCCGTATGCCCAAAGAACAAGAATACTGCTTGCGCACAAAAATATAGAGTAGGTAGCATATTTCAGTAAACCATGACAAAACGTAGATTAGTGTATTTCATTGGACAGAAAAAGCCCCATCACGAATACACGCCTTTTCAAATATACACCTCAAATAAAAAAAGAAAAAAGAAAAAAACAAAACAAAAAAAAAAAAAAAAAAAAAAAAACTGAAAATTTTCAGATAAAAAACTCTGATAATTTTTCATATTTCTGCTCAAAACATAGATTGTGGGTACTTGTTAGAACCGCCTCGGCGAGGCGGTTCTAACAAGTACCGATAATCTATGTTTTTGAGCAAAAGTAAGAAAAATAATCTATACCCCTTATAAACCCCAGTTTCTGCTATATAAAAGTGGGGTTTATGGGGGTAAAATTATAAAGGCATGTTTTCGTGAGGCTGAGAAGCCGGAGCGACCATGGACAGTACATGTTATCCGTATCAAATCCATTTCCAAGTCTGTTCGCGCATGCGCTAAGGGTATTTTGAATGATGAGACCCATTTATATGTTGCTCGAGGCCAGAAAAGGGCCCATGTGCCATATCCGGGCAACAAAGGCCATCATCAGACAATGGGCAGCCTGATCAGGGACTTGATTATTTGCTCATACAACAGAATATCTTGACGAACTAAAAAAAAAAAAAAAAAAAAAAAAAAAAAAAATCAGGTGCGCAGCATCACGAAAACATGGCTATATAATTTTGACTCATTAAACTCCACTTTTTTATGCCCCCAACTTAAAAGGAGTTGGAGGGGTATATTACTTCTGGGTTGTTCGTCCGTCTTTCCGTCCGTCCGTTCGTCCGTTCGTCACGCTTTTTGATGCATAGCATAACTTAAGAACCGTGAATGCTACTGTTTAGAAATTTCTAAACATATGGATTCCTCACGAAAATATAGCTGACAAGTATTTTTTTCTTGTCAGGATTATGCCCCTTTTCTGAGTTATGGTCCTTTGAAAAAATATGGCTGCAATATTGTCATCAAAATATCTGAAAAACTATTTAAGCTAGAGCCTTGAAACTTGATGAATAGACTGGTAATGATGAGTAGGCAACTTGATTAACTTTTGAAGAAATTTTGAAAAGTACTTCTTTAGTTATGGCCTTTGTAATTTTGGGCATTTTTATCTGATCAGCAAAATATCTCAATAACTGTTAGAGCTAGAGCCTTGAAACTTAGAAAATGGATTTGTAGTGATGAGTATATGGCATGATTAACTTTTGAAGAAATTCTGAAAAATACTTCAGGAGTTATGGCCCTTTGTAATTTTGGGCATTTCTATCTTGTCAGCAACAGATCTCAAAAACCGTTTGAGCTAGAGCCTTGAAACTTGATGAATAGACTGATAGTGATCAGTAGATGACCTGGTCATTTTTGAAGAAATTCTGGAAACAACTTTATGAGTTATGGCCCTTTGAAATTTTGGCAAATTTAAATTGTCAGCAAAATATCTCAAAAACCGTTGAAGCTAGAGCCTAGAAACTTAATGAATAGACTGGTAGTGATAAGTAGACAAGTTGATTATCTTCTGAAAACATTTTGAAAAATACTTTTTGAGTTATTGCCCTTTGTCATTTTGGGCATTTATATCCTGTCAGCAAAATATCTCAAAAACTGTTAGAGCTAAAGCCTTGAAACTTAGTATATGGATTTGTAGTGATGAGTAAATAGCCTGATTAACTTTTGAAGAAATTCTAAAAAATACATCATGAGTTATTGCCCTTTGTTATTTTGGGCATTTTAACCTCGTCAGCACAATATCTCAAAAACCGTAGGAGCTAGAGCCTTGAAACTTAATGAATAGACTGGTAGTAATGAGTAAACAACCTGATTAACTTTTGAAGAAATTTTGAAATATTCTTCTTGAGTTATGGCCCTTTGTAAGTTTTGGCATTTTCACTTTGTCAGCAAAATATCTAAAAAAAATGTTAGAGCTACAGCCTTAGTAAATGGATTTGTAGTGATGAGTAGATGGCCTGGTCAACTTTATAAAGAAATTCTGAAAAATACTTCATGAGTTATGGCCCTTTGTAATTTTGGGCATTTTTACCTTGTCAACAAAATATCTCAAAAACCGTTGGAGCTAGAGCCTTGAAACTTGATGAATAGACTAGTAGTGTTGAGTAGACAACTTGATTTACTTTTGAAGAAATTTTGAAATATACTTCTTGAGTTATGGCCCTTTGTGATTTTGGGCACTTTTACCTTGTCAGCAAAATATCTCAAAAACTGTTAGAGTTAGAGCCATGAAATTTGGTGAATGGATATGTAATAATGAGTAGACAACCTGATTAACTTTTGAATAAGCTTTTAAAAAAAATTATTGAGTTATGTCCCTTTGTCATTTTGGGCTTTTTTATCTTGTCAGCAAAATATCTCAAAAACTGTTAAAGCTAGAGATTTGAAACTTGGTGAATTGGTTGGTAATGAGATGACCTGATTAACTTTTGTGTAAATTATGAAAAATATTTCGTAAGTAATGGCTCTTTGTAAATTTGGGCATGTTTTCCTTGTCAGCAAAATGTATCAAAAACTATTGAAGCTGGAGCCTTGAAACTTGATCAATAGATTGGTAGCGATGAGTAGATGACCTGATTATCCCCCAATTTCGAATGAAATTGATGGGGCATATTAGTTTGCCTTCGCTTGTCCGTCCGTTTGTCAGTTCGTCAAGCTTTTTTTGTGCATGCCGTATCTTAAGAACTCTGCATGCTAGGGTTTTGAAATTTTATATTTGGGTTCAATGAAAAAATAGCTGACCTGTAGTTTTTCTTGTCCGGCATGTTTGTTTAGATTTATGCCCCTTTGAAAAAAAATCAGAATTAAATCTTATGAGCAAGATATCTCGAAAGCTGGGCTCTTGAAATTCGATATAGTGAGTGGGAATGATGTGTAGATTACCTGATTATATTTTGAGAGAATTCCGTGAAAAAATTGATAAAGTTACGGCCCTTTGCAGTTCTGCGCATTTGACCTTGTCAGCAACATGTCTCGAAAAGTACTTAAGCTGGGGTCTTGAAATTTTATATGCTGATTGGGGATGATGTGGAGATTACCTGATTTATTTGTTAGGGAATTCCATTAAAAATTGACAGTTATGGCCCTTTGTAGTTCTAGGCATTTTGATCTTGTCAGCAAGATATCTCAAAAAGTATTTAAGCCAGAGCCTTGCTATTTGGTATACTGATTGGGATTGAGAAGGAGGTAACCTGATTAAATTTTGAACCAATTAAATGAAATGTTGGAGTTATGGCCCTTTGCCGTTTCTGGTTTAAAGTTATTTCCCTTTTGATAAAATAACATTGAAATTTCGTATATTTGTACTGTTGTTACCATCATGGACAAGAAGTGTTGGAGTCCAGCAGTGTTAGAGTTAGGCAGTTGGGGACATGGTGTTTTACAAACACCAGATCTAGTTTATAGTAAAACTGGGGTTTACAGGGGTGTACATGTACGTTATGTTTCTTATTTCTGTTCTAAAACATAGATTGTGGATACTCGTTAGAACTACCTGTTCTAACGAGTACCCACAATCTATGCTTTTAACAGAAATATGAAAACTATCAGAGTCTTTAATCTGAAAATTTTCAGTATTTTGAAATCTAAATTAAAGGAAATTATCAACCAGTGTTTCTTCCACAAGAATGGTAACCGTCGATTTCAGTATGTTGTCATTGGCTACAAAGACACATACTTCGTTCGGGATCACTCTGATGCGCCACAAAAATACTCAGATGCAGATGTCATAAGGATGCTGGAATGTCTAATTGACAATATCTTTGTGGAGTTCGGCGGACGGATATATCAGCAAACAATCGGCATACCGATGGGTACTAACTGTGCACCGTTACTTGCCGACTTGTTTTTATACTCGTATGAGGCGTAGTTTGTACAAAGTCACAAGCAGGCAAAAAACACCTCGCACAACAATTCAATTTCACCTACAGATATATAGATGATGTATTGTCTCTGAAAAACACAAAATTTGCAGAGTTCATCTATCCACGTGAACTTGAAATAAAGGAAACAACGGAGACTGCAGCCTCCTCCTCATACTTGGATAGTTATCTCTACATTAACAATGGAAAGCTTACTACTAGGCTTTACGACAAACGGGATGACTTCAATTTTCCAATTGTTAACCTCCCACTCCTGAGCAGTAATATCCCTTCTGCACCAGCATACGGCGTTTACGATTCACAGTTAATCCGTTATGCCAGAGCCTGTTCAAATTATCAGGACTTCATGGAGCGTGGGAAAGTGCTCACTACAAAGTTGTTGAGCCAGGGGTATCAAAAAAACAAAAACAAAAAAACAAACTGGTAGCAACACTTAAGAAGTTCTATGGGAGACATCATGATCTGGTCAATCCCTACAAAGTTTCCAAAATTGTTTCTGATGTTTTTGCCAATGACGCGCCATAAGTAGACTTCCCAAATCCCGGACATACGCTTCTACCCATATTTCTTTCGTTCAGGCCTGTGGGCATGGTGGGCGAAGCTTGCTTACCATTACGAAAACAAGCCTATTCAAATATACTGAAAATTTTACCACCACCAAAAAAAACAAAAAAACTTTTCAGATAAAAAATTCTGATATTCGTCAAATTTTTTTGCTCAAAACATAGATTGTGGGTACTCGTTAGAACCGCCTCGTCGCCTCGTTATATATATATATATATATATATATATATATATATATATATATATATATATATATATATATATATATATATATATATATATATATAAGCAGCGTAGATCCCGATCGACCAACACAGTCTAGCATTCTGTTCAGCGATAGCATTTTTCCTTAAGTTTGAGTCGAATCCAGCAAGAGAAGCTATCCATACTAAGCGTTAAAAGTAAAGCAAATTTTATTCGCAAAAGGCCATTTGGCCCATGACCTACATAAATACACGGAACAGAGCAATACAAACATGACATGAAAGCATACAATGTGTAGTTGGAAATTCAGATTTCCTCAGTGGGCATAAAACGTTAAAACTACGTTACAGCAACATTGATGCAGCATTGAACCAAACGCTGATTCAACGTCGTTTGCGAATCAAAATATGTCAATCCTATTTGGGTCACGGTCTTACCAAAGGGACCTTCAGGTAATTTTTAATAATTTGTAACTTTTCTATCTTTTGAGAAATCCATCCATAAAGAATCATTTCTGAAATATTCAAGGCTCTATCATTAAACATTACGGAGATAGGCGCTTTGAAATTGTTATATAGGGTGTCAACTCTGATAACCATTATAAAAGTCAGCAAACGGCACATTTCGAAAACACTCCTATTCAAATATGTTGAAAATTTCACCGCCAAAAGCTAAAAGTTTTCAGATAAAAATTCTACTATTGTTCATATTTCTGCTCAAAACATATATTGTGCGTACTCGTTAGGACCGCCTCATCGAGGCAGTTCTGACTAGTGCCCACAATCAATTTTGAGCAGAAATTAGAAAAAAAAGAGTGTACCCATGTAAGCCCCAGTTTTACTATATAAAAGTGAGGTTTAAGAGAGGAAAATTATATAGGTATGTTTTCGTGATGATGAGGTCATAAAACAGTCCCAAATTTAGTTTCAAGACGAAAGAAATGACCTGACTAGACTGTGTTAAACAAAATGTGTTTGAAGACGATGAAAAACAAAACATTACGAAAACAAGCCTATTCAAATATATAGAAAATTTCATCCCCAAAAAACTAAAAATTTTCAGATAAAAATCTCTGATATTTTTCTTATTTCTGCTTAAAACATAGATTGTGGGTACTCGTTAGAACCGCCTCGGCGAGGCGGTTCTAACGAGTACCCACAATCTATGTTTTTGAGCACAAATAAGAAAAATAATGTATACCCCTGTCAACCCCAGTTTTACTGTATAAAAGTGGGGTTTAAGGGGGTCAAAATTATATAGGAGTGTTTTCGTGATGCAAAACAAACAAACAAAAAGAAAGAGAAAGAAAAAAAATAATAAGAACGATTTTAATAGTTAAAAACGTATATATTCGTTTACAACACTAGAACAATGTAAGGGCCCTTTTGGCAGTCGTGGTCTGCTTATGAAGCATAGCAAACAATTTGTGTACCTTATACTATAAATGCGCATCTTAGTAACGAACTCAGCCTGGATGTCAGCACATTTAGGTCGGGGCCTGCGGGGTTCACGAATTGGGCGGGGACAAAAGTTGACAAGGATAACAATCAGAGACTCTAATCAAAGAAGCTATCAGGATCAGTCAGACTCTACACGTCATGAACCGAAACCAAGGGGTAGGGGAGGGTCGGGGTAGCGGGGGGCTATAACCTGAGCAACACTCTACATGCCTTTGTTTGCCGCTTGGAACCAGTCTAGTGGTAAGCGGCCCATCTCCCGTGAGATCACAAGGTCAAGGTCGCATTCTGATGACGGTTCTCAATGATAATTGACACGATCACAATAAGAGATTTTTTTTCTTTGGATATGATAAATGAATTCTTTGGATAAGTGTTATATTTCAATTTGATAAATCTTGTCAGTATATTATTATTATTATTATTATTATTATTGTTGTTGTTGTAGTTTTGTTATTATTATTATTATTAGTAGTAGTAGTAGTAGTAGTATCAAATTAAACGACAAACCGAAAATTGAAATTGCCAGTTAACAGCTGAGACAATTTATACAATAAATATATATATATTTTTTGACAGGTACGAAACAGTAAACATCAATCTGAAGTCAAACCCAGAGTGGTATTTGAAAGACATTAATCCTCTTGGTCTAGTCCCTGCCATACAGATCAACAGTACAATAGTCTATGACTCCCAGATCTGTAACGAATACCTGGATGAAGTTTATCCTGGGGAGAAGCTGACTCCATCAGATCCCATCCAGCGAGCAAAAGATAAAATGTTGATGGAATATTATCCAAAGGTACAGTTATCTTATTTTCCTGACGTCGCATAAAAAGCCACAACTTAACCCGTCTGACTAATAAAACAGGATAATTTAGATATAAGATTAAAAATTAGTCATCGTTTCAATGATGACGATATGACGATAGTATCTTTTCTGGACGCCTGAGATCGGAACGTTTTCACCGTGTGAGTAATATGAGGTAATATTAAATGCCCAAATTATGGTACGTCTGAACACCCCAATACATCCAGAAACCTATTGACAATCTACAGTGTCACAGACTTCAGTTCGATTATTCATGTTAAACATAAATGAATGGCAAGAGGTGCACTTTTGTTCTACCTCTTTGAAACATCCTAAAATGCCAGTGCATTATCTAATAGCACCAAACGATGACTTTTATTTTTGCATCACGAAAACATGCCTATATAATTTTGACCCTCTTAAACCCCACTTTCATGTAGTAAAATTGAGGTTTACAGGGGGTATACTTTATTTTTTTCTGCTCAAAAGCATATATTGTGGGTATTCGTTAGAACCGCCTCGTCGAGGCGCTTCTAACGAGTACCCTCAATCTATGTTTTGAACAGAAATATGACAACTTTTTTTTAACTGAAAATTTTCTTTTGTTTTGGTAGTAAATTTTTCAGTATATTTGAAAAGGCATGTTTTCGTAATGGTTCCCCTTTAGAGAATATATTTAGGTTTGGTATCTGATACATTTACATTTACTTTTAAAATAAATCGACCAAAGATCGACGCTTTGCTCTTTTGTTGCCAGTTTTGGCAGCGTAGCTATTGGTTTCAATGGAAAACTGTTGCTTTCAGAATTTTGATGATTTTTAATTTGTGATTTATAATTTCACGAAAACACGCATATATAAATTTTATCCTTTGAAATCACACTTTTATATTGAAAATCTTGGGTTGGTTTACGGGGGTATACACCTATTTTTTCTTACTTTGCTAAAAATTCATAGAACAGGGTATTTGGTAGAACCGCCTCGCCGAGGCGGTTCTAACGAGTACTCACAATCAATACTTTTAGCAAAAAAAAAAAAGAAAAATATTAGGCTTTTTTTTTCATCTGAAAATTTTCCTTATTTGGTTGTAAGCAAGTCAATGTATTTCGTTATGTGTAACTGTTAATCAGAATGAATAACTAAAAAAACTCACATATACTGCATCTATGTTTACGTCAAATTCATCATGAATCTTTAATCAAAACCTGACTCATTACAAAAACATGCCTATTCAAATATACTGAAACTTTAACCATTAAAGAATGAACATTTTCATATAAAAACTCTCACTGATATTTTCATATTTCTGCTCAAACATAGATTGTGGGTACTCGTTAGAACCGCTACAGTGAGGCGGTTCTAACGAGTACCCAAATTTATTTTGAGCAGAAATAAGAAAAATAATTTACACCCCTGTAAACCCCAGTTTTACTGTAGAAAAATGGGGTTTTAGGGGTCAATACTATATAGGCATGTTTCGGGATGGCACAAGATCCTAAAGGAAGTAATTAGCCCTAATAAAACATAACAAAAAAAAAAAAAAAAAAAAAAAAAAAAAAATGCTTCGAATATATGCGCAACGAAGACTCAATTAAGTCTGCGCATCTGCGCAGTCTGGCCAGTCTTCATTGTCCGCATGAAGAAACTCAGCATCATTGACTATCAGAAATGCAGCCAGTGAATATTCTGAACAATCTGCGCGAATGCGCCCGCTGAACTAAATCATCACTGGGCGCACATGTCCGAAGGTACGCTTTCTCACGTTGCAGCACGTATTGCACTCACCAATGTTGATTTAAGCAACCTTTGATAGACATGCAAAAATCATTACGAAAACATGCCTTTTCAAATATACTGAAAATTTTAACACCAAAAGTTGAAAATTTCCAGATAAAAAATTCTGATATTCTTCATAATTTGCTCAAAACATAAATTGTGGATACTCGTTAGAACAGCCTCGTTGAAGCGGCTCTAACGCGTATCCACAATCAATGTCTTTGAGCAGAAATAAGAAAAATAATGTATACCCCTGTAAATCCCAGTTTTACTATATAAAAGTTGGTTTTTAAGGGGTCAAAATTATATAGGCATGTTTTCGTGATGAGACCGGTTTGGTGAAAATATAATTTCGTCTTAAAAAAATGATATTACGTTTATATCTTTGTTTTTTCAGATAACGGGGTCCTATTATAAAGGTGTCAGATCAGGTGACTGGAAACAGGCAGCCGAGGACTGTAAGAAAGGGCTGACAATATTCGAAAACGAGTTGGTAAAACGAAACACCCCATTCTTTGGAGGTAAGCTTTGAAATAGCAACTCTGAAATAGTACATGTAAAAGGGATATCACAATTGCTATGGATGTAACATTAAGTTGTAGAATACTTTGATATCTTAGAAACTTAGTTTAACCCTTAAAACGCCAAGAAAACCGGCATCTGAAAATGTCGTCTGTTTGTGTCGTCTGCTGAATATTCTTGCAAACTTTTCAAACCTATTTTTGCATACAGGCAAACAGTCTGGACCCAGAGTGCTCCTTTAGGATCAGTCTGGTCTGGGTCCACCTGTTTGCAAAAATGACTTTTAAAATCACAAGCAGATGACATAACAGACGACAATTGTTGTGATTGGCAGTTTAAGGGATAAAGACTCTGGCATGAACTGACAGAACATGCATCTGCATTTGCCAAATATCCTAATTAGTGTGTTTTGTTGTACCGTTGCTATTATATACATGTATAAGAATATGTTCAGAAAAATACAAACCAGATGTACACATATCAATTTATTTCTCCGTTTTGAGAAATCATCACGAAAACATACCTATATAATTTTGACCCCCTTAAACCCCACTTTTATATAGTAAAACTGGGGTTTACAGGGGTATACATTATTTTTGTTATTTCTGCTCAAAAATATAGATTGTAGGTACTCGTTAGAACCGCCTCAACGAGGCGGTTCTAACGAGTACCCACAATCTATATTTTTAGCAGAAATATGAAAAATATCAGAATTATTTATCTGAAAAATTGCCATTTTTTGGTGGTAAAATTTTCAATATATTTGAATAGGCGTGTTTTCGTAATGTAAATTCTTCGTAGGAAGAGATAAGGTGATATTTATGCATCTCCTTTGTATAGTTGCTATTTAGTTAATGAGATATCTAGACATAATAAGTAATGTATGTATGTATGTATGTATGTATGTACGTATGTTATTTTTTTCATTTACACACTATTTTCAGAAGGTGACACATTTAGCTAAAAAATAGCCATTCTACCAAGTGGTCCTCTACTAATATAATAAATTCTCTAAAACTCATGTTACTTGAAAAGAGCAAAAATATATACACATATCAAACATACATTCTAAAAAATGCAGTTTTATCTAAAGTTAAGAGATCATGCAAATGGTATAACTGCATTACGACTCGTAAGAACATTGGGACATTATTAAGAACATTTCGAAACTACTCTAAAAGCATATAAATACCATTTGCAGTGAAGATTAAGATGTGCAATTACTATCGCGCTTGTTATCAAACATAATATTGCACATGATTTAGCGGGTGCATAAAATTCCGACATCGGAAAAGTTGATAAAATCATGTTTATGCTAATAATAGCCTGCACTGTAAAACTATGAACAACTCATTCAAAGGAAGTTAATTAAAACTGGGACGGTCTTGACATTTCAAGACTATTATTAACATTTGTTAAGATATTCTTTTACACACTTTTTTACAAGAACTTAGGGACGGAGCTGATTTAATGGCACATGGTAAAGCGTTCCATAATTTTGACGCTGAACATGAGAATGATTTATCATAGAGCGCCGTTCTATGGTATGTATGTATGGGGTGGGAGTGGCTGAGTGGTTCGGTGTGAATGGGTAGTTGGCTGTTTTCTAACTGGCAACATTTTATTCATTACTAAAACACGCCTATTCAAATAAATAGAAAATTTCACCTCCAAAAACTGAAAATTTTCAAATAAAAATCTCTGATATTTATCATATTCTGCTCAAAAACATACATTACGAAAACATGCCTATTCAGATATACTTGAAAATTCTACCATCAAAAAATGAAAATTTTCAGATAAAAAATTCTGATATTTTTCGTACTTCTGCTCAAAACATAGATTGTGGGTACTCGTTAGAACCGCCTCGTCGAGGCGGTTCTAACGAGTACCCACAATCTATGTTTTGAGCAAAATTAAGAAAAAATAATGTATACCCCTGTAAACCCCAGGTTTATTATATAAATGTGGGGTTTAAGGGGGTCAAAATTATATAGGCGTGTTTTCGTGATGGATTGTGGGCACTCGTTAGACCGCCCCGACGAGGCGGTTCTAACGAATACCCACACTCTATGTTTTGACCAGAAATAAGAAAAATAATGTATACCCCTGTAAACCCCAATTTTACTATATAAAAGTGGGGTTTAAGGGGGTCAAAATTATATAGGCATGTTTTCGTGATGGATTTTTGATTTTAGTTCTGCTGCAGTTCAAAACATCAGTCTCATTTATGAAAAACTATATAACTTCAAACTGTTAAGATATTATTTCAATACTCAAAGTTTTACATTATATAAGCGAACATTCAAGACCCATGCAAGACTGCTGATGGAACGCCGTGGTGTAGTGTTCATGTGTCGAAATCAAGATAGAGAGCTAACGGGTTCTACCCAAGCGAGCCCCAAGTATTGTGCTCTTAAGCAAGACACTTTATCCACCTTGCTTAGTGCTGGTTTCTACCAAGGAAGACCTGCGCATAATACTCATAAAAGAGGGTACCACAGTTTAACTAGATAGATAGACATATAGATAGACTGGTCTATATTCTTTGCTTTATTGTTTCCGTAGGTGCAAAACCCATGAACATTGACTTCCTTATCTGGCCACACTTGGAGAGAATGGAGGCTCTTATAAACTTAGTGAAAGAGTTTGATGTGACTCTGGATGAATTTCCATTGATTAGCAAATGGATCCAACTCATAACGGCAGTGCCAGCAGTGAAAGACACAATAACCCCAATAGATGATCATCTAAAATTATGGGAGGGTATGAAAGCTGGTACTTTTAATTACGATTATGGACTTGAAGAGTAGAATGACCTTTTTTCATTCCATTACGAAAACACGCCTATTCAAATATATAGAAAATTTCACTTCCAAAATCCTGAAAATTTTCAGATAAAAAACTCTGATATTTTTCATATTTCTGCTCAAAACATGGATTGTGGGTACTCGTTAGAACCGCCTCGACGAGGCGGTTCTAACGAGTACCCACAATCTATGTTTTTGAGCAGAAATAGATAAAATAACGTATACCCCTGTAAACCCCAGTTTTACTATATAAAAGTGGGATTTAAGGGGTCAATATTATATAGGCATGTTATCATGATGGTTAGTACGAAAGTATACATGTACATGTACGGAAAATGCTAACATTACATCGGCCTTGTAAAAAGCTTTAAACAACGTTTGTATTGGTGTTGGCATTTACGTCCAAAACATGTTAACTATTAATTTAGTACAGGGAATATAGTACATATGTGGCAAATCAAACGGTCCACGTCGTGCTAATGATAAACTCAACTATACAGAGAAACTCAGCCGATACAGCCGGAACTCGGTCAATATGTTTCGGCCAATATCGATTACATCATTTCCGTTAAATGATGTAATCGATTTTGGCCGAATTGTATTGGGCGAGTTCGAACTGTACCGACCGAGTTTCTGTATTTGTCAAAGTTTGTGTTCAGATTTTACTAATTGAGGTTAGATCTAAAGAAGTTAATTGATAAATCCTACCTTAAATAAAAAAAATGCCATTAATACAGAGTCACCTTCTTGAATAAAAGCATTATAAGATTCACGTTTACAAAGTGTTTAATTCCGTCCCTTAACTGGATTTAGTTAATATGTGGCATAGTGGTAGATATGTGTACACTAATTGAACACCAGCCAATATTCTATGATCAAAGTTGCCAGTTTTGAGGATATTAGTTTCTTTTTTTTTTTTTTTTTGCAAAAATACGCGGTTCTTAATAAGAAATAAAAAGAAAAATAATATTTTGAATATGTCTTTATTTCTTCATATTTTCCTGCCGTTGCTTACTTCGTTTTGAGAGCATGAATCTTGACTACGGACGCATTAACAAAGAGCAAATTCAAATTCAAAAATATTTTTGTAGGCGCATTTTCATCACCAAACTATTGATGCATTGCTGATTGTCTTGTTTCTCTACCAGACCAAATGTTGAGGGTGCTATCTAGAACCACTTGCATACTCAATGCCTATTCGTTACGAAAACACGCCTATATAGTTTTGACCCAATAAACTCCACTTTCAAACAGTAAAACTGGGATTTACAGGGGTATACATTAATTTTCTAATTTCTGCTCTAAAACATAGATTGTGGGTACTCGAAGAACCACCTTGCTAACGAGTACCCATAATCTATGCTTTGAGCAGAAATATGAAAAATATCAGAATTTTTTATCTGAAATTTTCATTTTTGATGATAAAATTTTCAATATATTTGAATAGGCATGTTTTCGTAATATTTTGTGGAGAAATAAAAAATAATGACCTGGATACCGCTCTTATCTAGTATGATGTCAGCAATGATATTTCACAATAAATACAGGAAAAATGAGGAAGATTTGGTTATTGTTTAAATTAAGTAAGAAGAAGAAAAGAAAAGGTTTGTTTTTGTCCATTAAAATTCGAATAAAGTTTTGAATACACTAAAATCCAGAAGTTTTCATGCAACAAGTCTGCCTACGTTTGATTTTTCCACGCTTTACACTACCTCATAATCTTATTAATGAAAAACTTGATGATTTAATTGATTGGACATTTAATAGGAAAGGTTCCCTCTATCTTGCATGTAACGGAATAAATGCTTTCTTCACTTCCGAAAAGCATAGAAATAATACCTTATGGCCATGTCAGAAAGTGTGTGAAGCTATCACTTTTCTACTTGACAATATTGATATCAGATTTAGTACTTAGCTATTTAGACAAATTGTGGGTATTCCGATGGGTACAAATTGCGCACCGCTTCAGACTATTTTGTTCTTGTTCTGTTATGAATGAGACTTCACGGTATCTCTTTCTGAAGAAAAGCAAATTGAAGTCATTGCTTTCAGCTTAACGTCTAGATATTTGGACGGATTATTAAATATTGATAATAAGTACTTCGATGGTTTGACTACACTGTAGCTGGTGTTAGTGCCGCGTGGCGGCGGTAGAACGTCCCCACGTACATTACCATAATGCAGATTGTATTTCATTTCCTTTAAAATCATTGGGCCTATTGTGGGTATATTTGGAAAATGAAGTTCTGCCCATGTATACGCTAAAGGGCGTAAAGTGTGTTGCAGACTTCATTACTGCTTATGAAGAGTCTCAATAAAACTTCGGCTCCCATTTTCTTATCTGTATTATTGCATAAAAAACAGTGTCGCACGTTATTAACAGTCGTGCATTAACCGTGTATTAACAAGGCAATTCACGCGCTGGTAATGCACGGCTACACAACTTTCAAAATGATCGTACCTGGGCCACAGATTTGCTGCCGTTACGAGATGTGTACTGCCCGGCCCTAGAACGATCATAGTCAGTGGAAATTACGTTCGCGAGACCTCGGTGAAAAGGCGAAACAAACTAATGCAAGAAATAACGCAAAATGTAGCAAATGTTTTCAGTTTTTATGCAATAATAGCGATCGAACATGGGTTTTCAATGCATTAACATTCGCCAGATCCCTTGGAGGTGTTGAAAACCGCGGCCTTCGGCCTCGGTTTTCAACACCTCCCACGGGACCTGGTGAATGTTAATGCATGAAAAACCATGTTTGATCCCTATAGTGTGTTCTTTGTTTCCAAAGGCAATCTTAATGACGTTTATTTTATCATGGTCGCATTCGATACATGGACATTATCACAGAACATAGCTGATCAATGACAGCAAGAAGAAGAGCAAATAAACTTTGACATACATGACACAAGCTATGATCCAAAAAAAAGCAATCCAGAACAGCAGATTCCATCTTCCCCGAGGTCCATCTTCCCCAATGATATGATCACTGTACTAGACAGAATCCTCTAAACACGACATTAACCCTTCTCATGCTGAATAGAATTAGATGCCACGACCAGTCCTAATTTCCAGCTAATCAGATTACTTGATCCAGGGTTTTGATATCAGTTCTCATATTTAATGACAAACAGTGCAGATTCAGAAGTCAACTGATCTGGATCTACACTGTTTGCTAAGACAGGGCATGAAGTGTTTAGCAAGACAACTTAAAAGACAAACTAAGAAAAAAGCCTGTGATAATTTTCTCCAGCTCTTTATAAAAACATGTATTGTGGCTACTCATCAGAAGCACATTGCCGACGTGCTTCTAATGAGTACCCACAACATATCTTTATACGCAACCTTAATAGCTCCGCTGTTAACGATGCATGACGCAAGAGAAATGCCCTTACACCATATGGAAACAAGTAAGCCACATCTGAGAGTCTGGACAGGACCTTCTCCATCTATATATAGACAGCCCTCTCTATACATTGTACCGACACTCGATACAACAACAAAATCCGTTATATTGACAATTTGACTGTCACGAAACCTACGCTTAAGAGGTAACAATTAGTCATAAATTATGCAAGAATATTGTATTTAATACTATAAAGAAATATGTTTTGGATATTTATTAGAATTGCCTAAACGAGGCGATTCTAACAAATATTTAATTTACAACAGCAAAGTCATTTTAATGGCAACGTCTTTGGGAACAAATACTGGCATTGTAACGAGGGTTCACTTTGTTCTACTAATTCTGTTTTGATTCATGATACGGTGATGCGCCCTTCTGCCATCCATCTGGCTATTGGCAGAAAGGTTTTTATCTCGGTTTGACAAAGATAAGTATTTTTGGGCCTTTTTGCAATATCATCCGGGTGTTCTCTTCATCCTTCGACATGACTGAAGTGTTGTTGACAGGGCTGTTAAACTTCACTGCAATCAAAATTCTTTTGATTCTGCAAGCAGGCAAATGAAGCCTTGATCACAATTATACTGACCGCCTTTCTTCGTAATGCAGTAGAGATCTTTTTCTTATGTTTTTCATCAAATAAGCAGATACGTGAATAAACGTACCTTCGGACATGTTACCAACGATAACTCAAATCAGCCTGCGCCTCCGCTTAGTCTGATAAGAGCCTTTGATAAAAAAAAAAAGTCCGATAAGAAACTTTGCAACCTTGGCTATCAAAAATGCGCCCAGTGAAGATTCTGATCAGACTATGCGAATGCGCAGGCTTATCTCATCACGAAAACACGCCTTTAAATTTTTGACCCCCCCCCCCCCCTTGAACCCCACTTTTATATAGTCAAACCGGGGTTCACAGGGGTATTATTTATTTCTCTTATTTTGCTAAAAAAACACAGATTGTGGATACTCGTTAGAACCGCTTCGCCGAGGCAGTTCTAACGGGTACCCACAATCTATGTTTTGAGCAGAAATTTATATAATATCAGAATTTTTTATCTGAAAATTTTCCTTTTACGGTTGCAAAAGGACCAGTCTCCATAAGGCCTGTTTTATGGCCACTTTAGATTTTTTTCTAACTTTGCAAATTTATACTTTACTATGTATCGCCAGCATGTGACTAAATATCAAGTCAATCACTAACATGTTCTTTAACCACATGCATGATGAAAGTGGGTAGGGTAATTCAATACGGTTGAGGGTTCTTTGACTGAAATGTTATTATATATTATTAGGATGCCTGATCGGAAACAAATTGTTTAGTCTGCTACATACACTTAATGTACCTGATAGATCACGGCAATATTGGGATGGAACTGCTGTCGGTTTTGCTTAGATACTCGCTTATAAGACATACCTAATTTTCAGCGATTTTCAATGCCCCAACTTTACGCAAAACCACAACATGTTTTTATTTTTAATGTGATCCTAAAGATATTTGGCAGTTGAATAAAACATATAATCGACGTTTCAGAAGTATGGGGGATTTTTTCTGCTTAGACCCATTTTAAGTTGTCTGCCCTTGATTTTGACTTTTTATTTTCAATATAGACTTATTTTATATCGACTGAATCTATACTCATATTAAGTATTATTTATAACATTGCTTACTCAGAAAGTATGTGCATCCATTCAGAAAAGGATCGTTTCTGTAAGTTTCTGTGCTGAGGGTACAACTGCAGTGGGTGGGGTAGTTTCACTGAGACCCCTTAAACTACATTACGAAAACATGCCTATTCAAATATATAGAAAATTTCACCTCCAAAAGCTGAAAATTTTCTGATAAAAAACTCTGATATTTTTTTTATATTTCTGCTCAAAACATAGATTGTGGGTACTCGTTAGAACCGCCTCGCCGAGGCGGTTATAACGAGTACCAACAATCTATATTTTGAGCAGAAATAAGAAAAATAATGTATACCCCTGTAAACCCCAGTTTTACTATATAAAGGTGGGGTTTAAGGGGGTAAAAAAATATAGGTATGTGCTCGTGATGCTAGGATGCTATCAAACAATATTGCCCTTGTCATTATGAAAACACGTCTATATAATTTTAACCCCTTCCAACCCCACTTTTATATATTAAAACTGGGGTTTACAGGGGTATACATTATTTTTCTTATTTCTGCTCAAAAACATAGATTGTGGGTACTCGTAACGAGTACCCACAATCTATGTTTAGAGCAGAATTATGAAAAATATCAGAATTTTTTATCTGAAAATTTTCCTTTTCTTTGGTTGTAAAGTTTTCAATATATTTGAATAGGCGTGTTTTCGTAATGTGCGAGGTAATATTACCATTTGTTCACCCGAGGCAGAAAATTTTACCTGAGGCATTGCCCGAGGATAACATTAACTGCCGATGGCGAACAAAACTTTATATTACCCGTGCACAAGGGCAACCCTTGTTTTATTATACCAAATTCTAACAATTGCTGAACTTACAGCTATGACGTCATCGGAGGGTAATATTACCTGCGAGGGTAATATTGCAGGGAAACCTGATATTAGTGAAAAATTACGCTGCATGTGAAATGCGCTTACTGAAGTGACGTCAGACAGTAATATTACTACAGAGAATAATATTACAGGGTAACATGACAGAATAATATCCTGTTTGTGCTATTCTCTCGATCACTGAAATTCTTAATATAGCTTAAGAATATGAATGAGGTATAATAAATGTACATGTACCAAATGAAATGATGTCTTGAGAAAGTAGGATTGTTTTTTTTTTTTTTTTTTTTTGTTTTTGTTTTGCTTTTACAATTTCAATCCGAGCTTTACAGAATTTGATAGAAGTGACGTCAGACAGTAATATTACTACAGAGGGTAATATTACAAGGTAACATGTCAGAATAATAGTCTGCATATGATATGCTCTCGATTACTGAAATTCTTAAAATAGCTTAAGAATATGAATGAGGTATAATAAATGTACATGTACCAAATGAATTGATGTCTTGAGAAAGTAGGATTTTTTTTTTCGTTTGCTTTTTCAATTTCAATCCGAGCTTTACAGAACTTGATATTCTATCAGATGAATCGGCCACAGAAAAATAAATACAGTAAATAATGTCAAGTGTATTTGAAGATGCCAAATATAGTTTGAATTAATCTGAAAAGTCCATTTTGTTTTCGAAACATATTTACAGTATTGTCCGGTTTGAATTGAATCTGTAAGACTAAATTACACTGACCTTTAGACACGACTGTTCAAAAAAGCAGTTGTAGTAACAGAATATAAATAAATATGTTTTCAGTAAAGTTGTATTGCAAAAAAAACCTTAGAGTCAGCTGAGGTGACAATTCTAAATCAACTGCCAAAAAATGTTTAGCTGCCAACTATTTTAAATAATAGTGACATCATATATTTTCCCCTCATTTTTTTTTACAACCGTCTATTTTTAAGAATTGTTTTTCTTCTTTGCTTGTCTTTTTTAACTGTTTCTGTATAGTCACAGATAAATCTTTGTAAAACATAGTATGCAAAGTGTGGAGATAGGAATCTGTAATTCCGTGATATTTTCATCAAGCATCAGGTAATAGACTGACAAAGTAAAGAAGGAAAATAAAATCATTTAAATGTGATTTGAGAAGATTCACATAGAAAAAATCTTAGTTTAGAATTATCCCTCAAAACAAATGTCAAAGAAGACGTGTTTTGTTAAAAATGGATCGGACGAAAATGATTCCGTTTGACCCACCCCTGCTCACAAGGAAATGAATCCGATACAGTACTATGCCTATTATAAAGTATAATTATACTTTCAAATGTTTATGGCTAAAGTGACTCCCATCTAACACCATAAATGAAAGTGATTCAATGTCCATTATAAAATGAATACTGTCAAATGTTAGGGATGAAAATGACTCCCTGTCCGACTCCTACTTAAACGGAAACGAATCTGCTGCGCCATTTATGAATAATATACCTTGAAATGTCAGGGGTATAAACGATTCCCTGTCCTACTCGCACTTCAAAATGAAATTAATCTGATACTATACCCATAATAAAGTAAGATAGATACTTTAAGATATCTGCAGCCCAGATGCATCACGAAATCACGCCTATATAATTTTACCCCCTTAAACCCCACTTTTATATAGTAAAACTGGGGTTTACAGGAGTTTAAAATATTTTTCTTATTTTGCTAAAAAAACATAGATTATGGGTTTTCGTTAGAACCGCCTCGCCGAGGCGGTTCTAACGAGTACCCACAATCTCTGTTTTCAGCAGGATAATGAAAAGTATCGTAATTTTTTTATCTGAAAATTTTACTTTTTTGGTTGTAAAATTTTCAATATATTTGAATAGGCGTGCTTCGTAATGAATGTAGATAAATTAGTTATATATAAAAACTGCTTACATTTTCTTTTCATAGCGCTTTTATTTATCCAGAAGCATACAAACAATATATACAGGCTACAATATTTGTAAACATCTGATCTGGGGCATGGTGTCTAATGATACTATGCAGCTGCCAATCTAATATACATTATATTGAAAAGTTTGGAAACTAAGCTTTCAAGCAAGTCTTTTGAACCAATGATACAGATACCATAATGATGATTTTAACCTTTTGGTAAAAATTCTGCACTGTCTCATTTTTAACTAAGGTCCGATGAGTCGTTGAACATGTCTTTGGCAGGATCACAAAGTGAACAACTTTTCATTTTAAGGTGACAAATAGTCTGATATCATAATATTTAGGTGACAGGGCTTACTGTTCACTATGCATCGCCTACTATAGACACCTCTAATGCGATTCTTATATCACAAGCTTAGCCTCCAACAAAACCATCGCAAAAAAAAAAAAATGATGGCCCTTGCTTACAACCAAACATGTTTCATGGTAAGATAATAAAAATAAGTGTGATAGGAAATGGCTGATATGGCAAAAGATAGATGATGCAAATACTTAGGAGTATCAAGAAATGACACAAAAAGAAACCAGACCCTTGACCATGGACTTATTAGTCGAAGTGCTCATTGTGAGCTATTGTGATCGGTCAATGTGCGTCGTCTATTATGCGTCGTGCGTCATCAGCCAGTTGCTTTGAATGTCAGCTCCTCCTATACCCATGTGCCAATCGACTCCAACTTGGTAGGACGCATCGGGGCGACCTCTAGATTAAAATTAGCTAAACCGTTCTGATAGGAAATCCAAGAAGATGGCCACCAGGCGGCCATTTTGAAAGTTTATTTAAACTTCTCCTGAACCGAACTGTCAACTGTCTCCAAACTTGGTAGGAAGTATCTGGGTGACTTGTAGATTAAAACTAGTTAAAATTAGCCCGATCCAAAATCCAAGCTGGCACCTGTCTTGAAAAAAATATTTTGATCTTCTTCATCTGAACCAAAAGGCCAAATGAAGTGAAATCGGGTAGAAATTATCGGTACGACATTTAGATCAAAAACAGTTAAACTCATTTTATCAGAAGTCAAAGATGGCTGCCATCTTGCAACTCAACTCTATTTTGAACTTCTCAAGAACCAAAAGGTCAATTGACTGGAAACCTGGTAGGAAGTATCGGGGTGATCTGTAAATTAAAGGTAGCTAAAATCATTCCAATCAGAATTCCAAGACGGCTGCCACAACTGCTATCTTGGAAAACAATTTCGAACTTCTTCCAAGGAACCGAAAGGCCAACTGACTCGAAACTTGTCTGGTACTCAGTTGAACGATACAGGACAATCTTAGCCCTTTTGTTTCAGCTCCAAAACGCATGCCCCTACATCGATGAACACTGTTGTGCGCACATTTGCTTTGCTTACAGGAAAGAAAAGCATCTCCAATATATGTTATAACTAGAATAACATCTAAGTTTAGGAGTCCAGGTGAAACTACCCTCACCCACTTCATTTGTGCCCTTAGCACAGAAACTTACGGAATGCTCAACAAACTCCCTTTTCTAAATTGCTATATATACTTTCTGAGTGGGCGATGCTATAAATGATACCTCGTATGAGCACTGATTAAGTCAATGTAAAATAAGCCTATATTGAAAATAAAAGTTCAATATCAAGGGCAGACAACTTAAAAATGAGTCAGCGAAGTAAAAATCCCCTATTATTCTGAAATGTCCATTATATGTTTTATTTAACTGCCATTTTTTTATTGGATCACACAAAAAATACAAACGTGTTGTGGTTTTGTGTAAAGGTGGGGCATTGAAAATCGCTGAAAATTAGATATGTCTTATAAGCGAGTATCCCACCAAAACTAACAGCAGTACCATTCCAATATTGCCGTGATCTATCAGGTACATAAGTGTATGTAGCAGACTAAAACAATTTCTTTCCGATCAGGCATCCTAATAATATAAAATAACATTTTATTCAATGGACCCTCAACCGTATTGAATTACCCCACCCACTTCTATCATGCATGTGGATAAAGAACATTTACTGATTGACTTGATATTTAGTCACATGTCTACCGATATATAACAGTATAAACTGGCAAAGTTAGAAGAAAATCTAAAGTGTTCATAAAACAGGCCTTTTGGTGACTAGTCGTTTTCAATATATTTGAAATAATGTGTACCCCTGTAAACCCCAATTTTACTATATAAAAGTGAGGTTTAAGGAGGTCAAAGTTATATAGGCATGTTTTCATGATGAGAACCGATTCTACCAAAACTGTTTTTGCCTCCCTTCTGGGAAGGTGTATACCCTAAAGGAAAATAATTTCCTCAATTTTGGGCAAATTCTTACCTTCAAGATAGGACCTCTTTTCAGAAGGGAATCGGTGTTTGTTTCTTGATATTAAGGTTTTACGGCCCTGGGAATCGGTGTATAAGGAAGCAAACATGAAATCAAAACGGTTGCGTTTTGTGCCAGAAATGGCAGAAATTCTACAAAGTGTATTCAGTTACCTTAATCATTACGAAAACACGCCTATTCAAATATTCTGAAAATTTTATCACCAAAAATGGAAATTTTCAGACAAAATTCGGATATTATTCATATTTCTGCTAGTAACATAGATTATAGGTACTCGATAGAACCGCCTCATCGTGCAGAAATAATAGCAATAATGAATACCCCTGTAAACCCCAGTTTTACTATAATACTGGGTTTAAGGGGTTCAACATTATATAGGCTTTTTTCTGTGATGATGCCGCCTTATTGTTTTTTTTTTATTTTTAAGTTTTATAGACATTTGATCCTATTAACCCATTTACGCCTAGTGGCTCTTCTACCTTAATCTTTTGGACAGGCAAACAGTGTAGAACCAGATTAGACGCCAGTGTCTGTGGCATCTGATCTGGGTCTACACGTTTTGCCAATGTCCCTTTTATATATGGAACGCTTAACTTACGTATATGAGTTAAGGTTTAATAGATACGTCCATGTTTTATTTGCTTGTTTGTTAGTCTCAATAAAACAGAGATCCCGATTTACGTATATGTGTTGTTTGTTTCGGGGCAGTTTTAAGAATTTTCTTTGCCATCTCGACAGCGTGTGTTAAAAAGTCTTCTCGAACTAGATCATAGTTAATGTTTATGTTATTTTCCTAATGATCATAGACCAACTTAGGTACGAGGGCGAGTGAATAAAAAAACAGCCTAACTTATTTCTGGTGAGATCGATCCCTTCTTTTTCGATGTAATTGCCCTCTAATATGATGCACTTGGACAAATGGTGTTCCAGTGCCATCAGCCCAGAACTGAAGAAGCCAGGGTCCTTGTCTCCGACCCACTCCTCAACTGCCGCCACGACTTCTTCATTGGACCGGAAATGACGTCCACGGATATCCTTTTTCAAGTTTGGGAAGAGGAAATAGTCACTAGGAACTAAGTCCGGGGAATATAGGCGGGGTGCGGTACTAGCTCGTACCCTTTCCGCTCAACAGCATCCATTGCAGTTTTGCAAGTGTTGCCTTGTCCTGTTGGAGCAGAATCCCTTTGGAGAGTTTACCTCGGCGTTTTATCACGGATCGCAGTTCTCAGTTGGTCGAGCAACTTTGCATAATACGCACCTGTTGTTGTACTTTTCTTTGCTAGAAAGTCCAACATAATAAGATCTTGTGCGTCCCAAAATACAGTTGCCATCACCCTGCCAGCAGAGGGTTGCGTTTTGAACTTCTTTGGCAACGGAGACCCCGGCCCTACCCACTGGCGACTTTGAGCTTTATTCTCTGGCTCATAAGAATGGACCCAGGTCTCATCTACAGTCACCAGACGTGAAAGGAAATCATCTTTCTTTGATCTTAACCGCTTCAACAATGAACATCTCTCGTTCCCGAACCTATTAGTAATATTTCCAGTTACAACCTTCGTAACTCGAACAATTTTAGAGCCTTTAACACAAAATCAAGTCAGTATTACCAGTCATTTTTGCCATCAACAGTTAGCAGCTGGAACGATTTGCCTGTTAAATTTCACCAGTACAATACACTAAATTCCTTCAAACACTTCTTAAATAAAGAAACAGCGCGAGTGCCTCAACATTTTTACACCGGTAGCAGAAAAGCTCAGATCCTGCATACTCGCTTACGTACAAACTGTAGTTCTCTAAATTTAGATCTTTTTATGAAAAATATTACTGACTCTCCTCTGTGTAGTTGCGGTAGTGTAGAAAATGCGCAGCATTTCTTTTTTTCACTGTCATAAATACCAAGCTCAACGTAACGAACTCTTAAACTCTATCTCTTTGTATTACACCCCATCTTTACATCTTCTCTTACAAGGAGAGTTAACACTAGCTGTAGAAACAAACAAAATAATCTTTGAAAAAGTCCAAAAAATTACAATAGAAACTAAGCGATTTTGACGTACAACATTGTGTATAAGACCATGAAAACTATTTGCGAATGCTACTGTAACAAATTTCTGATCCACTAACCTGGTTAACGATGTAAGCTTGTGCCCTCTCTCTCTATTTTCTCTATTTACTGCTCATAATAATAATGATAATGATGATGATGATGATGATGGTGATAGTGATGATGATAATAATGATAATGGTGGCGGCGGTAGTGATGATGATGATGGTAATTGTGATGTTGGTGGTGATGATGATAATGATAATGATAATAATAATTATTATTATTATTGTTACTATTAGTATTATTATTATTGTTGGTGTTGTTATTATTATTATTGTTGTTATTATTATTATTATTATTATTTAGTCGCTCTAAAATTGTTTCTTATAGTATTCTATTTTTTTTTCCGATATTGTGTAATGTATTTTTGCAATATTTCTCCTTGAATTGGCACTTTGCACACGTTTCCACTGGTATTACTGTAAAAAATTTGTAGCTTTCCTTTTATTTTTTTGCTCTTAACTTTTCTCTGTTCCAAAATGCCATATAGTTATTATATATATACTGAAATATGATATTTATCATTTAGCAATATCTTCTTATGTATAATAAATGTGTAGAATATTGTCTTAGGCTATCAACTGCCATCAAATCAACAGCTGATAAATACATATTACAGGAGAAGAATCTTATAAGTATTTATATGCTCCCATTCTAATTCTGTTTTTATTTCATGTCTTGTGAATATCTATGTTGTATTGAAGAATGCAAATAAAATATGTTTAAACTAACAATGCGCTGTATACTGATGCTCTGGTTGCCATTTGCTCGTCGCTAAGGGAGGATTTTGGGACCAAATGAGTTGTTAGCTAGCGCTTACCCAAGCGAAAATTGTTGAAACGCTACCGTGTGAAATGTGTAATGCATTCGCTATTTCTTCCTCCTAAATTCGCTTATCAGAATACACCAGATCCCGTACTTTGTTACACATTTCTTCATCGGTGGCATCTGATGGGCGTCCAGATCTGGTTTCTTCTTCTAAAGTCGTTCTGCCGCGTTTGAATTACCCAACCCAGAATTTAACTTGTGCATACGATGGTGCAGAAGACCCATAAACATTGATCAACTCGCAATGTATTTCCTAACCTGTTTTCTCTTTCAAATACAAGTACCGAATTACAGCACGGTACTCAACTTTTGACGAAAAGCTTGCTTTTGCATCGCTAGCCAAGTTTTCACATTCGATATCTTATGAGTGAATGACACGATAAGGGTGCAATTTTGCCCTCAGGCCTAAAACATGTACTGAAACAAGGCATGAAAATCGTGGGTGTCTCGGTCAGTTGGAAATGGATAGGCTGGTTACTTATTGACTTGCCCTCGTATCTTGGAAAACAGAGTTACACTAAGTCAGTACTAGAGGGAGGGAGGGGTTTATGGGGCCCTTCAAACTACAGTCGAACTTCGGTGGCTCGAACATCTTTGGGACCATAGAAAATTGTTCGAGACGTGGGTAGTTCGAGCCACTGAGGGTTAATCATGGCACTAGTTCAGGAAGCAAATAACGATAATTTAGGGAATTTTTTTCGATTTTCTACACAATGATTGTATGTTGAGTGTACTCATTAGAATCGCCTCGATGAGGAGATTCTAATGAGTACAAACAACATACAATTCCATGATAAAATAAGAAAAAAATCCTTAAATATTTGTTTTCTTGAGCTATTGGAAGGATTTTGTAGGGATTGAAAAAAAAGAGTTCGAATCATCCAGGGTAAACGAGCCATCCGGGTTTGAGCCTTTGAGGTTATACTGTACAATGTTGTACAAATGAAAGTGATGCTTCGATTGTCGTTCTTATATGTGTCTTTGCTGAGATACCCTGGTAGGTCCGTGTCCTTCCAAAGATTAATGTGAAGAGTTTCAATAAATCCGAGACTCCGTTGTTTGTTCTTTTCATCGAACGGCAACTTTTAAAGACTTTATCGTACATGCTTCGTGGGACCAAAAAGCCTTACAAAGTACCGTTGCCTTTGGACGAACAGTAGTAAAACTACCGGGATGTGTAACTTGGTTTTGCTGGCACTAATTCGTCACCGTCTGTTCAAATATTGTCAAAAAAAAAAACAAAAAAAAAAAAAAAACACAAAACAAAAAAAAACAAAAAAAAAAAAAAAAAAAAAAAAAACAACAAAAAAAAACAAACAAAAAAAAAAAAAAAACAACAACAAAAAAAAAAACAAAAGAAAAAAAACAAAAAAAACAAAACAAACAAAAAAAAAAAACAAACAAACTGGGCCTTGCATGAAGGTAACCAAATTCAGTTATTGAAAACATCACAAGATTCCATGTAAACCAAATTGGTAAACGTTTTAGATATTGACAGACAGATCAAGAGAAATTCAATAGTTGAACCTCGGAGAACACAAACAAAGACGTATCATCCGGGCTGCGTTCAACGAAACTAAATAATTTTGCATCTTTTGAACGGTTATTGTAAATCCGTGTTATGTGACTTGAAATTGGAGAGAAGCCGTAATTCTCGTTGCCGAGACTTGATACTAAATCCAAAACATTATATCATTAATTATCAATTTTATAAGGGATTGAATATATGATATAATTTCACTAAACATTTCCATATTTTTGTTACGGACAATCATAGGCCGCAGTTTGGTGGAGCCAAAAGATAACGAGATTAGTTTGCGGATACTCGCTACCGTCCACCGAAAACTGTCTTAAACGAACGTAAGGTTTGGAATAGTTCGCTTAATTGAACGCAGACCAGATCTCAACCTTTCGATGAAATGGTTTAGGTCGGCACCTTTATAAAGACTGATACCCGACCCATCGTTGCGCAATTAAAGAGGAAAGCAGAGCTATCATAATTAATGTTAAAACGAGGTAGCGGCTAATTACAAACGTTTGTCAATAGCGTGTTTTCGTAAAGAACACTACTGACAAACGTTTGTCAATAGCAAAAATGCATTGAAATCGCTAATGACAAACGTTTTTCAATTGTAATTTTGCGTTAAAGACGCTAATTACAGACGTCTAATTACATTTCTTAATAGAGCCTTTCGGTTTTCTATATCTTGCGTGCGTTCGTGTTAACTCTTGTCTGTATCTATAGTCTCGCATTTTTATTCCTGCTAAACAATTGCCATTACGAAAACAAGCCTATTCAAATATACTGAAAATTTTACCACCAAAAAATGAAAATTTTCAGATAACAAAAAAATCTGATATTTTCCATATTTCTGCTCAAAATATAGATTGTAGGTACTCGTTAGAACCGCCTCCATGAGGCGGTTCTAACGAGTACCCACAATCTATGTTTTTGAGCAGAAATAAGGAAAATAATGTATACCCCTGTAAACCCCAGTTTTACTATATAAAAGTGGGGTTTAAGGGGGTCAAAATTATATAGGCACGTTTTCCTGATGCGATCACATCTCTTGGGGAAGAGAGAGGGAGTGGGCTGCGTTTTGCGACTATGACACTTCGATGATTTTTCTCTTAACTTTTTTTCTCTGTGTTTGTATAGGCTTATAATGGCAGACCATTGATACTTTTCCTGGTATCTTAAGTTTCGGAAACCATGGATTTTGCTTAGCATTGCGACCGCACTAAAGGCAAGCATTACAAAAACACGCCTATTCAAATATATAGAAAATTTCACCTCCAAAATAACTGAAAATTTTCAGATAAAAAACTCTGATATTTTTCATATTTCTGCTCAAAACATAGATTGTGTGTACTCGTTAGAACTGCCTCGCCGAGGCGGTTCTAACGAGTACCCACAATCTATATTTTGAGCAGAAATAAGAAAAATAATTTATACCCCTGTAAACCCCAGTTTTACTATATAAAAGTGGGATTTAAGGGGGTCAAAACTATATAGGCGTGTTTTCGTGATGGGAAGCTGGTGGCTCTGTTGACGTCTGCTTAAAGATTGAATGCGTATCCACTTTTTTTTTTATTTTTTCAGAGGTGGTGCCGAAAAAGGGGATAAGAATCTTCTTTCATTTGCTTGATGACAAGCTCAATATTATCATAATAGCCACGCAATACGCAAAAAACTTTTTTTGCCATATGCAAACAACAAAGGCGCAGATTTAAGTTTTAAGCTAATCTTTGTGGCTAGGCAGACAATTTTGAGACGTACCTGGTCGCAAACTTCCAAAGGCAAGTTTTCTGAATACCTGACTCATATTATACATGTAAACTCTCAGAGGCTTAACCCGTCTATGCCGAGTGGACTCTTCTACCTGAACACTTTCGATCAGTCCATTTCCAGTTTAAGGGATGTCTGGTCAGTTTTGATTATAATCATGTTTTATTGAAATGCCTGTAGTTAATGCAAACAGTGTAGGCCATGATCAGACGCCGCATTATGCGGCGTCTGATCTGGGTCTACACTTTTTGCCAATGTCCCATTTATGGGACGCTAGGCACAAATGTGTTAATATAAGGAACTAATAAGGGAAAAAATTGTTTTATACTTTATTCCAGTTACAACTCTCTTCTAAAATAACAATTAGACAGACATGAAACAACGTATGACTAGCTATAGCAATTGAAGAACAATGTAAGAACTATCATCAAAGTACCCACATTCCTAAATCAACATACATATCAGCCGGGCCACAGCAATTCCTACAATTTACATGAGCGCCCAGCGAATATCAGCCTGTGCATCCGTGCTGTTTGATCAGAGTCTTCGCTGTGCACTCTTCGGATTCCTAAGGACCCAATGCTTCTTCATGCGGACAGCGAAGACTCTTATCAGACTGCGCGGATATTTCTGATATTCGCTTGAAGTGTATCCAGACACAACGCGATGAATGTTTCTTGGAATATGATCCTAATGACTTCTTGCGTCTTGAATAAATGTACGTAAAATGTATTTCTTAACTATGTATATTTACTGACACATGTATACGTACCAGTTTATATATATATCTACCCTTTAAATGTGATATGCTGTCACTTCAAACATGTTAACAGTACAAAATACAGTACGTATACTTTTCATAAAGCTTCGTACTGAACATAAACATACAGTCCATATTGTACATGTACTAGTCCTTGAAAGCAAATTCCTTGCAGTTATCACATTTATATTGAATATTACTGACTTTTTAACTGCCTTTCTCATAGACTCATTTATGCATCGTAGATTAAACCAGAGAGCGCATTCCAATCATTCCCAAACACTGAACGATTGCACTATCATAGATACCCCTACAACTGCAAAAAACAAAACAAAAAAAAAAAAAAAAAAAAAAACAAACAAAAAAACAAAAAACAAAAAAACAAAAAAAAAAAAACTATATATATATACATGTATATATTATTTTGTTGATTCTATTTTTGAGACAGAGAAAACACAAGAAAAAAATGAGAGCACATCACCTTGCATTTTACTTTAATTATCCAAACTCTTGATGTCCATGAAGACGAGAATACCCACAGACCATTACGAAAACACGCCTATCAATTATACTGAATATTTTACCACAAAAAATGAAACTTTTCTGATAAAAAGTCTGATAATTTTTCATATTTTTGCTCTAAACATAGATTGCGGGTACTCGACGAGGCGGTTCTAATGAGTACCCACAATCTATGTTTTTGAGCAGAAATAAGAAAAATAATGTATACCCCTGTAAACCCCAGTTTTACTAAATAAAAATGGGGTCTAAGGGGATCAACAATATATAGGCATGTTTTCGTGATGCGCATGCGCATGCCCATGCCCGCCACAGCATACATGTATGTAATCAAAGCATACTCACAAGCTAATTTGTGAAAGAAAGGAAAGAAAAATTAAATCATAATTATACATTAACATGTTCATATGCGTCAATTTTATACCCTGGCGTCCAGAAAGTTGCGAGTTAAAGTGATAATGCCTGTCTGAGTTTAATAATATGATTTCTCGAGTGTGCACAGTTTTGTCTAAGTCAGACAGACAGCGTTATCAACGAAATTTCGCCATTTCAAAATGTTTGTCAGTAGAAGTTTCACGTAAAATGATTATTGACAAATGTTTGTCAATAGCCATTTCACGCAAAAATCTTTATGAAATTTGTCAATAGGTATTTCACGTAAAATAATTATTGACAAATGTTTGTCAATAGCGATTGCATGTAAAAATCACTACAACGTTTGTCAATAGCTATTTCACGTAAAAGCACTATTATTGACAAACGTCAAAAAAAAAAAAAAAAAAAAAAAAAAAAAAAGAAGAAAGAACATGCAGTTTGTCGTATAACATGAATTATATCATTCATGTTATACGTATCAGATCCTTTTATAGCGTGTAACATTTTTCAGTCTTCGAAAATATGAATGGATTTTCCTACATTTTTCTTCAAATAGTAAAGGGTATCACTGTTAAACTCTGCTTCCGATATTCCTTGGTACAGAAGGGTTTTCAAGCTAATTTGTTTTCACTTTGATGCATTGAGTGAGCTGGGAGCCTTTATGCGAACCGATTTTTTTTTTTTATGTATTTCTGCATTAAGAGTTACATCGGGACCCAGGGTGATGTTGGCCGGCCGTAAAAGCGCTTGAATCTCCCCCCCCCCCCCCCAACACCCCCCCTGTGGTTTATTCTACTGACCGGTCTAAGGCGGTGGTCTCGGTTCTAGTCTTATTTTTTGTTGCTTTGTAATTTATTCTACGAGGCGATTTGTTTTATGTCTTGCCTTGTGTTATTTTGTTTTTGTGTGTTTTCAGTCTTTTTAGCATTGCAATTACCTCGCTTGGGGAAGAGAGAGATAGTCTTGTTGCTTTTCGTACGTTTGTTTGATTTGCGCTTGTTTGGTTTTATCTGTTTTCCCTTCCTCTTTGTGTTAGGGAAGGGCTGCGGTTTGTGATTGTGGACTCCCTGGACTTTTCACTTACCCGTTTTTATACATGTAAATTAATGCGTAGTGTCGGCGATAAAATTATGGATAAAAAAATAAAAACACATATCGGAGCTTATTTTACTGATAGCCTTGTGTAAGTTGTTTAGCAGTCAGGACTTTATTCCGATTATTTCTCTTGAAACACGAATAAGCTGAGATATATATACTCCATACGTGGCAGCCCGAGCAATATTACCAGCTTGAATAGGAATATTAACAATGTAAAAAGTATTTTCTTTTCAGAAAGCTGGCAAAAAAAAAATTTGGACAGAATTACTATACATTGAAAAGTTTATTCTATTAAGCATATGCCGCCTGATCATGTACGTATATGCATACAAGAGAATAATGACATGGAAGTAAATCAATGCATAACTTTAACGTATAGTCGAACCACAATAGCTCGAACATCTTTGGGACCATGGAAATTCGTTCCAGACATGGGTAGTTCGAGCCACTGAGGGTTAATCATGGCACAAGTTCAGGAAGCAAATAGCGATAATTTGGGGATTTTTTTTCTCGATTTTCTACACAGTGATTGTATGTGGAGTGTACTCATTAGAATCGCCTCGATGAGGCGATTCTAATGAGTACACAAAACATACTATTTCACGATAAAATAAGAAAATTTCCTAAAATATTTGTTTTCTTGAGCTATCGGAAGAATTTCGTAGGGACTCAAAAACGAGTTCGAATTAGCCATGGTAAACGAACCATGGGTGTTCGAACTATCGCTGTTCGATTGTATATACAAACAAAAAACAACAACAACATTTAACAAGCTTGCAAATACAGTTGACTCTCGTTATCTCAAACTACTGCCTAAGTCAAACTAAATCAAGAACAACATTGGTTTAATTTGATATATTTACCTCACATTTCATCTCCATTTATCACAATCTACCGTTATCTCAAATAAAAGATTGGGCCCTTGGAGTTTTAGATAACGAGAGTCGACTGTATTCGTTTTGAAGAAATAAAAAAAATATATCAAATAAGTAACAATGTAGCAAAGAAACCAACGACACCGCAACTATGCTTTTAAGTTTTAATTGGACGGGATACACTTAGAAGATTTTTGTGGTTTCCTGTTTGCTTTAAATGAAACCGAAACCCCTTCTGAATAGTGGTGTACTCAAAAAGGAAAGAGTTTGTCACACAGCGAGCAAACGCTTGCCTTTTAGAATAGACCCCTTCCCAGAAATGAAACGAAACAACTGAAAACATTATCACCACCCCCCTGAAAGTGTATAAATTCCACTTAACTGAATTTTAATGACAACATATTTGGGAATAAATTCTTTCGTTGTCATTACGAAAACATGCCTATTCAAATCTATTGAAATTTTCACCTCCAACAACAGAAAATTTTTAGACAAAAATCTGATATTTTTTTCCTTTTTCTGCTCAAAACATAGATTGTGGGTACTCGTTAGAACCGCCTCGGCGAGGCGGTTCTAACGAGTACCCATAATCTATGCTTTTGAGCAAAAATAAGAAAACTAATGTATACCCCTGTAAACCCCAGTTTTACTATATAAAAGTGGGGTTCAAGGGGGTCAAAATTATATAGGCATGTTTTCGTGATGGTAACGAGAGTTCACTTTACTGAAGTTTACACGAAACATTGTCAACAGTCTTAAAATTTTCAGAATTTACAAAATAATCTCAAAGGACTAGAAAACATACACTGCACTATGATAACGTACGTCTACCACGTAGTACTTGACACGCCAGCTGTAGTTGATGATATTGTTTCCTTATTTTTCAGTTCATTTATCTGATATAATACAAATAAGCAAAATATCGTATTTTGTACCTTGCAAGAAATATAATATAGGAACATATGGGATGGATAATTTTGTGTGTCTCTCTCTCTCTTTTTTTTTTTTTTTTTTTGTTACTTGAGTTTACTGATGTAATGGCTGGCTACTCTGCTGGCAGATAGAAACAGTCATGACAACATTCTGCATAAATCTATATCGGACTGTTATCCTGTCGGGCATATAACGGCCCGATATAGATTTAAGCAGAATACTAACTTGGATGGAGTGAATTGTTAAGAAATTGCGAGAAAGTTCAAGGGTATATCATTAATCAAACAAATGACAACGTTTCAACTATTATGTATTTGTGTTTATTTTTTTTTTTTTTTTTTTTTTTTTTTTTTTTGTGATTCATAACGTGGAGGTTTTGACAATTGGTGTAACTTGCTTTTGGTGAATACAGTGAACCCTCGTTACAACTACAGCATTCGTTTCCAAAAACGATCTCATTAAATCTTGTTGTTATAAAGACTTCTTAATCATCACGAAAACATGCCTATATAATTTTGACCCCCTTAAACCCATTTTTTATATAGTAAAACTGGGGTTTGCAGGGGCATAAGTTGTTTTTCTTATTTCTGCTCAAAACATAGATTGTGGGTACTCGTTAGAACCGCCTCGCCGAGGCGGTTCTAACGAGTACCCACAATCTATGTTTTGAGCAGAAATATGAAAAAATATCACAGTTTTTTTTAACGAGTACCCACAATCTATGTTTTGAGCAGAAATATGAAAAAATATCACAGTTTTTTTTATCTGAAAATTTTAAATTTTTGGAGGAGAAATTTTCTATATATTTGAATAGGTGTGTTTTCGTAATGTGAACAGAATGATATGTAAGAAAGGCTTCGTTTTATTCGTATTCCCTTAAAGAACATACGTTTTGGATATTTGTTAAAATCGCATGAATGAGGCAATTCTAATCATTACGAAAACACACCAATTCAAATATAGAGAAAATTTCATCTCCAAAAACTGAAAATTTTCAGATAAAAATACTCTGATATTTTTCATATTTCTGCTCAAAACATAGATTGTGGGTGCTCGTTAGAACCGCCTCGGAGAGGCGGTTCTAACGAATACCCACAATCTATGTTTTGAGCAGAAATAATAAAAATAATGTATACCCCTGTAAACCCCAAATTTACTATATAAAAGTGGGGTTTAAGGGGGTCAAAATTATATAGGTATGTTATCGTGATGAAATATCCAAGATATATGAATCCAGCATTAAATGCAATATTCTTGCAAGCATTCTGAATAACTGTTACCTCCTGAGCGAAGGTTTCGTGCCAATCATATTATCATTATAACGAATTTCGTCCTTGTATCCAGTGTCGGTATAAACAGGGTTGACTTCATTTTCAGAGGCGGTCACAGTCTTCCTAAATGGTGAGCTACATTGTAAATGTTTTAAAAACGTTTGTCTGGAGAAATGCTTGCTTTTCACATACGCATCATTATTCCGAACATTTATGTCACAGCCTATGCTACTTATGTCCGTTATTTGAGAACTTCAGTGGATCAATAACACAGTGATCGTCTAAGGCCTTCATCGTTTTTACCCTAAATACGCGAATAAGCATTCCCTGAGAAAGCCGAGCAGGCGCTAGATAGATCAAACCTAAATGGAAATGTTTGACTGGGTCTGCCTAAGCTGCTATTCTGCCATCACTTGTCAAGACACCTAAGTCACTAAAACTGAGGAACTCAAATCTTAATTACAGATAGACCTTTTTTTTTAATTGAAAAGTATAGATAGTTTACTTACTTCTCCTGGAAAACATATATTGTGGTACTCATTAGAAGCGCCTCGCTTCTATTGAGTACCCAAAACATATGTTTCCTGCAGAAATAATAAAAAAAAAAAAATACAAATAAAAAATACAAAAACAAATATTTGGATACCCCGCTTATCTCGAGCTGTCAAATATTAGGAAAATGTACTGAGTTTTGAAATTAAAGTATACAAATAATAGGGATAAATATGGTAGTAAAAATAAACAGGATAGTCGTGTCACAGGCAACACTTAACATTTCAAATTAACGATTTCACATTCAGTAAACAATCAAATTCAAACATTGTCGCAACAACAACGATGGACAAAATTACGAAGTTCTTTATAACTTGTTTGTTCTTAATTGCTTGTGCCGATATATTTTTAATTTCACTATTTAGTAACAAGGTATGTACAATTCTATTTTTGTTAATGTTTATGTCTGTTTGGAGTGAATTTTTACTGTTACTTTTACATTTATAAACACACCACTAATTTCGTTTGAAGAAATTAATTAGAAACGATCTTGATCCAGCTAAGCATTGGTACGTAGTTCTAGTTTTGGCGTGTATGTCACAGCCAAGTGATTGAAACCGGCGAATCTAGCGGTATACTAAACACATCGAAGTAATCATGTGGCATACAAATGGGTTTGAATTGTCTTAAAATGATATACAGTCGACTCTCGTTATCTCGAATTCCAAGGGACTTTCTAAAATACTTCGATATATCCGTACTTCGACATATCAGATTTGCAGAATAGAGGAAAAACTAATTCGATTAACCACATTTAACAAATATATGTATAATTGGACTCTTGAGGTTAGAAATATATTGAAAATATTGTGGAAAAGAGGAGAAATTGCTCCTTAGGAGCAATTTCTCCTCTTTTCCACAATATTTTTTTACATGTTATAAGATTTTCATGTTTAGGCAGGGACCAGATTTTCACTTCGAGATAAGCGGTTATTCGAGATAAGCGAGTTCGAGATAGCGAGAGTCAACTGTAATTGTCATGTTTATATGAGATTCTTGTGGGATTTACAAATGGGTTGAGATATTAAGGATTCACTAATATTTGAATAAAATAGCAATCGATTCACAAGCTTAAGGCATTTTGGTCCTTGCGGTTTGATTAGAATGCTGGCTGTTATGTCAAGGGAATTATATATAAAATGTATACAGTAAAACCTCAATGTCTTAAACACCGATGGCTAGTTTACAGTGGCTAAATCGAAATCGTTTTTGAGTCCTTAGGATATTCTTCTTCAGATAGCTAAAAAAAAAACAAACAAAAAAAAAAAAAAAAAAAAAAACAAATAATTTGTGGTATTTCGGAACATTTCTAATTTTATAATGAAATGTATGCTGTATGTACTCATTAGAATCATCCCATTGACGCGATGTTAATAAGTACACTCAATATATCATTAATTTATAGAAACTCTAGCAAGTTGGCTTCCTTTAAAAAATGAATCCAATATGTGGGCTGGAAACTTATCAAAAAAATGTTTGTTTTTAATTAAAAATAAACAAGATCAATAATTTATCAACATTTTATTTCTAAAAGAAATCTCCTAAGAAGTATAAAATGCAATGAAATACTAAAGCATTCAAACTGAATAAAAATACAGAAAGCCAATAGTATTTTCAGTCGCCAATGGGCACTTATCAAAACAATATAATTTAATAATCATTGAAAACAAACCATCGGTTATTGTATTGAAATGTAAAAACATGCACTGATGAAGGTTGTGTTACACTGTTGCCATCACGAAAACATACCTGTATAATTTTGACCCCCTTAAACCCCACTTTTTTATAGTAAAACTGGGGTTTACAGGGGTATACATTATTTTTCTTATTTCTGCTCAAAACATAGATTGTGGGTACTCGTTAGAACCGCCTCGGCGAGGCGGTTCTAACGAGTACCCACAATCTATGTTTTGAGCAGAAATATGAAAAATATCGGAGATTTTTATCTGAAAATTTTCAGTTTTTGGAGATGAAATTTTCTTTATATTTGAATAGGCGTGTTTTCGTAATGGTTGCAGGTGTTGTTAATACGAATAAAACGATTGTGTCAAACACATATTTTTAATGCAAATATTCAAATATATACATGCGCTGTTTATTTTCGGCATGTATGCATGTATAATCTATATGAATTTAAAAACCTGTATAAACGGTCTTTGTTAGCAACTCTTTTAAAGGTGTATGCGATAAATTTGTAAATGCAATACTCAAGCCTGCTTTGTTGGAAGACTGCATGGTAAAGTTTTAGCGATTATGTAATTTTATTTTACAATTATGGTTTTCCCTTTAGGTGGTATACAGTAGATACATATATATGCAATCTTTGATCTTTTAGAAATTGTTTTGATAACAAAATTCTTAATCTTTAATTTCAAATTACATGTTGACTAGATTTAAAGTGTATACTAACTACTTAAGGGATTTTAGTTTTATTTTTCAACACAAAAGAATATATTGGTTAGTATCCTAACAAAATCTAGTAAGTAATTTTTTTCCTTGATAAATGTTATTATGTATAGACGGATCGTATGTTTTGACAAGTGACTTTGTTCACATTTCATTGCGCATTAGCAAAATACCTCCCCTATTCTATTTTATTCCTCCCCTGTGAAATCTGACATAGATTATGGTCCTTTGTAGTTGCTCATCATGGAAACATACCTATATAATTTTGAACCCCTTAAGCCCCACTTTTATACAGTAGAACTTAGGTTTACAGGGGTATACATTATTTTTCTTATATCTGCTCAAACACATAGATTGTGGGTACTCGTCAGAACCGTCTCGGCGAGGCCGTTCTAAAGAGTACCTACAATGTATGTTTTTAGTAGAAATATGAAAAATATCAGAATTTTTATCTGAAAACTTTCAGTTATTTTGGTGGTGAATTTTTCAATATATTTGAATAGGAGTGTTTTCGTAATGCTAAAAAACGATTGGTCTCATATAAACACACTGTAAATTTGGGTTCCATTGCGGCCTTATTTCAGCTGATTTTCACAGAAAATCTACCAAATTACACTATAAATGGGTACATGTAGTTCACAATAGTGATATGTTTATTTCTGCATTTTCTGCTTTCTGTTACGGACAAGCATAGGCCACCGTTTTGGTGTCGTCAAAAGATAACGAGAATAGTTAGCGGATACTCGCTACCGTCCGCCGAAAACTGTCTTAACGGAAAGTTTGGAATAGTTTTCGAGTAACCGTGAACGTTGCGCTTAATTGAACGCAGATAGACCTCAACCGTTTAATGAAATGGTTTAGGTGGACACCTTCATAAAGATTGATACCCGACCGATGTTTGTGCAATTTAGGAGGAGACCAGAGATATCTCGATTTGGTTTAAAAAACAAGTAAGAGGATAGTTACAAACGTTTGTCAATAGCGATTTCAGGTAGAAAAGACTATTGACAAACGTTTGTCAATAGCAATTTTTTTCGTAAAAATCACTATTGACAAACGTACGTCAATAACGAAAATGCATTAAAATCGCTACATTGTAATGACAAACGTTTTTCAATATTGATTTTAGCGTTAAAATAGCTATTTATTTTATTGTTAGCGGTGAAATCAATGTATATCTGGTGAAAATAAAAGTGGTATCAATCACTAGTGAAATGATATCGTATCATTTCACTATAGTGACTGATACGATTTATATTTTCACTCCTCGCTTTGGCGACTTCGGTTTTCTTCATTGTTTCAGATGTGGATCTTACCTCCACTTCAGATTTTTGAACACCTCTAACTTCTTTGTTTCTTAACTAAAGTATCAAGTGTTGGTTTGCATTTTCTTAGTTAGAATGTAAGGAACATTTTGGTATCAAAATTATTTCGATTTGCCGATTTTTTTTTGTCGTCTCTCCAGCGTTTCACATGTTAAGCACTGAGCGTCGACGCCATGACGTTCATGTTTTGTTTGGTGACGTTATTTATGACGTCAGAAACGCGCATTGGCGTGTAAACAAAAAAAATAAAAAGAAAATTTACTCTTTTTCAGTGAATACCATAAAATTTTATTTATCTCGGGTAATGAAAACATTCAAATTTTCACTCGTGCTTCGCACTCGTGAAAATACTGATGTTTTCATTACACTCGATGACAATATTTATGGTATTCACAGCAAAAGAGTAAATATCCTCTATTTACAGACGTCTATATATGTGTTCGTGATGACTCTTGTCTGTATCTTTGTTCTCGCATTGTTAGTCCTGCTAAACAACTGCGATCACATCTCTTGGGGAAAAGAGAGGGAGTAGGCTGTGGTTTGCGACTATGGCACTTCGATAGTTTTTCTGTTACCTTTTTTCTGTGTGTTTTCTATGGGCTTAAAGTGACAGACTATTGATACTTTTCCTCATATCTTACGTTTTGGAAACCATGGAATTTGCTTAGCATTTTGACCGCACTAAGGGCAAGGGGAGCTGGTGGTCTGCTTATAGAATAAATGCGTATCCACGTTTTTATTTTTACCTTTTCAGAGCAAGTGCCGAAAAAGAGATAAGAATCTCGTGATCGTTTCATTTGCAAACAAATAGACAGACTTGGAAGATTACTGTTATTTCCTGTATGCTTTAAAATGAACCAAAACCCTTCTGAAAAGTGGTCTACTCAAAAAGGAAAGAGTCTGCTCGAGCAAAATCTTACCTTTCAGAATAGACCCCTTTCCAGAAAGGAGACAAAACAATTTTGAAAACATTACCCCCACCCCCCCCACCCCCCCCCCCCCCACCCACGAGTGTAAATTCCTCTTAACTGAATTTTGATTACAACATATTTGGGAATAAGTGCTGTCGTTCACTATACTGAAGTTTACACCAAGAAACGTTGTAAACACTCTTAAATATCTCAGAATTTACTAAATAATCTCAAACATTATGAAAACATGCCTGTTCAAATGTATTGAAAATTTCACCACCAAAACTGAAAGTTTTCAGACCTGACACGTTAGAACCGCCTCGCTGAGGCGGTTCCTACGAGTATCCACAATATATGATTTTAGCAGAAATAAAACAAATAATGTATACCCCTACAACCCCAGTTTTAATGGTATCATTACGAAAACACGCCTATTCAAATATATAGAAAATTTCACCTCCAAAAATTGAAAAATTTCAGATAAAAAACTCAGATATTTTTCATACTTTTGCTCAAAACATAGATTTTGGGTACTCGTTAGAACCGCCTCGGCGAGGCGATTCTAACGAGTACCCACAATCTATGTGTTGAGCAAAAATAAGAAAAATAATGTATACCCCTGTAAACCCCAGTTTTACTATATAAAAGTGAGGTTTAAGGGGGTCAAAAATATATAGGCATGTTTTCGTGATGAAAAGTGGGGCTGAAGCGGGTCAAACTTATATATGCGTGTTTTCGTGATGGAACCAGAAAACATACACTACACTATGATGACATACGTCTACCACGCAGTACTTAACACCAGCTGTAATTGTTTATTTCCTTATTTTTCAATTCATTTATTCGACATAATACAAACAAGCAAAGTATCGTATTTTGTATATTGCTAGAAACATAATATAGGAACATTAGTGTGGGTACTTTTGCTGGAGTTTACTGATGTAGTGACTGCGTTATGAAAACACGCCTATTCAAATATATTGAAAATTTCGACACTATAAACTGAAAGTTTTCAGATAAAAAATCTTATATTCTTTTTTCATATTTCTGCTCAAAACATAGATTGTGGGTACTCGTTAGAACCGCCTCATGTTTTGAGCAGAAATATGACAATTATATTTGAATAGGCATGGTGTCGTAATGTTAAAGCTTTAGCTAAATCATCCGATAAAAATAAACAATAGTTTGTCTTTTTTTCACAGAAAAAGAGTGCTTGACATTTCACTGAAATGTCTTTGAAGTGGAAAATCATTTTTAAAAAAAAAACAAAAAAAAAACGTCAACAGAAACACTTAAAGGTTGCTTTTGCAAACAAAAAACACACAAAAGAACGAATCTCGGGGCTCGGTTTTATGAAGTCTCTTCATATGCAACACTGTAGTTTGCGAAGCTGCATACGCCCCCTAGCGCCGGCTTAAGCAGTATTCCATCGTAAGCCTCCATCGTAGTACCCTAAATACACGGACAGACATTCTTTGAGCAAACCGACCAGGTGCTAGATAGATCAAACCTAAATGGAAAAGTTTGACTGGGTCTGCCTAAGCTGCCATTCTGCCATTACTTGTCAAGACCCCTAACATTACGAAAACATGCCTATTCAAATATACTGAAAATTTTACAGCCAAAAAAATGAAAATTTTCAGAAAAAATTCTGAAATTTTTCATCTTTCAGCTCAAAACATAAATTGTGGGTACTCGTTAGAACCGCCTCGACGAGGCGGTTCTAACGAGTGCCCACAATCTATGCTTTTGAGCAGAAATAAGAAAATAATGTTTACCCCTGTAAACCCCAGTTTTACTATATAAAAGTGGGGTTTAAGGGGGTCAAAATTATATAGGCGTGTTTTCGTGATGGTTACTCAAGTTCCAAATTCTGTATTACATACAGTTTAGCTATGCTAACAACATGTAGATCTAGAGCATTTATTAAGCATACCAGAAGCGTTACGGCGAATAAACCAACAAATTTTATTACATACAGTCAAACCTCGATAGCTCGAACACCGATGGCTCGTTTACCATGGCTAATTCGAACTCGTTTTTGAGTCCCTACGAAATTTCTTCCGATAGCTTTAAAACAAATATTCAGGGAAATTTTCTTATTTTATAACAAAATTGTACGTTGTGTGTACTCATTAGAATTGCCTCATCGAGGCGATTCTAATGAGTACACTCGACATACAATTATTTTGTAGAAAATCGAAAAGATTTCCCTAAATTATCGCCATTAGCTTCCTGACCTGGTGCCATGATTAACCTTCATTGGCTCGAACTATCCATGGCTTGAACACTTTTCCATTGTCTCAAAGGTTTTCGAGCCATTGAAGTTCGATTGTAGTAAAGGAATGCGAGGGCAACAGTGGAAGAAAAAATACACAAAACAGACTTATACGAAATGCAATGTCGATAATCATGACCAATGATTCCCTCAAAATGTTATGAATATTTTTGTTATGTCTGGATATATGACAGAGAAGTCCGGACCCCGACCTAGTGTTGTATTGCCGTATTGGTGACATGGCTTCGCTGTCATAAATGAAAGAAAAAAAAAAAAAAGAAAGGAAGAGAGGAAAAATTAATAATACTGAACATGACCGTTTCTTTCCTCCATAATTTACAACAGTTATACGCTTCAGAGCCCATTTCATTCATAGTTCCCAAACCGGTTTCAGCTTCTTATTGTTTAACCCATGTCCTGCTGAACCCGGATATACCCTGCCTTTGCAAACAGTGTAGATCCAGATCAGTTGGCTTCTGAAGAAGCCAACTGATCTGGATCTGCACTGTTTGCCATTGAGCATGTGAATTCATAGCAACAATCCAGATCAAGTAATCTGATTGGCTGTAAATTAGAAGTGGGCGTGGCATCTTAATTTATTCAGCAGGACAAGGGTTAACATACTTCTCCGTGCGGATCGTGCAGTAAAGTAAGTCAAACAGAATAGTTCAAATCTTAATTGCACGTTAGGCATTTTGTTTTATTGAAAAGTTAAGTTGTGGTACTCATTAGAATCGCCTCGCTGAGGCGTTTCTATTGAGTACCCAAAACATATGTTTCCTGGAGAAATAAGAAAAAAAAATACAACAACAAATATTTGGATACCTCTCTTATCTCGAGCTATGTCAAATATTTGGAAAATGTACTGAGCTTTGAAACTAAAGTGTACAAATATTAGGGATAAATATGTTAGAAGAAAAAAAAAATGAACAGGATAGATGTATCACAGGCAACACTTAACATTTCAAGTTAACGGTTCCACATTAAGTTAACACTCAAATTCAAACATTGTCGCAGATAAGATATAACACCGTCAAAACAACGATGGAAAAAAATGTGAAGTTCTGTAGAACTGGTGTCTTCTTAATTGCTTGTGCCGATATATTTCTAATTGCACTATTTAGTAACAAGGTATGTAAAATTCTATATGTTTTGAACGATAATGTCTATTTGGAGTGCATGTGTACTGTTACCTTTACGTTAACAGGCATACCACTAATTTCGTTTGGAAGAATAATTAGAAATGACTTATTTTCTCTTGATTCAGCTAAGCATTTGTAGGTAGTTATATTTTAGACGTGTATGTCAAGGTCAAGTGATTAAAACCGGCAAATCCAGCGATGGACCGACTGCTAAACACATCGAAGTATTCATGTCGCGTGATTATATATATTGAATTGTCTTTTAGGATAATCTGCCGGCTGACCAAACATGGCGGCGGAAGTTGCCACCTTTACACGTCATCATAAAATATCAACAAAAATCATAAATGAAATGCGTATCTCACAAATTGAATTGATAACTTAAATGTCAAGGTATATCAAGTGGTTATTAATAGATAAAAATGCATTTTATACGTATGAAAAAACTTACGTTCTAACTTGCATAAATTTGAGACAAAACATTTCCTGCTTTTCTTTTTCATGAATACATAAACAGTGATAAAATACTTATGTCGTTTTGCTTTACAATGTTCCATCTAGGGCAGCCGGAAAAAATATCCAAATTCATTCAATTAAAGGCATATTTTGGCTACAAAGAAAGCTACTCTAACAGGTCTAAACAATGTACATTCACCGTACATATATAATGTACTTAGCAGTACCCCATGTACATGCAGATAGACTAAAAACCGGCATCCAGTTCGTTATATACAAGAACGGACAAGATTTTAGTTTTGTGTATCAGTTTGGGTTCCCACGGACATAGACATATTGTGTTTTTATTTGAAAGCTTTTGGTTATTTTAATTTACGGCTGCTCTAGACGCAACATTGTGAAACAAACTGACGTTAGTATTTTTATGAATTCATTGGAAAAGGAAACTTTTTGGTCCCGAATTTGCACAAGTTAGAAGGTTAGATTTTTCATACTTATAAAATGCATTTTTATCTCTTAATAATCACTTGATATGCCTTGACATTTAAATCATAAGTTGAATTTCTGAGACACGCCTTTCATGTGTTATTTTTGTTGCTATTTTATGATGACGTGTACTGGCAGGTGGCAAAATTCCGCCGCCATAGTTGGGCAGCCGGCAGATTATCCTTAAATGATATACTTATCATGTTTATATGAGGTGTTTGTGCCAGTTGTGGGATTAAGAAATGGATTGAGATGTTAAGGATTCACTTATTAATGCCATCAATTTTCGTTTCGTGAGTGTATTGTATACTGTCTATTTAAGCTTAATACTGAACGTGAATCTTATTTAGACAGTATTTCAGTAAACAAATTTAAATATGCATTAAGTCGTTTTAGACTCAGCTCTCGTAACTTTGCCATAGAGACCGGCCGATATTACAATATTCCAAAAAAACAAAGACAGAATTTGTATCTTCTGTAACATGAACAGAATAGAAACGGAATATCACTTCCTGCTAGTGTGTCCATTTTATACCGAGCTACGGCGTAAATATTTCAGCCCGTATTACTGTAGATGGCCGTGCCTAATGAAATTTAAATGTTTGATGCAAATTAAGTCTGAAGGAGCCATTAGTCGCTTAAGTAAGTTTATATATTATGCCCAAAACAAAAGAAACCTTAGAGCTTAATAGCCCATGCACACAAAGTTAAAACTTGCTATAGCTCAGAAATATTTACGATTGAGCTTGAGCTTATTTGCGTATATATATATATATATATATATATATATATATATATATATATATATATATATATATATATGTGTGTGTGTGTGTGTGTAAGTGTGTGTGTGTGTGTGTGTGTTATAGCATTATAACCTACCTGATATCTATTCTCCGTGGAACAGAGATGCAGAGCAGAAGGTACAATTTGCCTGCGCGTCTGTTGATCGGATCGTGCAAAACGAATAGGTTCTGCTTTTTCGTGTAAGTAATTCCTGAAATCACATGATTTGTAACAACGGTTGAATAAATTTAAGGCTGCGCATAATCCTACACTGCACAGAACATAGAACATAGAACGTCATGCTACCAGAACGCATTTCCTCGACCGAAGGCGAATTGTGTAGCAGAAAACATTTAGTTTAGCCAATAAGAGCAACCGATACCCGGCCCACTATTTATGAAAAACTAAATATCATCAATAAACTTACCAGAATGAATTTTATTAATCCTGACCGACACAAGTCGAAAAACTTTGTCAATGATTTTTTTCTAGAGTCAAAACATACCCGTGCAAACAGCTGAGACTGACAGATAATTAACATGTTGACAGGTAACAGCGCCAAGCCGATAAAATCTGGACTTGATCGATAAATTGGGCCCATGGATTACAAATCGATTCATACATGCTAGACGTATATTCAGTTGTCAGTGCCCATTTGAAATATTTGAAATATTTTGCGTCTGGTCAGCCTCACCAGTGGCCGCGGGAACACTGGATCGCCGGGTCAACGTGGACGCAACAGATCTTGCATCAATGTTGTGTCCGTTGTGCGGCTGTGATACCACATTAGCAGCCAAGGATAATCGTGTTCCAGCGATTCATTATACAAACTTTTTAGCATGTGTCACGCCCTATTAACAGGTGATTTCATAGTGTCCACGGGCGTATATAGGATGTCTGTGGACGCTGAAGCTACGTCTGTAAGTCGCGTCGGCGTCCATACGGGACACTCTGGGGTCGGCTGTTGATGGAGTGGAATACTGCTATGCAATATACACATATTTACGAAAGACCGGTAGTGTCATTTCAACTACATTAATTCAAGGTTTCAACTTCACGAATTCACGATTTCAGCTTCACGAATTAACGAATTCAACTTCACGAATTCACGATTTCAACTTCACGAATTCACGAATTCAACTTTACGAATTCAACTTCACGAATTCACGAATTCAACTTCACGAATTCACGAATTCAACTTCACGAATTCCATTTCACGAATTCAACTTCACGAATTCACGAATTCAAATTCATGAATTCACGAATTCAACTTCACGAATTCCACTTCACGAATTCAACTTCACGAATTCACGAACTCAACTTCACGAATTCACGAATTCAACTTCACGAATTCACGAATTCCACTTCACGAATTCAAGATCAGGAATTCAACAGTTGAATTCGTGAAGTTGAATTCGTGAATTCTTGAAGCTGAATTCGTGAATTCGTGAAGTTGAATTCGTGAAGTGGAATTCGTGAAGTTGAATTCGTGAATTCATGAAGTTGAATTCATGAATTCGTGAAGTTGAATTCGTGAAGTGGAATTCGTGAAATTGAATTCGTGAATTCATGAAGTTGAATTCGTGAATTCGTGAAGTTGAATTCGTGAATTCGTGAAGTTGAATTCGTGAAGTTGAAATCGTGAATTCGTGAAGTTGAAATCGTGAATGCGTGAAGCTGAAATCGTGAATTCGTGAAGTTGAAACCTTGAATTAATGTAGTTGAAATGTCACTACCGGTCTCTCGTACATATTGCTCTATTTCATACTGTTGCTTCTTATAAATATTGTACTTTTTCTACTGGTACCTATGTTATTTACATATTTGGCGAAAAGCATTTTGTATGTTTAATGCCAATAAAACATTTTGTATTTGTATTGTATTGTATTCGGGGGCAAACGTATACTCGACAGCCATTCTGCAACGAAGACGCGCAGGCCTTCAACACAAATTTCATCTTTTCTTACAAGAGCAAAGGGTGGTGGTTGGGGACCATGCGTGTCTCGATGCGAAGTTCTAGACTGTCGCTTAGTAGACTAAAAAATCATACATGTATAAACGTCACTTATTTCTACTTGTACTTGCATCCATTATCTGTCTTCTTTTTAGTTGTTTCACCGAAAGCTACTAGCTCAAAAAGCAGATTAGTTCACATCAGAACGATCCATCTTTTGACATTTTGGTCACCTTGAAAAACTCAGTTACCAGTTACTCCTGACACATAATAAAATCGAGCAGCACGTGTTTAAATAATACCTTGGGCATTTTATACGTAATAGGTCCGTGCAAAACAAGCCCCCGCTGTCTAGACAGGTATGACAGTTAAACGAGATATTTTTGTATGGAAACAACCTTATGCATTTCATAAATTGATCCGTATTATGGGAAAACAGCATCCCTTATACCGAAACGTATTGAGGACTCAAAAGAGATAGCACATCTGGGCAGTCCAGTTCGAGTCCTCAGTGCTCGCTTTCGTAGACGAAAATGCGAAGCTGTAACCAAGGGATAGATCAATGAGCCCCACTGGCTGATGTTTGAAGGAATGCAATTGTTTTTCCCATGCCACATCTCAGTTGATCATTATCTTCACTGCGCATCTGTCAAGAGGCTGAACCCTCAAGAACATGTCTATGTGAAGATCAAAACCTGTACTCATTCTTGTTTCGTTTTTAAGAGACCGAATTCTTTCGTATACATGTATATATTTACGCACTTGTGCCTTACTGAGTTTTAAATAACTGGAAGGGTTGTGCGCTGCAACCTGATTACATGTGCTTGTTTGCATTGACGGCAGGGTTGGAGACTGGATGGTGGCTAAGCATCCGTCCGGTTTACGTCTCCTCTCTCTCGCACCTGACCGGTATGGATGTTGGAGGACGCAAACGGACATGGGCCGGGTAGCAGGGCCCAGCATTATTTGCTATTCCGATCATGACCCTTATCGCCGGCCTCGGCAGCTCAGTTGGATGCGCCGTCTGACTAGAGACCAGGAGGTTGCGGGTTCAATCCCCGCCGAGGTCGGCAACATTCTTTCGTGGAGATTGATCATGAAATATTTTCAGTGGTCATTGTCTCTCTCCCGCTGATTCAAGAAGGGCTGTTGTCAGTTTCTGGAGAAAGAATATGCACAATACTGGTTAACCGCTTAGAGGACTAAGCCTGCTCAGTAAACGTGTAGTTAGGTAAACTGACCGCGCTCGACATGACCCCATTGGGTTGACTGGGCCTGAAAACCTCAACACAAACAAACATAACCCTTATCAGTTGAAATTTATTTGCATGTCCGATATTTGTGTCATGTTTGCTTATTATCAACCTTTGTTTAGATGTCCTCGTTGTTTACAAAATGTAAACCTGGATTCTCTGAATAAAATTGAAACCTGAAACTTGAATAAGATGGCGATCGATTCACACACTTCAGACAATTTTCATTACAAAAACATGCTCAGAAACAGATTATGGGTACTTGTTAGAACCGCCTCGACGAGGCGCTTCTAACGATTACCCACAATCTATATTTTTAGCAGAAATAAAAAAAAAATAATGTATACCCCTGTAAACCCCAGTTTTACTATATACAAGTGGGGTTTGCAGGGGTCAAAATTATATCGTGATGAATCGTTGCGCTGGTTAAAATGTCAAGTTAACTGTATATAATGTATAGAGTAAAACCTCGATGACTCAAATACCTACCAATTGCTCGTTTACTGTGGCTAAATCGAACTCGTTTTTGAGTACCTAGGAGATTCTTCTGACAGTCATTACGAAAACATGTCTATTCAAATATATTGAAAATTTTAGAACCAAAAAAGAGAATATTTCAGAAAAAAAAAATCTGATATTTTTCAAATTTCTGCTCAAAACATAGATTGTGGATACTCGTTAGAACCGACTCGCCGAGGCGGTTATTACGAACATTCACAATCTATGTTTTTGAGCAGAAATAAGAAAAATAATGTATCCCCGTGTAAACCTCAGTTTTACTATATAAAAGTGGGGTTTAAAAGGATCAAAATTATATAGGTAAGTTTTCGTGATGTTTATAATAAATATGTATGTTGTATTAGAATTGCCCCATTGAGGCAATTCAAATGACTACACCCAATATATCATTAATTTATAGAAACTCTAAAGTACATCTCTAAATTATCCCCATTCGCCTGGAGCTATAGTCAGCCACCATGTCTAGAATAAAATTCCATGGTCCCAAAGATGTTCGATTCATTGAAGTTCCGTTGTACTTTATATGTAACGAAAGCGCTAGATAAGGCATTTGTTTATAACCCTCCCCCATCCCCAACCCCTCCCCCCACAAAATAAATAAATAAATAAATAAATGAATAAATAAATAAATAAAAAATGATAATATGAATTTAGGCACTGCCTAGAAACGGGCATGGCAATTGCTTAGTTTTCAGTTATTGTTCGCTCTCTCACATGAAGACTCATCTCTCTCTCTCTCTCTTTCTCTCTCTCTCTCTCTCTCTCTCTCTCTCTCTGAAAATTGTCATGCACATTTCCTTGAGACTCCATGTTTTGCTTTACAGCTAATACATTTAGCTGTTGGAAATATAGTCTTATCCAATGACAAGCTTGCAATTCAACAACCGTATACTTCATTATCCCTCTAACCCATCATCGCTTGTCTTTTCGAAACGAAATGAAAGACATCGCGACAGTTTCGCTTGGCACGTTGATAGCTAGCTAGCTAGCTAGCTAGATAAATAGATATGAGCTTGCTTTAAGCATGCTACATTTATAGAACATACGTATGAAAAGTGTATACAAGAGATAGATAGATAGATAGATAGATAGATAGATAGATAGATAGATAGATAGATAGATAGATAGATAGATAGATAGATGCTTACTCCAGTTTTAAAGCACACATATGAAGTGTGTGCGCATGACACTAACAGCAAAGGACAATTTGAATACATAATTCTTTCAATACGATAGAGATTGGACTCGAATGTGATCCTTAAGATCACGTAGGGCTTATTACAGGTGACCGGGGACTGGCTCGAGTCTCCAGTGACTAAATATTTCTCTCATAATCCTGTTTGATAATCCACTAAAATACACTACTCCCTCCCCCCCACCCAAAAAAAAAAAAAAAAAAAAAAAAAACATATCATGACTATAAAGGCTGGGCACTCTAGTGACCAGCCTCTATAGTCATGATATTTTTTATTTCATTTTAGTGGATTGAAAAAAAATTTAGTCAATGGAGACTGGAGTCAGTCTAAAATGACCTGGGCACAGCATTTCTCACATGCGCAGATATGCAGGCTGATCAGAGTCACTTCGTTGCCTTTTGTGGGTAGCCAAATAACTAAGCTTTCTTTAGACAGACGGTAGAGGTTTTGCTTAGAATGGGTGGGTCCAGATGCGGGTCTGAGTCTTTGCTGGGTGCACAGGCAATCTTGTAACAAATGCTGGTGTACATTTGTACCCTTTATGTATGGTCTTCAGGAGAAATAAGAACCCAAATGTCTGAATATATTCGACTGATCTATAGTCATCATAGCCGTGCCATTTTTGTCATTTAATATGGGAAGAATGAGAAAGATTTTGTTTTTAAATATATCAAGAGAGATTATATAATTTAAAGAAATGACATAACTAACACATTTGTATATAAGTAACACACAATATTAATCGATAAACTGGTTAAAAACTGCATAATTCTGAAAATCCGCCTAATAATGTATAAAGGTTTACTTTACATTATGTTGGGAACTGGGCAAGGTCTGATCTGGATCTCCACTGTTTGCCAACTGCACTTTTGCGGGTCTCAAGACTAAAATGGATTATATGGGTTTTGATAATTTGAAGAAACAGTTTACTGCTAAACGTCTTTTACAGGTGCATCGGTGTCAAACAATTACAAAAAGAATGTAATTCAGTACAAAACGATTAGTTAGAACCTGAATGCCCCATGTTAAACTGCATGCATAATCGTTAACTGAATTATAATTTATAACTCTGCTTTCCTTTTTGGGTCGGTTGTATACAGACACCGAATTTTTCTTAACGTTGTTACATGTATCTACGTGATCGTTACTGACCAATTAAGTGAAACCGCGAGTTTGTTCCAAATCCAGCAAACAGTTACTTATAACCGCGCTATTCGTGTCGCTATGACTTCAGTGCAGTGCAATACGGGTAATCTGTAAAACCTGGACTGAAACATTGGCAAACAGTGCAGTCCCAGATCGGATGCCGCAGAACGCGGCGTCTGATCAGGGTCTGAACTGTTAGAAGTTCAGGCTTAAGAGAAACAGTCTTAAGACCACGTTCAGAACCATTTTCCTAGCTTACACTCAGAGACAATCGACCCATTAGTACTGTCAGTGCTTTTATTTAATTACTCGACGGACAGTCTGGTTCCAGAATGAATGACGACTAATTTTTCAGTCTTCCTCAAAAGCTTGGCATTTAACCATCAATGTCTGTGGTCGGGTCCATCAAAGCCCAACCTGTGATTTACCGGCATTCTGATAAAAATAATAATAAAAAAAAAAACTCGTGTCCTCTGCTTTGTTTACTCATAGTGTTTGTGACTATATGTGTTTTATTCTGTTTTACAGATATTGTGGAAGGCCTATGCTAGCTGAACGGTTACATATTTATACTTTTAACCTGCATCAGAACTAATAGCGAGGTTTCGTCGGAGTAAAACTAGTTTTAGCCCCGCCCTTCCCCACGACGTTTTTTTTTTTTTTTTTTTTTTTTTTCCTGTTGGCCGTTCCAGTGAGGTTCCTGTCTTACAAATTTTCTTACTTCGTACGTCGATCATTGTAAATGTGCTGTTTCCGCTGGGTTATATGTCATTGTTTGGTACTCATCCCTTCCTCTTTCGGTGCCTCGGCTTCGCTTTATTTCGTGATTTCTGTCTTACTTCATTTAATATTGAGTCTAGCACCGCTATCTGACAGGTTGAAATCATACAATTTCATAGACTGAAGGTTTCATTTTTGTTATAAAGGATTGCAAGGGTTAAGATGGTGAAGATCGTTTCCAAAAGGGCAGTGGATACACTTTTAGTAGATTTCCGCCAGTTTTGCAAAGGGACTTAACTTTTGTAACTTTCTGTTTGCTTTCTTGTACACCCCAAACAGTTTCTGAAGCGGGAACATAGCATTTATACAGCGTCACATTAACGTAGTTGCAACAATATAGAAGATACAGTCGACTCTCGTTATCTCGAACTCCAAGGGACTCTCTGAAATACTTCGAGATATCCGTAGTTCGACATATCAGGTTTGCAGAATTGAGGAAAAAATAATTTGATTAACCACATTTAACAAACTGATAGGTAATTGGACTTTTGAAGTTAGAGATATATTGAAAATATTGTGGAAAAGAGGAGAAATTGCTCCTTAGGAGCAATTTCTCCTCTTTTCTACAATATTTTCCATCAGTTGTTAGGTTTTCATGTATAGGCAGGGACCAGATTTTCGCTTCGAGATAAGCGGTTATTCGAGATAAGCGAGGTCGAGATAACGAGAGTCAACTGTATTTACTCTTTTGCTGTGAATACCATAAATATTTTCATTGAGTGCCATGAAAACATGTTGAGTTTTCACGAGTCGAAGCACGAATGAAATTTGAATGTTTTCATTACACGAGATAAAAGTTTTTTACAGTATCCACTGCAAAAGAGTAAGTTTCTTTTTATTTTATTGTTTAAACGCCAATGCGTACTTCTGACGTCATAACTGACGTCATTAAACAAAACGTGAACATCATGGCCTCGGCGTTCAGTGCTTAACATGTGAAGCACTGAAGAGACAAAAACAAAAAGTTTCGGCAAATTTAAAAAATCTTGCTACCGAAATGTTCTTTACATTCTAACTAAGACAATGCATACCGACACTAGATAGTTTTGCTCAGAAACAGAGAAGTTAGAGAAGTTTATAAAACCAAAGTGGGATCGACATCTGTTACGAAAAAAAAAAAAAAAAAAAAAAGACGAAGACACCCAGAGGAGTGAAAATAACATGAACATGTTATTTTTCAGTAGTAAAAATACCATATTCCTTTACTGTGTAAAACTATGTTTTATTTATTTCGGATATATAGTGATTTCAATGCTTGCAATAAAATAAATGACATTCATACAACATCAAATTAACGTGGATGCAACGTCAAGATGTTATAGAACGTCGCAGTAACGTCGATGCAATGTCATGACGATTATTATATACCTGGTAGTGAAGTATGGAGATTTCTCATTATTTTCTATAATTCACAGAGTTATATGATAACAGTAACAACTATGCTTTCGACATCTTACAGAAAGTCGTTTTTTTTCTTTTTTTTTTTTTTTTTTTTTTTTTTTTTTTTCTTTGCTTGGCGCTTTACACAGAATAAGTAAAGGGTATCTTTCATTTCTGCCCACACATGGATTTTTCTGAAACTTTTGTATAATAATAACTAGGCATATGCAACCTATGAAAATGTGCTTTTTAAATTATATAATAAAAACTTGGACTCAGGACGCAACCTTGACTCACTCCCCCCATGAGCTGATACCTGTCTCCAAATAAGTATGTCATACATCTTAAGTTTAATTTAGTTTTAAGATTTTTGCGCTGTGCTGAATGGTGAACACCATAGTAATTCTATTGGTACCACAAAACATTTATATTTAATTAAAGTTAACATTTTCTGATAAATTGATTATAAAGAATCTGAATTTTTTACCAAAAAATGAAAAAAATATCAAAAATAAACTTTCAAAATTAATATGTTATAGTCTTTGTCAAGATTTCATACTACCAGGAAAATTTGTTACATATATCCTCTATAGCTGTGCCAAATTTCATAAAAAAAACCGGTAACATTGTCATTTTAGGCCTTGAATGGATATAGGTCGATTTTTACAAAATTGACTATTTTGTTACATTGATAAAAAATAGTAGAGAAAGGCAGTGTTATCAAACACTTCTAACACTTAACAAATAAAAGAGAGTTTAGACAACTCGGAATGAATATATCTTGAACTACCCATTAAATTTTCATGACTTTCTATTACTTGCCGTCTATTTATATGGACTCTGACTAACCAACTATTACAAATGTAGACAGCATAACAAATTAAATCTAAAGAAATTCTAATTAGCAAATTAGGCTTAACAAAATCTTACGCTTTAATTCACGTCTGCAAATCATTGAGCATGTTGTATAATTACTTCCCAAAAGGCATAAAACTAAAATAGGTGTAAAACAGGGGTATCCATTCTCACCATTACAAAAATAGGCATAAAACAGGGAGATCCATAATCTCAATTGTCATATTAAGAAGTGCAAACGTACTACTGCAAGTAGTTGTTACTTGTTTGTTTGTTTGTTTGTTTTAAAGAAGGTTTTGCATCCCCATCAACATATTTTAGGATTTTTGGAGATTTGCTTCTGGACTGGTGAACTCTAACCAAACTATGAACGCCTGAAAAGAAAATAATACCTATAGACTTAACTTCTGATATATCTATAGCTTGCTTGCAAGCCTATATTGTATTTTGAAATTATAAACACTGGATTTCTTGTCCTGTAACATGTTCAAATGTGTCACTTCAATCGGTATTTCATGCGATCGAATTGACACTGACACTGGAGTTTTTCTCTTTGTTTCAACAGTTACCTTTGATGACAGCAGCACAGAATACTGTTTATGTGGTCTTAACTTTTGCTATCAGAAAACAGATCTATCCTTTCTTCCTTACAATAAGCATATATGAAATTATTTCTGTTCTGCATAAGTTCTATTCTAGTGCACATAGTTTGACTTAAACACCAAATTGGTGTTCTGTAGTTCTTCATGTTAAAGCTTTAAGATTTTTCCAAAGGTTGTATGACATTCATATTTTAGTCATTTGCCTAAGGACTTCCATACTAGTTTGAAACTCCGCCATATGTTAATTAACACAAGAGTTTAAAACAGCTAACTTGTGTGGTCTTAATGTGAATCTAAAGGATGTATTGAAGAGTTTTTGAACACTTCTCATTCATTTGGTTGCTGGCAGTTCTATGGTATTTAATTAATTCTATTTTCACCTTGTCTCTGTTTTTCGTGTTGTAATACGTTTTTGAAAGGAGGCTTTTAGTATTCAAGTTTTGTTTTAGTTCTTATACTTAAATTCTTTCTTCCATTGAATATTTTAGATGAATATAATTTCATTCTTCTGAATACCAACTGCTCTTACTTTCTTTGTTGTCTTCGCTGATCATATTTCTGAAAAGTTATTCTTTCATTTTAGAAAGAGTACTAAAGTATTTGGTCAGCAAGTGCATAGATCTTACCTAAAGAAGCAGTACTAAGCTTGCATGTGTCCATGTGACACAGACTTTAGTTGTTCATTACTGATTGTATTTAAGCTGTAGTGTTTTTTCCAAATATTGAGTGTCTTTGTGTGTGTTTCTACCAGCTGTGAAATCTTCTGCTGTGGTTTTGACAATATTGTGTTGTTGTTTTTTTTGTATTTACTAAGCGTGAACAAGTAGTCACAGTATTGCCTGTTTATATCAATTCTTTTTGTTACTCTGTTATTTTTGAGGCATTTATCAAGTATACACCAAAGTTTATAGTTGATGTTTGGTCCAGATCATGTAAACGAAAAAAAAGTTGTTTTTTTTGTTTGTTTTTTTTGGACATGGTGTTCAACAAGGTGCAATTCATTCAACTGGTTATAAATGAATATGTACAATTATGGTATCAACTTCTTATACAAATCATACTATATCATGGTAATCCAAACTGAAAGCTATTGATTAGTTGACTTTACATGATACTACTTATACATGAGTATTGGGTAATTTCATATTTTGCCTACTCAGGACTGTATGTATTCAGGCTGTTCAAACAACATGTTACCGGTCTTCAATTTTTATGAAATTTCATGTGTTTATTCCTAATACATATGGAAATTTTTTTCTGTTGAAATGGTGTCTTGACAAGAATCGGAACATGGTAAAATTGTAGATAATATCTGGATGAATACATAACCTGCAGCTGAAATATGGGGCTACCGTTCAACTTACGTTATTGCTCCAACACTATTGCTAAGTACATGAAGCCATCCATAGTATCAAAACATGTACTAATGATGGCCTTAATTAATAAAACATTCCAGCCTCTGAAAAATGAAATTCTATTTACTGTACGAAGGTTAATATTAGGGCACCCCATGATTTGGTAATGGCCGCGTACAAAACACCATAAATTTACAATGGAACTACATTTAAAAGCCAATGCCTCATAATCATTAGTGTTATACCCTAGGCAACCATTGTGTAACTGGAGTGAATTTTGTGTATTTTATGATTCTAATATTAAATCAGCATAGCGCTGATACTGTATGACTTTGTATGTGTATCTTTGAAACTTTTTTTTTAAAAATCATTTTTTTGGCATTATTATCTGTGCTGGCTAAAATCTAAGACAGTTTATTACATGTATCTGACACATATCTTTTTAGAAGTTTTATACGCTCATTCTAAAGCTATTTTTCATATGATGCATTTTTTGAATTGGATGAACTATGACTTTACGTATACTCATAAAGTTTGTATCCCTTTTCAATAATGCAAATGTGATATGCCTCATGATTTTAGAATTGCTTGCATTTAATCCATTTCCAAGCATGGGCAGAAACCAATGTAAATTTCCTATACCGTGTAAGAGCCCCTTTGTAAAGTTTTGTCAAGATTCAATGCAAGCAATTCTAAAATCATGAGGCATATCACATTTGCATTATTAATAACTAAGCCAAGTGGTCCATTCCATCTTTTACAGTATACCCTATTGTTAAGAAGGTCAAATTACTTTCTTCTAGTGTACATGATTTTACAGTTATTAGTCATCACCTGTTGTAGGCAGTGAGATTGTTTTGGCTAATTTAGTCAGTTCACTGTTCGCTGAATCACATGTAAAATCATAAGAGTGGTCACGTTAGATAACCTATTCTTAAGCTCAATGATGCACGGAACCTTGAATCTGTTCCGCGGGAAAATCGTGCTTAATTATATGCACCGTAGAGCAGGGAGCCCGTGGAAGACCGAATGTCTAGACAGCGAGCCCCACCCCCCACTCCCCCCCCCCCCCCCCCCCCCTGCAAAACGGTTACATATTACACGATTTAACTCGGCACAGTGTCTGAAAGGCTCTACACATTAAAATAATTTAGGTATACAATGACGATTATAAATTGATTCACAAGAATAAATCATCAGTTAAAATCTACAGTATGGATTTAAGACATTTCTTAAAACAGTTTAGGGAATCTGCCTCCCTGACAGACTGAGGAAGAGCATTCCATAGCCTAGAAGCTGATTCTTTTAATCTTCATGAAAACATGCCTATATAATTTTGACCCCCTTAAACCCCGCTTTTATATAGTAAAACTGGGGTTTACAGGGGTATACATTAGTTTTCTTTTTTTTTTGGCTCAAAAACATAGATTGTGAGAAAGAAAGGAAGAAATACAAATTGTGAGAGGACATGAATGAATGAATAATTTATTATTTCAAAGAAATCTTTTAGTAATAAGTATGCATGTGGAGTTTGTAATGATTTCAAAACTGTGAGAAAGAAAGAGATGAAGAAAGCAATCAAATTATGTGAAAGAAAGGAGAAAAAAAAATAAATTATTAGAATGAATTAATTATTGAAAAACACGGAAGAAAACAAATAAAGGTATGAAAGCAATTACCGTGAAAATAAATCAATGACAAAAAGACATATTGATCTTTCAACAAGTTTCAACTAATTGCCGTGAGGCTAGTTTACTTTTATTGAACAGATAAGAAACAAGAGGTTTGTCATATTTGTCCTAGATATTCGGACAGGCAGACCTAAGCAAACAGCACACATTACGAAAACACGCCTATTCAAATATATAGAAAACTTCACTTCCAAAAACTGAAAATTTTCAGATAAAAAAATCTGATATTTTTCATATTTCTGCTCAAAACATAGATTGCAGGTACTCGTAAGAACCGCCTCGGCGAGGCCCATTCAACCCAATGGGGTCATGTTGAGCGCGGTGGCCGGCGACCATTACGAAAACACGCCTATTTATATATATTTAGAAAACTTCACCTCCAAAAACTGAAAATTTTCAGATAAAAAAATCTGATATTTTTCATATTTCTGCTCAAATCATAGATTGTGGGTACTAGTTAGAACCGCCTCGGCGAGGCGGTTCTAACGAGTACCATCAACCTATGTTTTTGAGCAGAAATAAAAAAAAATAATGTGTACCCCTGTAAACCCCAGTTTTACTACATGTATATAAAAGTGGGGTTTAAGGGGGTCAAAACTGTGTAGGTATGTTTTCGTGATGAGACCGAAGTCAGATATAGCAGAACCCATGTATACAAGGTCTACACGGTATACCATTCATCTAGCAGTTTTAAAGAGGTATGGTAAATATGATAGAATATATCTTATTATTTGGTTTGTTTGTGTTGAGGTTTTGCGGCCCAGTCAACCCAATGGGTTCATGTCGAGCACGGTCAGTTTACCTAACCACACATTTACTGGGCAGGCTTAGTCCTCTAAGCGGTTAACCAGTATTGTGCATATTCTTTCGCCAGAAACTGACAACTGCCCTTCTTGAATCAGCGGAAAGGAGAGAATGACCGTAGAAAATATTTCATGATCAATCTCCACGAAAGAATGTTGCCGACCTCGACGGGGGTTGAACCCACGACCTCCTGGTCTCCAGTCGGTGTAAATATCGTATTAACTAATAATATTACGCTAAACATAAGAAGGGAAACAGTTACTGCTTCAAATTAACTCTGCAATTTGGAAAAAAAAAAAAAAAAAAAAAAAAAAAAAAAAATGATTGTGATGAAAAAAAAAGTAGCTTTAAATGCTAAAAAAGATATTAGCTAAAGTTGTGAAATGAAATGTGATCAACAAAAGATTGCTTACTGTTCATATTAGAGATGTGCAAATAATGTCTGCACATTACGAAAACATGCCTATTCAAATACATACAAAAAAATTTCACCTCCAAAAACTTAAAACTTTCAGATAAAAAAGCTGATATGGCGAGGCGGTTCTAACGAGTACCCACAATCTATGCTTTGGAGCAGAAATAAGAAAAATAATGCATACCCCTGTAAACCCCAGTTTTACTATATAAAAGAGGGGTTTAAGGGGGTCAAAATTATATAGGCATGTTTTCGTAATGATCATATTACATGTATATTAATCTTAAGTTGCTGCAAACAGATAATAAAATCAATCAATCAATCAATCAGATTTTTAACGTAACCGGGCAACAGAGTCACATAGGGATTACGCCAGATAATAAAAGATACAACATTTTTCATATCGACATTCTATTTTTTTCGAAAATTCACCAACAATGAAATCAAAGAAACCTTTTGGTAATAAATATGCGAAATTATAAATAACGAAAACCAAACTGCGAAAAAGAAAGAGACGAAGAAAGAAGTACAAATTATGAGAAAAAAACTGGAAGAATGAATGAATGAATGAATGAATAATAAATGAAACATGAAAACGAATCAATAAAATCAATTTTCGTGGCAATAAATAAATAAATAAATAAATAAATAAATAAATAAATAAATAAATAAAAATAAGCAGATTAAAACAATATATTAAATTGATAGCTTACTTATAAAGTCCAATAATTGCTATAATTGCTATTATTAATCAACTAAGTATCGTTGTTTTAATATGTGCCAAACAGCCTGTATCATACCAATGCAATGTTTGGCATGATTTCCTTGTGGTTTTGGTCCGGGCTTTATACGAGGGCTATTACTGAAAGTTACAAGGATTTAGGGGATGAAAACCGAAGGGTTTAGGAGGACTAAAATTCTACGCTATTAACCGGGCCAAAATTTTACGGTATAAAACAATCGGTGAGATTTTAAACACAGTGATACTTCTTCTGTTTGGTACTTAGAGTACATAAAAAATGACTCATAAAAATGTCATGAAATAGATCTTTTCACATTGGCCCTGTCGCAGGTACTCGGCGAGTCGTATTGACCTTCGTATGGCTGTATTGGCCCTCGACTTCGTCATCACGAAAACATACCTATATAATTTTGACCCCCTTAAACCCCACTTTTATTTAGTAAAACTGGGGTTTACAGGGGTATACATTATTTTTCTTATTTCTGCCCAAAATCATGGATTGTGGGTACTCGTAAGAACCGCCTCGCCGAGGCGGTTCTAACGAGTACCAACAATCTATGTTTTGAACATAAATATGAAAAATATCAGAATTTTTTATCTGAAAATTTTCAGATTTGGAGGTGAAATTTTCTATATATATTTGAATAGGCGTGTTTTCGTAAAGGTCGCCGGCCACCGCGCTCGACATGACCCCATTGGGTTGACTGGGCCATAAACCTTAACACAACAAAATTCGTCGCGGGCCTATACAGCAATCCTCATGCCAATATCACTGCCCTCAGACTTGTAACAGGGCCAGTATGAAACCATCAAACCAACAAACATCAATCTAATAACATTATGTTACTGTGTTTATTACTATGTGTTAATTTTGATAACAATTCTCAACATGTATTTGATCTAAGCCTGAATTTGTACACAAATTGATATATTTCAGACACCCTAACTCTTTGCCATAAGTATCTTCAAAAATCAACAATCCCATTTTTCTGCCTGTCTAAAAATAACTATTTTCCTTGGGTTATGTTTATACCGAGTGGACTCTTCTACCTTAACTCTTTGAACAGGTCCATTACTTATATATGGGGTGGCTGGTTAGTATTTATTATCATCACGTTTTATAGAAACTCCTGTTTTTAAGGAAAATCATTACGAAAACATGCCTATTCTAATATACAGAAAATTTCACCACCAAAAACTGAAATTTTTCAGATAAAAATTCTGATATCTTTTCATATTTCTGCTCAAAACATAGATTGTGGGTACTCGTTAGAACCGCCTCGCCGAGGCGGTTCTAACGAGTACCCACAATCTATGTTTTGAACAGAAATATGAAAAATATCTGAATTTTTTATGAGAAAAATTTCCCTTTTTTGGTTGTAAAATTTTCAATATATTTGAATAGGCGTGTTTCCGTAATGCTTAACACTACTGTACGAACAATGAAAGCCAGATCAGACTGCTTATTCCAAGACCTTCGTTGTCAGTTTATTTCATTACCAGATAATTTTTGATCATGTGAGTGGATATTGAAGGTCATGACGCATGCGCATGTACCTCACAGACAATTACTCACGTAATATGACCCATCTGTATCTTTGCAGGAGAATTTACGATTAAGAAGAGCAGCTGTAACATCTGAAGGTAAGTAGTAGAGCTGTTTTGATGTCATATTCCATCACGAAAACACGCCTATATAATTTTGACCCCCTTAAACCCCACTTTTATATAGTGAAACTGGGGTTTACAGGGGTATACATTATTTTTCTTATTTCTGCTCAAAAACATAGATTGTGGGTACTCGTTAGAACCGCCTCAGCGTACTCGTTAGAACCGTCTCGCTGAGGCGGTTCTAACGAGTACCCACAGTTTATGTTTTGAGAAAAAATGTGAAAAATATCAGAGCTTTTTATGTGAAAATCTTCAATTTTTGGAGGTAAAATTTTCTATATATTTGAATAGGCATGTTTTCGTAATGCGATCTGCTGTTGACAATAGGCAAGTTGTCGGTAATTTATTTGCGCTGATATTCAAGATGAGAGCCGAGTATCTCTGCTCAGATCAGTAACCTGAGACATTTAACCTGAACATATTGGCAGAGCCCAGTTGTTCAAAGGTAACGATGTCGCTAGTTAACGATTCGTTAAAACTGGCATCGAGTGATACGCAAATATGCTGAAATTTTTTGCTGAAAAATGTGAGTAGCTTTTGCAGCTACTCACATTTTTTTTCAGCAAAAAATATCAGAATATTGTATATTGAATCCGCTAAAACAGTTAACGAAATGACCCGACACGTCAACCCTTGTGGATCATTATGTGTCGTCTTTCAGAGAAAGGGAGAAGATAGAAGAGATAGTAAAGGAAATGAAAGAGGGGACAGTGAAAAAAAGGAGCAGGAATAAAAGTGACGAAACAGAAGAAAATAAAAACATTCCCCCTGTACCCTTACCTGCTGCAAGGATAGCAAGCCTTAACTGTAAGCCAATATCAGTTAGACGCCCCGGTTACGTAAGATTAATGACACCTTTTCCTCACCCAACCACCCCGGACTGTGTTACAAGTGTGCTGTAACACATAAAAGATTCTAAGCTTTTCAGACCCCCGCTGCAAGAACTGACATTTACAAGGGCTCATTCTTCCCTCAAACAATCAGAGATTGGAATGCCCTTCCAGATTCAACCATTACCTCTGTTGAAGGTGTAGAGGATGGCATGGCTAGGTTTACCTCTCTGGTGAGACCTAGGGACTAAGTTCCCATATCACAGGACCTGGTGAATGAATGTCATTAAACGTACCACCAGTAAAAATTCTGATTCTGATTTTGTAATAATAAAAACTTACCATTGTAAGACACCCATTCTGTTTACTCCCATTTTAGTTTTTGCCAGTATTCCTGTCATACTCCCAGTTTCAAAACAGTAATTGCTAGTAACAGACATAGCAGCCCTATTCTGAATTTTTTTCGATTTCTTGTTGAAGAAACACGCCTTAGGGATCCCAAACACAGCTGCCATACTCCCCCTCCAAACCCCCCCCCCCCCCCCCCAAAAACAACAAGTCCCTTATATGCTGCCTCTTTAACATCCTGAGGACATTGATAAAGATATCGTCTCAGGAAACCAAGAGTTCTATTTCCCTTAGTACACATGTCGCTGATACGTGTATTCCATCTCAAGTCATGCGTGATTGTTACTCCCAGGTATTTAATGGAATCCACAATTTCAAGGTCCGTACTCTCTAAAGTGTAAGAAGCCTCAATCTTACTTGTTCTTTTCATTATATTGCATTTGCTGGCTGATTTTTTAATAATGCAGGCACTTCGATTGCTGACGTCCGCCATATTGTGAGGACTTTAATACTGTAGTGTTTAATGACGTCCTTAAGTTCAGTGTCGCAAACTTTAACGATGGTGCACGTGACGTCCATTACAACTAGTGCATATCAAACGTGCGAGAATTCTCGATTTTATATACCCTGGGTAATATAACCTGGATAGGATATTCTATCACGGGTTTGGGGTGGTCGGGTGGTGCGAAGGTGTCGTGTATCTTGCGTCACCAGGGCATCCAACTGATATTGTCTTACAGCTGGGCAAGGCCTGCTACCTTTGTAGCAGGTAAGGGTAGAGGGGAAATGTTTTTACTTCTTCTGTTACTTCACTTTCATTTCTATTCATTTCATTTCTGTTCCTCTTTCCTCCCTGTCCCTCACTTTAATCTCTTCTACTATCTTTTCTATCTCTTTTCTCCCTTTCTCGGGGTGAGGGGGGGGGGGGGGGGCACAAAATGACCCACTAGGGTTGACGTGTCGTTAAACTCCAACACAAAAAAAAATCTATCCCGGGGTAAAATCAAGAATTTCTTATCTAGTATGGAAGAAAGAGAAAACATTACCAGAACCACCGGTTCAGAACAATCAGTAGTGAAAAATACTGAAGCGGTTGGTGGGGAGGGGGGGGGGGGGGGGAGGGGGGGTGGGGGACGGTACGGGGAAGAGGAGAGGAGGGCTGAGGGGTAGGCAGATGAATTGGGGGAAGGAGGGGCCTGGGTGTGAAAATCGCCAATTTTCGAAAAATTGCTTATAGGTACTGACCCTAACATACACCTGCTTTGACTGTATTATGGGGATGCATATTACAAAGACTTGGCAATGGAATGCGCGTGTGCAACTAGTGCATATCAAACGTGCGAGAATTCTCGATTTTATACACCCTGGGTAGAATAACCTGGGTAGGATATTCTATCCGGGGTAAAACCCAGAATTTCCTTATCTAGTATGCAAGAAAGAAACCACCGGCTCAGAATAGTCAGTAGTGAAAACTACTGAAGCGGTTGAGGGGGTGGGGGGGGGGGGGGGGAGGGGGCGGGGCGGGGAAGGGGGAGGAGGGCTGAGGGGTAGGGAGATGAGGGGGTGAGGGGTGGGGCCAGGGTGTGAAAATGGCCAATTTTCGAAAAATTGCTTAAGGGTACTAACCCTAACATACTCCTGGTTAAACTGTATGTTATGGGGATGCATATTACAAAGACTTGATAATGTAATGCGCGTGTGCTTTCACATATCGCCGTCACAATATGAATCCTGTTGTGAATTCGTTTTAACTTTCCTGTAGACAGGCCCTTTTCTGAAGGGAGACAAAACGATCCTGAAAGCGTTGCCTCTCTTGAAAGAGGATCCATTCTTCTTAATACCTGGTCATGTGCTGGTTTTCGCAAGGAACATTGTCTATATGGATAGTTTGCCTGTTTGTTAAATTTACAGTCGAACCTCAATACTTCAAACATCTTTGGGATTATGTAAATTTGTTCGAGACATGGGTAGTTCGAGCCACTGATAGTTAATCAGGTCAGATGGCAAATGAGTATAATTTAGGAATGTCTTTTTGATCTTCGGTATAATAATGGTATGTTGAGTGTACTCATTAGAACCGCCTCGATGAGGACATTACGAAAACACGCCTATTCAAATATATAGAAAATTTTACCTCCAAAAACAAGATTTTCAGATAAAAGAATCTGATATTTTTCATATTTCTGCTCAAAACATAGATTGTGGGTACTCGTTAGAACCGAGGCGGTTCTAACGAGTACCCAAAATCTATGTTTTTGAGCAGAAATAAGAAACATAATGCATACCCTGTAAACCCCAGTTTTACTAAATTATATAGGCATGTTTTCGTAATGAGGTTCTAATGAGTACACTCAAAATACATTCCAAGATAAAACATTAAGAAAATGTCCCTTAAATGTCCATAAATATTTGCTTTCTTGGGCTATAAAAAGAATTTCCTAGGGACTCAAAAACGAATTCGAATTTTACCATGGTTAACGAGTCGTCGGCGTTCGAGTCATTGAGGTTTTTCTGTATATTCTTTTAAATGCACAGTTTATTTAAATAAGGGTGTTTTGTCTTTTTAACAGGGACAGAGACAGGTTCACAGATTATCAGCTATATAAACCACACCGGAAGATCATACACAAATCCTCAGCGCTTGATGAAACATTTCACAAGGACTAACCATAACATCCGAGAGTTTGTCCGAATGAAATATGGACCCATATTTATTTTCGGCGTTGCCGCTGGCAATTCATCAGAGGAAAACATGTGGGACATCTTCAAAATTTATGGAAGTTATGAAAAAAAAGTGTACAGTCGGCCGAATTTCACGTGTTGTTTCAAGTATAAAATTGGCAATAGCTTTGTTATTAAATCGGTGATCCCTTCAGAACAGCGGTTGTACATAATGTCTCCACCAATGCAGCGGTTTCATATAATCTGTCAAAACGTGATGCAAACGGAACGGATAATTCCCCTTGGCGCAGCCGTAACAGTAGCAAACTACACGTGTAGCGAAAGCCACGTGTCATATGTCGGTCCTTTTTTCCCTTTGAAAGAACCCAACAAAATAGCCCTTGGTACTAAGACAGCATACGCTAATATTGATGCTGAGATGATCATAGAATGGATGGAAACCTACAAGTATCTAGGTGTTGATAAAGTGTTGACCTACTATATGGAAAGTATCAACAGCGATGCTTTCGATGTGCTTCAGTATTACGCATCTACAGGGATACTGGATCTGTTCTATTATGAACCAGCCAATGAAGGTAAGATGGACCACGTCAATCAAAAAAGTGTCTGCAAACATGCGCAAAATGCACACATTCAGATTCAAATACGCGCGTGCGCAAAGTATCATCATTTGATACATTCTTAAAACTCAAATGTTGCTGTTTGCGGACAGCCAATGCTCTGATCAGACTGTGCATCCGCACAGTCTGATCAGGGCATTCGCTGCCTGTATATACCCGAAAGAACGTTTTCGCATTGCGCGGACTGGATGATATTTGTTCAAATGGTTATAAAATTAGCCGAGATACAGAATTTTCTATAAGAGATTGCTTGTGCTTCCAGTGAAGATTCAGACCAGCCTGTGAATTCGCACAGGCTGATCAGAGTGTTCGCTGTCCGACTTAAGACCTTTGGATATTTTGCTACCAATAGAGTGTCATGCGAAGACTAACCAACATAACGAAGATACCATTTATAATAAAAATCAAAGCCGGTCATGCTTGACAGTTGAATAGAATATATGTATGTCCGAAACAATATCAAAAGCAGTATTGTATTTATCCAGGAAGAGATGCAATCGCATAACAAAGCCTAGAAATAGCACCAAGAGGAAGATCAAATACAGTCAACCTTCATTATACCGACACTCGAGAAAACGCTAAAATTCGTTTTAATGACAGTTTGACTAACACGGAAACCCTCTCTCATGAGGTGACAGTTAATCAGACATTATGCAGTATCATTATTATTCAATACTTCAAGTAACATATGTTTTGGGTAGTTGTTAGAACGAGGCGATTCTAACAAATATCCAAAACATACATTCTATGAGGAAATAAGAATAAAACATGGCATTTTTGCATATCATTCTGCTCATTAAGAGTTCTTTACAACAGCAAATTCATTTTATTGGCAATATCTTTGGGAAAAAAATGCTGTCGTTGTAATAAGGGTTCACTGTAGTAAAGATATCCAAGACATGCCAAAGTCATGAAGACCAATCTTCCAGTGGCACCAAAAGAAGAACAAATGAGATACGAATACTGACAAAACAAACACATATGAAACACCGACACAAAAAACAAAGAAGAGCTGCCACATAAGAGCTGCCTTGGAACAGTCATTAAAAACAACCGTGTGTTTGTGGGGGTGGAGGAGGGTGGGTGGGAGAGGGAGATGGAAGGGTTAGGGGGGGGGGGAGGTTACCAGATTTTTTATCGACTTAGTTATGCCTATTGTAATATTATGATAATAAAGTCGTCATCATGATGTCTCGAAAATACTTAAGCTTGGACCTTAAAACTTGGTGTGCTTTTTAGAGATAATGAATATATTACCTGATTCATTTTTTGAAAAATATAAATTCGATTGTTTTCTGGAAATATGTCCCTTAATAATAATATCGATATATAGTTATAATGATATCTTGTCACAATATATCTCAAAATGTATTTGAGCTAGAGGCTTGAAACTTGGTGTGCTACTTGAGGATGAGGGGTAGATATTTAATCAACTTTTGAAAAAAGTTACAAATTTTCCGGAGTTATGCCACTTGTAATATAATGATAATAGGCTCTTGTCAGCAAGATTTCTCGAGAAGTCTTCGATTGGTTAGCACATTTAGAATAACACGTAGATCACCTGATCAACTTTTAGAGGAAAAAAAAAATCCTACCTTTTTTTTTTTCCCTAGGAGTACTGTCCCTTGTAAAACTTATATTGAAATCTTGTCAGCAAGATATCCCTGTAAAGTGTGAGCTAGGACCTTGGAACACGACGAGCTTATAGGAAATGACGGGTAGATGACATGATTACATTTTCTTCTAGAGCGCTCCTTCTGGTAAAATAATAATGAAACCTTATCAGCGAGATTTCTCGATAACAATTTAAGCTAGGGCCTTGAAACTTGGTAAGCATATCGAGGATAATTTGTAAACTACAAATAAATCTGTTTGAAACGTATAAGGAGTTTTACCCCATATAAAAATTGAAAATGAAATCTTGTCTGATAGATACTGCAAAAATCCATTTAAGTTAGGACCTTGAAACTTGGTGAATTATAGGGAGTGCTGAGTATAGCACTAGATGATCTTTTGAAACAAATGGAACAGTTTTGTCGGAGTACCGCCCCTTTTCATCTTTGGCATTTTTATTCGCTAAGTATAGCTAGGACCAAACATATTTATAGTTTGGATTTGAATTAATCGATATCAAATAGTTTAATTTAATAAAACATCACGGAAACATGCCTATATAATTTGATCCCCTTAAAACCCACTTTTATATAGTAAAACTTGGGTTTACAGGGGTATACATTATTTTTCTTATTTCTACTCAAAAACATAGATTGTGTGTACCCGTTAGAACCGCCTCGGTGAGGCGGTTCTAACGAGTGCCACAATCTATTATTTGAGCAGAAATATGAAAAATATCAGAGTTTTTTATCTGAAAAATTTCAGTTTGTTGGAGGTCAAATTTTCTATATATTTGAATAGGCGTGTTTTCGTAATGATAAATACGACACAGGTTATGATTATGATTTTGACATAGTTAATTTCCTTGTTTTTGATGGTGGTATTCCTCGATCTCCTTCATGTAGAGTATACATAATTCAAGCATTCGTTTTGCATCAAGAAGGGCAGTGTCAGTTTCTGGCGAAAGAATGTGCACAATACTGGTTAACCCGAGAGGACTAAGCCTGCCCAGTACACGTGTGGTTAGGTAAACTGACCGCGCTCGACATGACCCCATTGGGTTGACTGGGCCGTAAAACCTCAACACAAACAAAACATTCGTTTTGCAAGAGCATCTGTCCATGTAAATGATTTTTGCAATCAGAATTATGTCCCGACTGCTAAATTCCTTACACAAGGCTATCAACATAAACATTTCGTAAAGTTTTTTTTTTTCAAGTTTATACCCCGACATTCCTATTTTCAACGGTCATTCTCTCCCTTCCGCCGATTCAAGAAGGGCAGTGGTCAGTTTCTGGCGAAAGAATGTGCACAATACTGGTTAACCGCTTAGAGGACTAAGCCTGCCCACTAAACGTGTGGTTAGGTAAACTGACCGCGCTCGACATGATCCCATTGGGTTGACTGGGCCGTAAAACCTCAACACAAACAAACCCCAGCACTCCGAGTTGATTGTTGAATGAGCCGGGCCACAGCATGTCCTACAATAGTGCATGTGCACTAAGGCTGGCATAATTAATCGGATAATCGATTAATTATACCCCAAGCATACGAATTAGTGTGCCGCAGGGGTAATAGTTTTCGTCCGTTCCGTTTGTCCGTTCGTCTGTTCGTCCGTCCTTCCGTCTGTCCGTCCGTGATTCCCGTCCGTTAACCCTTTCTATAACCAAGTTTACTTCGAAGTGTTTTGATTACCTATGGCTCTGCAGCCACTCATCAAAAACTTTTCATATTTGGTATGGGGTTACATGGAAGAGTTCTCTTCCATTCTACTTCTATAAACCCCTGGGTCTTGCCTCAAACCAGGGTTAGAGGTCAAAATCTAGGACACCCCAATAAAGTAGTATATTGCAGTTTGTTTATATACAAACAACCTCTTAATAAGGAAGGATGGGCATCAGACATGTTTATCACATCAACATACAGTATAAAAAGGTCAAGGTCATTGTGACCTTATTTTCATGTTTCAGTGATTTTGCCTTATATTTGAAGCCTGTTTCATGGATTAATGCCACAATAATGTAATATGTTGCAGTTTGTTTATACAAACAACTTCTTGCCGGCCTCGGTGGCTCAGTTGGATGCGCCGTCCGACTGGAGACCAGGAGGTCGCGGGTTCAACCCCCGCCGAGGTCGGCAACATTCTTTCGTGGAGATTGATCATGAAATATTTTCTACGGTCATTCTCTCCCTTCCGCTGATTCAAGAAGGGCAGTTGTCAGTTTCTGGCGAAAGAATGTGCACAATACTGGTTTACCGCTTAGAGGACTAAGCCTGCCCAGTAAACGTGTGGTTAGGTAAACTGACCGCGCTCGACATGACCCCATTGGGTTGACTGGGCCATAAAACCTCAACACAAACAAACAAACAACTTCTTAAAGAAGGGTCGGCAGCAGACATGTTTATCACATCAGCATTCAGTGTAATAAGGTCAAGGTCACTGTGATCATATTTTCATGTGCCATCGATTTTGCATTATTCCTTGAAGACTATTTCATTGATTAATGTGATACTTGGAATATTGGTTCTGTGTGACACCACGATTGACAACATAACAAATGTAGGTATTCTTGACCTATATTTCATGGTCCACTAATTTTGCCTCTTATCTTGAATGTTATTTGATGTATGGACATCATTATTTGGGATTATGAATTTATATGATCCAACACTTGACCTAAAAGTAATTGTAGGTCACTGTGACCTAAATTTCATAGTCCAGTGATTTTATGTTACATCTTGAAAACAATTCGATGTATTACTATCATATTTTGGGATTATGTGACCTATATTTAGCCCTGTGATTTTATCTTATATTTCCCACTATTTGGTACCTAAATGTCAAATTTACATATAATGACAAAGTGTGTCCCAAGCTTTCACCTCAAAGTAAATATAAATCAGTATGACCTATATTTCATGGTCTAGTGATTTTGCTTAATATCTTAGATAATTTCATGGATTAACATCACTGTTGGTATAATGCATCAGTGTAACCATCAGATTAACTTCTCAAGTATATGTAGGTCAGTGACCTATATTTTATGGCCGAGCAAATTTGCTTCATGTCTTGAAGACTATTTACCCCAGGAAAGTTGTACTTGGGATGATAGATCAGTGTAACTCAGAGACTGACATTGTAAACGATATCTTGCCTTATATTATTGTCATTAACTTTAAAATATTTTATAATTAAGAAATGGCGCCGGCCGGGGGTATTCGTGACCCTCTGGGCACTTGCTCTAGTTGATCGATAAATTCCACAAAAAATGAATATCGTTCCAGATTTGCTAATAATTGATCATTTAATTTGTGTGTCTCTTACTTTACCGTATTTACCCTTACCTCAACAACCTACCATACTTAATCTAAAATTTGAACAAGTACAACTTACTACCCAATATTGTATTTAAAATTAGCTTGATGAGTGGCAAACAGTGTAGACCCTAATGAGACGCCGCGTTCTGCGGCGTCTCATCTGGGTCTACACTATTTGCTCAGACCTGTCAGATCAAATACATACAGTAAAGTCAAAGATATGGTAAGAGTCAAGTCAAAGATATGCTTAGACAGACAGGTTAAAGTGTGACCAAATCTTCAGTGATTACTAATCGGTTATCGATTGCAATGACACGGCCGATAATCGATTATCTTTTCAGCTCTGATTAGCCAGCCTTAATGTGCGCCTAACAAAAACTAGGACCAGCCTGTGCACCCACGCAGGCTGATCAGAGTCTCAGCTGTCTTCCGGAAGATGCTTTGGATCATTGGTCACCCACAGAGAGCACTGCGAAGTGTCTAACTAGACTGCAAGGATGCGCAGGCTAATCTGTCCTCGCTAGGCATACGTGTATTTTTGTAGGAAACGCTGTGCCCCGGCTCAAAAGTTAAAGTTAGCTTGGAAACACTTCTGTGGTATCTGAACCAGAATTTTACAGTGATCCCGTTTATAAATTTAAGAAAATGGCTGGGAGATCCAACGTTTTAGAATTCAATAAAACATAAATATATATATATATATATATATATATATATATATATATATATATATATATATATATATATATATATATATATATATATATTACCCGCAATATAAGGATGTAATATTACTTGTATATGGTACGACAGACTGTATGCTGGATTTTTAACCCAAAAGTGGTTGATAGCAATGTTCTGCACGGCGGTGGGTCAGGTCCTAGCCTCTATGAAGGTGGCGATTCAAACCTTTCACTAGATGGTTCGATGTTTTGTTATATTTTTGTTCGAGTACTCCGTGGTTCCGCAAGTGGTTTTCTTCAGCTCTGCTGACAAGGTCAGGGGTGATTGCCACGAGCCCTCATTCTTATTTTATCGCATCGATAAGATATGTTTGACATTTTTTCAATTTTTTTTTTTTTTTTTTTTTTTTTGGATTGCGTTAGGGATCCTCTTCGTTTGTAGCGTCACGTAATGGATACAAATTACGTATCTTAGCTTACATTAACAGCTGAATCTTTCGTGTTTCATGACATTAACACTCCCATATAACGAATGCCCATCGTTTCCATGTAATGAATCAGTACATTGTCTTTGTAGATGTTTTATGGTCGACACACCACCACATTTAACTGTGCTCCTGCTGAACCCGGAGATGCCATGCTTTGCAAACAGTGTAGACCCAGATAAGTTGGCTTCCAACTGATTGAGTCTACACTGTTTGTCATTTAGTATATGCATTTGTATAAAAAATCTGGATCAAGAGAGGCGTAAAAAATAGCTGTGTTTCCGCTAACCCGACCGACCCGTTTCAAACACCCGACTCTGCTATTTTTTATCAGTAAAAAAGCAAAATAAAAAAAGTACAGCATCGACCCTCAACAAAATACTTGTATTTTCATAAAATTACAGGCCCGACCCTGTTCTTTCTGGAGGGAAAAAATAGAAAAATAAAAACAAGTTTTTCCTACCTACCGACTTTTTTTTTTCAAGATGTTAGCAGAAACACAGCATTTTTTTACGCCTAATCTGATTGGGCTTGGCATATTAATTTAGTCAGCATGTCAAGGGTTAACGCCGGATAAACGGAAGGTAAATAACTTCGGAAAGAAGGGATACATATGAACCAAAAACATCAAATAATGGAAAACCCGGTTTTATTAAATGAACAGTAATGTAACGTGCAGCATTGGTCTCGACTCCTTGCCCATGATTGAGCGATATTCTATTTTCAAATAAATCCAAATGAGCTGGAACACGAAAAAAAGGACCTTATAGTTTTCCAGTTTATGTTTTTGTGTTTTTTTTTTTTTTTTCAAATGCCATGCGCAGTTTCTTATTAGGGCTACAGACATGAGTTTTGTGCCTTTAAACTGCCAATCACAACAATTGTCGTCTGCTTTGTCATCTGCTTGTGATTTTAAAAGTCATTTCTGCAAATAGTGTGGGCCCAGAGGAGCAGTCTGATCTGGGTCCACACTGTTTGCCTGTATGCAAAAATAGGTTTAAAAAGTTTGTAAGAATATTCAGCAGACGACATAAACAGACAACATTTTCAGATGCAGATTTTCTTGGCGCTTTAAGGGTTAAGCTTTGTCCAGGTCCCTACTATATGTCTGAGAACAGCACATGCTCTGGCGAGACTGCAGTTATGCGCAGGCTTACCTCAGCCTTTGCTGGTCGCCTATGTGATAAGTATCTTTTTTTCTCATGTGCTGGCTCGAATGTCTTCAGTGATCCCAGAAGTTACTAAATATAGGCAAACAGAATCTGACACATTACGAAAACTTGCCTATTCAAATATACTGAAAATTTTACCACCAAAAAATGAATATTTTCAGATAAAAAATTCTGATATTTTTCATATTTCTGCTCAAAATATAGATTGTGGATACTCGTTAGAACCGCCTCGACGAGGCGGTTCTAACGGGTACCCACAATCTATGTTGTTGAGTAGAAATAAGAAAAATAATGTATACCCTGTAAACCCCAGTTTTACTATATAAAAGTGGGGTTTAAGGGGGTCAAACTTATATAGGTATGTTTTCGTGATGATATACAGACTTAATGGCGTTCTATCCAGCTCCTGTTGTTAGGGGTCGCCTTACGTAATCGAGACATTTGACCCGTCTCTTTTACCTGAACTCTTTTGACCGGTTTATAACAATATAAAGCGTGCCTGGTTAGTTGTTATTGTGACCATGTTTTGTAGAAACTTCTGTTCTAAATGCAATCAGTGTAGACCCTGGTCAGATGCCGCGATCTGCGACGTCTGATATGAGACTATACTGTTTGCTAATATCCCTGAAATAGGACGCTACTGTCCTTTCGACATCATTTGGAAAAACATATTTTTGCTTGGTGTTTTATTTCAAATGAAAGTATTTGTTCGATTGATCATATGTTATCAGAAAATTTTTGTCCATCATGAAAACACGCCTATATAATATTGACCCCCTTAAACCCCACTTTTATATAGTAAAACTGGGGTTTACAAGGGGTATACATTATTTTTCTTATTTCTGCTCAAAATATAGATTGTGGGTACTCGTTAGAACCGCCTCGCGGGGATTTAAAGGGGTCAAAATTATTATATTGGCATATTTTCGTGATGTGCAACTGGGGAAAAATAATACAGATATAACTATAAAACTGATAATTTTATTCCGGTAAATTTCCTGAAAATATACCAACTATTTTTTAAAAGACAGCAGATAAACAAAACACTACAAGTGAAGATACCCAGAAAATGCCACGGTCACGAAGCACAGCCTTCCCGAGGTACCAAAAGAAGAAAGAAGGCATTACGAAAACACGCCTATTCAAATACACTGAAAATTTTACCACCAAAAATGTCAATTTTTTCAGATAAAAAATTCTTATATTTTTCGTATTTCTGCTCAAAACATAGATTGTGGGTACTCGTTAGAACCGCCTCGTCGAGGCGGTTCTAACGAGTACCCACAATCTATGTTTTTAGCAGAAATAACAAAAATAATGTATACCCCTGTAAACCCCAGTTTTACTATATAAAAGTGGGGTTTAAGGGGGTCAAAATTATATAGGTATGTTTTCGTGATGGAGAGATGAGGAACAAATACTGACAAAACAAACAGCACATACATAACAATTGACGCACACACAAAGAAGAACCGCAACAGAGGAACCGCAATGGAACGGTCAGCATGGAAACTACCGGGACGTAAAGGCAGTTTTACAAGTAATGTTGCATTGCTTTCAGAAAAATATCCCAGAGTGTCATTGTTTGAAAGTAAAAACCCTCAAATATGGAATGATAAACAAGTGGTGGTGGACGATGCGTTTGAAAGAATGTCAGGATATGAGATCTTTGGAATTATAGACCATGATGAGTTCTTTATACCTGGTAAAAACAGAACCTTAAAGGAAATGTTGGTAAGCTAGAGTAGGCTACCTACTATATACATATTGCTATTTTTAGTAATTATTGCGGGAATCATAATTCATAAATCCTTGGAGAAAATAATACCTCCTCAATCAAAGAATTATTTCCTTTGGACGCTGTTACGCCGCGCAACCAGTGTAGATAAAGTAACGTCACAAAACTTATTGGCGCCATTTGAAAACGTATGAAACAGACTCTGAGGAAAAACAACAACAACAACAACTAAAAAAAAAAAAGCAAAAAAAAAAAAAAAAAAAAAAAAAAAACAACAACAAAAAAACAAAAAAAAAAACAACCTAAAACAAACAAAACATTAAGATATGTAATATATAAGTTAATAAGTATCATTCAGTTTAAAATACAGAAAATAATAGTGCATATTATATTTCATCTCTTTTGGGTTCATATGATGTCCCATTGTGGTATCTTTGAAAATGCAGTTCTGCTCATGTATTCGCTAAGGGCCTGAGTAGTGTTGCAAACTTCATTATTGCTAATGAAGAGTCTCAGTAGAACCGAGACTCCAATTTTCTAATCTGTAATGTGTTCTTTGCTTCCAAAGGCAGTCTTTTGGACGTTTATTTGGTGTGCAGGAATATAAACAGAAAATCACAAACTGGTGGCATGGCTATATAATTTTCCCACCTTAAACCTCACTTTCACATAGGAGTTTACAGTGGTATACATTATTTTTCCTATTTCTGTTCAAAAACATAGATTGTAGGTACTCGTTAGAACCGACAACAATCTATGTTTTGAGCAGAAATATGAAAAATATCAGAGTTTTTTTGTCTGAAAATTTTTACTATTTATAGGTGAAATTTTCAATATATTTTTGAATAGGCGTGTTTTCATAACAGAAAATCCAGCAAAAACATTCAGTTCCCTTCAGAATCACGTGTTTTGTTCTGCTTAGTAAAGAATTCTAATTTCGTGAAAAAAAAAAAAAAAAAAAAAAAGAAAAGAAAAGAAATTGTCGTCTGCTGCAGTTTTGATTAGCGCTTAAAGGGTTAATATAGTGTTAACGTTACATCACGAAAACACCCCTATATAACGTTTACCCCCTTAAACCACAGTTTTACAATATGAAAGGGGTTTACATTACTGTTCTTACTTTTTTTGATTTATTTATTTATTTTTTGGGGGCGGGGAGGGGTGGGGGTGGGGGTGGGCGGGGGTGATGGTGTAGGGTGTTTGAGATTTTCAATATATTTGAATAGGCGTGTTTTCTTAATGTGCTGACTAGCGTTACCCGCTTAGTTCTATATTTGAACACGGAAAAGCAGCGCGGGATGCGTAGCTTTTCTCATAAAGAATTACGTTCTGTGAAGTGTCTAGGAAGAAATAGCTGTGTCTCTGGAATATTCCATGATTGCATTCCGGTCTGGCTATCACCATATGTAGTTTGAGCACTGTGGATGTTTACAGAAGCAACTTGATGATGTAACTAAGCTTTGTTTTGACGCTTCTTTTTTTAGAATATGTAATTAATAGAAGAATTTTGTATAACAAAATCTTGATGTTTCACCATTCTTTTTCCGCTACCACCGACTATAGAATGATACAAAACGATATAAATGACCTACCGGTCTTTTCCAGCAGGTACAAGAGACATCAACAGGTAATTTAAAGGTTTCCTAAAACATATTTCAGTATGTAACTGCATCAGAATTAAAGGCGAGGTTTCGCGCGTGTTAAAATAATTCAAGTCATCAGAAGATTTTAAACAATTTTATACGCATAAACTGTAAATATAAAATGAGCAAGAGGCCAATTGGCCACTACGCTCACGAGAGCTCAAAAGGGTGAGCAAGTCCGCTTCTGCAACCTTAACCCTTTGGCCTTCAGAATTTGCACTTTTGTACTGTCAAAGTTCTATTTTCCAGTATTTGAATTTTGATATAAGTTGCTTACTTTTCATATTAAAAATAAGTCAAGGTCAAGCAATGGTCACCATTTGAATAAACCTGGTAGGGCCAGTCCCCAATGCTGCCTACCAAGTTTCAAGGTCTTCGGCTTTTCGAGTCAAGAGTAGAAAATTTTCAAAGGGTCTTACCATATAATGACATGGCGGCCACCTTGATCATGTGACCCAGTTCCCATGAACAATCTTTCATTACCCTATCCAACGGTCGCTCGACATGTTATTTGGTTTCAATCAGTCCAGTAGGTTTAGAGGAGAATAAGATAGAACAAATACTGCATCTGAGGCATCCAGGACAAATGCCAATAAATGACTTTTTTTCCTTCGTTATTTATAAAAAAAATCAATTAGCTGATTTCAAACATCAGCTTTGATGTCATAGGCTACCACAGTTTCAGAAAAATCCACTGCTTGCATTTTTCTCCATACAAAAAGATAAAGTAACCGAATTTGACATTGTTGTAAAATAATGAAGGTCAACTAAGGGTCATTATTTGGACAAATACGGTGGAACCAGAGTTTCTGATGCTGCATATGAAGTTTCAAGGTCATTGGCCGTTGGTTCTTGAGAAGATTTCCAAAGATATATATATATATATATATATATATATATATATATATATATATATATATATATATATATATATATATATATATATATATATATATATATATATGGGAATAGCGGTCACCTTGGTTGTGTGACCAAGGCATTATGAACTAGCATTTGTTCCCCCACCCCCGTGGAAGCTCTACATGTCAATTGGCCTGGCCTTTTTAGAACAGGTGTCGTTTGACAAAAGGACCACTGCCTATCCTATAAGCTTTTTTGGAGCCTTTGGCTCTGGTGAGCTAAACATAGTATAGAATATATCCAGGAATAGCCACAATTATAGATCAGTCACACAAAAGGAAAAGCAAACAAACCATGACAAACAGTACTCAAAAAAGGTAAGAAAAAAAAGCCACAAACAAAAGAAAAGTAACTAGCTCACTCTTCCTCCACAAGGTGACTACAATGTTAGTCCGGATCAGATTAACCTTTCTCTTGCGTGACATCTTAATTTATTCAACATGTGAAGGGTAAACATAACAATAAGGTTATTTTTTTAACATTTATTTTATTTTAACCGACATAAGCTGATGGATGTTGCATACATTTGTACCACTTTATATTACTAAAAGTACCAGGAAACAATTTGACAGTTAAAAGTCAGATTTCGGAGGTTACGTTATAATGGTGTTTGCTTCATTTCAGGCAGAATTGTCAAAAGTACACAAGAACGCAGCTGGATATTCGCTGCAGTCACAGTATTATTACATCTCCTGGGGTCAATTTACAAATGGAAGCGACCTAATTATTGGAAGTTTTACTCAGAGAGAGGACCGTGCGCCAAGGCGTGATAGGATCAAGCATATTTATATGCCACAACGTGTAGTCTTAGGAAAGGTTGGCACACACAACGTTCCAGCAAAACAAGGATACAGGCTGTATGTATTATAATATAAACATAACCATTGACATGCTGAAAATATAAAGATGCCGCGACCACTAATAATTTTCGGCCAATCAGAATACTTGCGCCAGGCTGTTGATACAAATTCAATACTGACTTGTCAAATATGACATATCAAGATCACTTTTTTTTTAGAAGCCAACTGAGCTGGACCGATATTATTCGCAAAGCCAGCGCATGTCTGGGTTCAGTTGGACCAGGGTTAATCTATTATTGATCAGTGGGCTGCCCTATCTTAGACATTTGACAGGTCCATTTTGCATTTAAAGCTAAAAGCTCACAAATGCATCGCATGCCTTACGCTATTCAACGTTTGAAAACAAGCGTATTGGCACAAGTTTGGCACATAGGTTACAAAATAAGCAAGATAATGAACTTTAAGTTTTTACAACTGGAAGGATGAAAGCCGCCATTTTGAATATTTAATTAGATAGTCTGTGTTGTATTGTGATTATCATTTTATTAGAATTTACTGCAAACAGTGTAAGCCCATATTAGACATCATATTTTGCGACGTCTAATATGGGTCCACTGTATGCATTATCCATGTTTGGATGCTAGAGATGAATAAGTAAATGGGAATTATTCATGTAGTACCTGGCAGTAAAAAGTAAATGCAGTCCCTATAATAGACAATGAAGTTGGGTGTCCACATTTTGTCACAGACTGCCTTTACAATTATATATAAATGTACATATATATGCTAATCTTATTTTCCTTACGAGCACTGACATTAAAATGGCAATGGCTATAAAATAACATTCGGTGGTAAATACTTCTTCTTTCTTTTTGTCAGTTACTCTTCATCCATACTTACCGCAGAACGGACATAAAATATTTGGCCTTTATGCTGCTGGAATTGAATAGCTTTATGTGTTTTGACCAAGGTTTAAGCAGCGTCCTATCATTGTATAATAACATAGAGGTTCTCAGGTCTTGGCTTTCATCGAAAGTTGACTATTTTGCTTAATTAATCCGTTAAAGAAGCATATCTGATTTGTTGTCCAGTATACATGGAAGGCGGGTGGAAGGGGGGACGATATTGAAAGGCTGACCTTAATTTAGTCCAGGTTTTTGTCTGTAGTCATGAGCAAATGAAAATTAATTGGCTATTTCTGCAAACTGGAAATCAAGGATGTGAGAAAACTTAAATGAATCCAACTCTATACTGGGCAAAACTGAATGATATCCTGCACATCTAAAATTTGAAATATAGTCTCAAAAACATATCACAGTTTCTTTGTAACTGCTTCCATTCAGAATCTGTGTGGTCTTTCTGAAATGAAGGACGAAAACAATGACAGTGGATAATTGATTTAGCGGTAACTTTACTTCTAAACATTTTTTTCAAAATTGTGTGATACGATTGACTATTTTGTTCATTAATACCTCTTCAGTCTGCCCCAAGCTGTGTTGGGGTCTTTGCTTGGATACTGAATCGGAAATAATGTAAAAGGGCTGAAAAAGTATATTTTGCTTACGACTTGTTACTTAGTATATTCAGATAAACAACAACAACAAACAACAACAAAAAACAACAACAAAACAACAAATAATTAAGACGTTTCAAAGTATAGTATCTAAGCTTTAAAATGATATACTGCTTGGAAAAAGGCTGAAAAAGGGTATAAACATGGTTCTGGTCATTTGGGTGAACTGTATCCTTAAAGGGCGGCATACGTCCTGGCTTAGGCGGATCTCAATTGTCCAAGATACCAGAAAAAAGAGTCCTAAAAAGGGGATTCTTTTGACACTTGGAATCGTCAGAGAAAAAAAAAGAAAGATTAACTTTTATTGAGTTTTTTTATGAATATTACTGCAATATGCATCGGTACTCACTCTCTTTTGCACAATCAGCACTCGACAGCAGGCGATATTTTATATTTTCTTAATTTTCCTAGAAAACAGGATTTGACAGTTCATGCAAATTGCCTCAAATAGAGAAATAGAGGCAATTTGCATAAGATGTCGAATCTTGTTTGCTGGGAAAAAATATCACCAATTTGTAGTCTGCTGAATTAGCTTAGAGAGTCGTAAACGTTAATAGTCTATTTTCAGAAAAAAAGAAAAAAAAGACAATAAAAAAATAAATAAAAATAAAGATAAAAAGTATAAAAAGATCAGTTATTCCGAAGAACCAGAAATGTAAATTGCACTACAGGGACACTCTTCTCAGCCCTTATTCTGTTATTTGAAGATAAAACTTTCAATCCTGTAGACCGATACAGATGCTTATGCAAACAGTGTAGAACCAGATGAGACTAAGACTCCTATCTGTTACATTTGTAACAAAGATTCTGGCCAGATTCAAAGATGAAAGGGTCCACTTCAGAAACTGAGGTATGAAATGATCAATGTGTCTAAGCGGTATGTTTTCTAACAGTATATCATTATAGCAAAGAGTGGAAATCCAGTTCAGATGCTCTAAAAAGATATCGTGTTTTATGCCGTCTGATCAGTTCTATACTGTTTTCTCAGGCATGACGATCCAAAGCTTAGAATCAATACTGTATAATAATTGAGCGAAGCTGCAGAATATTTATTGTAATAAAACAAATAACGTAAGCTTAACACAATTAACGCTCTTTGTGCTAGGTAAAATATCCTCAGACGACGTTTTGAAATATGTTTCTTATTTTTCCCAGAAAGCAGCTCAGGGATGTTCAAGTCTTGCCCTGTGTTATTTTGTTCTTATGTTTTTCAGTCCTTTTAGCATTGTCATGACCTCGCTTTGGAAAGAGAGAGCTAATCTTAGTGCTTTTCGTACGTTTGTTCGATTTGCGCTTGTTTGGTTTGTCTGTTTCCTCTTCCACTTGGTGTCTAGGGAGGGCTACGGGTTGTGATTTTGGCACTCCCTGGGCTTTTTCTCTTACCTTTTCTTCAAATGTCCAAACACGTTGTTTCTGTTGAATCCTCATCATTGCTTCATTATAGGCTCTCAACACATTGTTTCTGTTGAGTCCTCATCTTTGCTTCATTATAGGTTTTATATGCGATTTATGTGTTGCCCGAAATGATTCATGGATCATAGAAACTGAGGGCGAGGGTTGAATCCCGTTAAATACACATTGTGTAACATTCTAATGACCCTATTAGTGAAATATGCAGATAATATATTATACATCTGTGGTGACTTATGACTCTCAAAACAGGTAGGGACACATATGGTAAAATCGGTTTGAGCAGACGAAAAATGGCTAGAAGTATACAAAAAAGTTTTTTTATTCATTTATCCATTTGAAACCATTTGATAAAGTATAGAAATTGAAGATTAAAACGTTTCCTAAACAAGTTACCGTAACTTAATTTCTTTAAAATCACTTGGATATTTTTTTACTTATTGTTTTATTCTTTTTGTTTATTTATTTATTAATTAATTTATTTATTTTAATCAGGAATTAAACGTTTAATCCACAATTACAAACAATCCATCATAACTTTGCAAGAACTTTTAGGAATAATCTTGTTTTCATAATCCAGTGAAACTTAAATTATTCTAATCTTTCTGAAACATGAAATTTCACTAAAAGTGAAAACATTTATTAGGTATCCGAGATGTAAATATTATTTTGTTCTTAATTTAAAATTTGTGATAATAGATTGGGTAAATAAAACAATGTCTGACAGTTTTTGTTGTTCAGCCATTAATGAAGAACATAGACTTAGAAAACAAAACATTTTATAGCTTCAAATTAAGCGCAAAATGTTTTGTTTTATGACAACTCTGATAACATTCTGATAACAGTTTTGATTTTTTGAAGTGTTCATCTCTTAACCTAATACATTCATAAAAGGAAGTAAAGAAACAGAAATAAAATCGCTCTCTCTCTCTCTCTCTCTCTCTCTCTCTCTCTCTCTCTCTCTCTCTCTTTGACAACTCTTAAAACTAAGAATCCATGTGTGCACTTTATAATTCAAAACGAATACATAAAGTAAAAAATAAATAAATAAATAAATAAAATAAAATAAAATAAAAAATAAATAAATAAAAAATCCATAATTGAAATAAGATATTTCTTATAAAAAATAATCAATAAAATTTATAATTAAATCAAAATATTCATATAGGTCAGGTAAATCAATGAACACTTTATTAGATTATATTTATTTTCCCACTTTCTGGTTCCACTTAAATATATTTCAAACAGTGATAATCCCCTCATAACCACTTAGACTACACCAGCCTTTGATGTGAGCCACCACTATCAGGGCTGTATATTGTGTGCAACCACCCCAGCCAAGAGGCAAATAATATGTGTCTTTAAGCTAGCTAATTCATTACTGACCGTTCCGGGGCGGTACTTTTATTGTGGTACTATTTGTTAATTGTTATTTTTTGTTTCACTTTCTTATGTTTTTCTTTAACAATAATGTGTTATGTAAGTTTAAGATATATTCATTTAGGGTAAAAGAGTTGCCACTGGTTTGGAAAAGGGCTGCCAATAAACGTCAAACAGATTGCCTGTGGAAACAAAGAACACACTACAGATCAGAAAATGGGAGTCTCGGTTTTATTGAGACTCTTCATAAGCAGTAATGAAGACTGCAACACTGCTTACGCCCTCTAGCGTATACATAAACAGAACTTTATTTTCAAATATACCACAATGGGCGCAATGATCCCAAAGGAAATGAAACATAATATGCACTATAGTAAAGTACGGGGAGACGTTCTAACGCCGCCACACGGCCTGTCATCTGCTCATTCTATGGCTGCTCAATTGTATTTGTCTGTCATTCTCTTTGGCATTGAGGGCCTGATATGGATCTGATTGTATAAGTTTCTGATTTCACTTATGAACTTTATCTGTAATCATTTGTTGCCCGTAATAGATCGCTCGCCAGCTATGGTTTACTTCCCCCACCAGGTGAGATTATGTATACCATGTTTTTCTTAAAGCCTCTTATCCTGTAGGTATTTAGCAGCATGCTAGTCATATGGCGATTGGGGCATACCTAGAAACAGCTTGTTACATTCGTTACCCCTACAAAACTTTTAATACTATAAGAAACTGTTAAACCTATAAGAATTGGAGCAAAAGTAATCATGTTCCAACTAAATACATGAAGTTACAAATCTATCAACTTGCTTCAAAATAAGATGTTTGAAAGTTATTTTGGCCCTACGTTGCGCATATTAATTCTCTACTATACCCTTTAGAAATAAGTATTTTAGCTCAAATAGTTTATTTACTTAGGTTGTACATTGCCCATATGACCTTAACTTTGTAATATGGGATAATATATTTGAATAGCCTTTCCAATCCTCCAAACATTATCTTACTAGCTTTTATAATTCGTTAGTTATTGGGTGTTAAGCAGAGTCACCCCACTTTGAATTGTAATGCTGGAAAAATATATTTTCACATAATATCACATCAATGCAGAGTAGAAGTTGTACAAATAAAGTGAATTCTTATTATAGCATTATATCTTATTATAGCATTATATCTTAGTAATAGGCGATGCATGGGCGTATTAAAATCTGTCTCTGCCATATCATTCTGCCCATACTAACGTAAGTAACGCCTAAAATATCTACATGCTATGAGCTTTGTAGGTTTACCGTATGGTATTCTGCATCAGCATATAGTGTCTCTGTTTTGTATCATTTGGAAGGTTTTCAAGGCATTTCCAAAACTGCAGATCAAATGTCGTTATTGTTTGTAAGTTATATACATTTAATACTAATAACGGTAAAGTAGACTGGCTCCAGTCTCCAGTGACTAAATATGGTTTTCTTATAATCTGTTTAATAATCCACTAAAATAAATCCAAAGCAATGTCAAGACTATAAAGGCTGGTCACTAGATAGTGACCAGCCTTTACAGTCATTATATTGTTTTTTGGTTTTATTTTACTGGATTATCAAACACGAATATGAGAAAAATATTTCTTCACTGGAGACTGGAGCCAGTCTAACGGTAAAGTTGCTATTTTCGTCAAATCGCTTTTGCATAAAATACTGAATACTGTCCTGAACTTCTCAATGTATGGCAAGTGCCTACAATTTCTTATATCCAAATAAAATGTCTACAGATGAATTGTATGTCAGGCCCACACATGACTTTGCTTAATAGTTTATCAATAGTAGTACATGTACAAATGAAACACCTTAATGTCTTAATTTTATGGCAATTTTGTGTCTGTAAATGTCGTTTACCTATTCATTCATCTCTTGAAGTAATACTCAGTTTAAGAATGATATTTTTCTGTAGAATAAACTGATACAAATGACACCTTTGCCTTATCTATTCTTTTACATTAACAAGTGTGTTACATCGAATATTCATTTATGTGCAATCTAGCTTACCAATGCATAACTCAAGAATTGGTTGGTATATTAACAAGATCCAAATTATAACTTGCAACACTATTTTTTTTTATGAGTTTTGCTTATGGCCTTCAAATTCTATTTAAAAGCATGGCACATTATGCAGTTTACCACAAAGTATTTCAGTTACATGTTTAATGTAGGTTATATAAAACATTACTTCTGATTAAACATTATTGGTACTATCATATTCTCATGCAAAGGAGTGTAACAATCATATTCTCATGCCAAGAAGTGTATGTATGCAATGCCAGAATAGTATTCTCATGTAGTTCTGATGAAAACAAAATGTTCACTATCATAAGCTGCCGTAGGAAATATAGGGCCTGTGAACACAGCGATGACAGGTCGATATCTTCTCTGTGCGCTAAATGAATTTTTACTGCACAATACATTAGCCTATAGATAATGTGTTCTTCTATTCTGTAATTCCCATCTTCCACAGGAAAACGCCAGTTCAGTCGTCTTAAAAAGAGTTAATCCAGAAGGTCCCTTAGGCAGGTACCTGTGTGGCGTCTCTCTTCCCGCTCTTTTAATCATGTGTCAGTTTCTTTTCTGTGGACAAGAAAGTAAACAAAGGATTTTTTCTGGGTGAAAACAATCAATTTTTTCTTTCTTTTTTTTTTCCGGTCAATTTTATTTATTCTTGTCTTTATTATGTTCCTCTATCATTCCTACCACCGTACAGCTTAATTTATTTGTTAATTGTCTTTTAGATTTCTTGAATTTATTCATCGCTTATCTTTGTCAAGAGTTGTTGCGACGTTCATGAAGATCGTTCGTGGCAATTGTAAACGTACTAAAGCGCCTAAAAGTCAGAGTCAGTCCTATTCGTCCGCTAATAGGAAAGACTATTCTAAGAGGGGTGGAAGTTCGAAACAGTCCCCTTTCTCTAAACATGCCTCTTCCCCCACAAAGTTCTGAAATCCAACCCTTTCCACTGCTCGTATTGCCACGGCAAGATATTCCGGTGGGAGGAAGGTTGGCCCACTTTGTGGAACAATAGGAAGAGTTAACAGACAACAAATGGGTCATCTCTATCGTTCGAAACGGTTTCAGGATACTATTCAGGTTAGCTCCTCCTCTTTCGGTAGTTCCGATAAGTCTGAGCCGATCTTTCTCCCTGTTATTAAGAGGAAGAGATGGTAGAACAACCGTGTTTCTCAGGGGTATTACAACTGTTAGTATCAGCTCCAATTCGACTTCCGCTCTTTCCAAAACTTCTGACACAAGCAAAAGGAAAGTTTTAACACCCAAATCTTCCATTACTCGACCTTCACGCTTAGAAGATATCAAGCAATCGATCAGAGATAAAAGTTTCGCAAAACGTCGCCATAGGGAAATAAATCCTACATTATCACGAAAATTACCGATATTAACTTACGGATTCACCCGAACATTTACCTGTACAAATTCGACTCAGCGATACATAGAGTTAAATACAAAAATAAAATAAAAATAGATAATACATGCATTTCTGATTTAACGATAACTTTTTATAAATTATTTTCAAAATCTACATTTATTACACTTTCACAAGGTATGAAAATTTTCAAAATAATTTCATATCTTAGCTCTTCCCTATGCGTTTGAAATTCAGACTATTTGTGCCTATATAATACCATTATATTTTGTCAAAAATGATCAAAACGCTAATTTTAGCCTCTATTTTTAAATGATTGCCTTTTCAGGGAAAGTTTTATAAGTTATCACCGCAAAGAAATTGTTCTATAGTTTGTACTGGTAATTAACACTGTAGAATAAGTATTTTTCTTCATTCTTCCATTTCGCTCTAAACTTGTGAAATTAAGCTTTCCCGAACTATCGCCAAAATGTTTGAAATAGTCTAAGTCCAATAATAGAATTATGGTCATAGGATTCTAGGGGAAATAACTGTTTTCAGTCAACTGCCGCTTCTCATAGGTAACTTTCCAAGTAACGCCCCTTTGCGGATTGAAGCATATTTTTCGAGATGCAGATTTTGTCTCAAAACGAATATCAACTCAGAAAGTATTTGATGAAAAATAGATTGTATACTCCAACTGGTGTCATAGAAAGAAGGTGAAGGCTTCAGAAAGCCCCAATGTATGAACCTCTACATCAGGCATCTGGACTTCATGTTACGATAAAGACAGCCTTTTTGTTAGCTCTTACAACTGCCAAAAGATGCAGCGATATTTATGCTTTGGCAGTGGATGCAAGTCATCTAAGATTCAATAAATCTGATGGCTTAGTATCTTTGATAGTTCAAATTGGGTCTTTGGCTAAGAGTCAGCTTCCGTCCATCTGCCCAGATCCTATAGTTATCCCTACTTTAGCTCGAACATGTAATCAGAGGGGACACTCGGATAGACTTTTATGCCCGATAAGAGCATTAAAATGTTATCTTAAAATGACTAAATCTTAGCGTCAAAACAGGACTAGACCATTTCTACCAATTAAAGGCAAACAAGATATCTCAAAGGCTTCAGTCTCGAGATGGATATCTTACACTATTAAAATTGCCTATAAGAAACTCACTCGTAGAGACATCTCTTTCCTAAAGATTAAAGTTCATGCAGTTAGGTCACTATATTCTTCCTGGGCATTCTTTGATAAGGTTCCGTTCAATAAAATACTCAAAGCAGCAGTCTGGAATCAAGCCTCTACCTAAATTTTATTTGAGAGATATGTCATGTCTCAACAAGCAGCAAATCTTCAAACTTTGGGCCCAATAGTTGTTTTCCAAAATGTGGTGGGGGTCAGCAGAAAAGAGCCTTTGACGCCTAAAGAATACTGACGGCCTTCGAAGCCTACAACACATATATTAAGGTAATTAATATCTTATATATATGTTAGGAATTTAAATCATTCCCAGCATTATATATCAGGAATGCATCTTATTCCATGGAGTTCCGGAGCCCTAATCCAGAAGGTTAGAGATTTTAGGTTTTATTTGTGTTCCTCCTAATCTGCAGATGTTAGCACATTATCTATAGGTTAATGTATTGTGTAGTTAAAATGAAGTTTTTAAAAGTAAAACATAATAATTATTTTGACTAGCAATACTTAATCTATAGCTAAGAGAATTCCCCCTCCCGTCCAGGCTTAGCCCAGTTTTATCGCTTTATTCTTAAAGAAACTGACACGTGATTAAAAGAGCTGGAAGAGTGACGTCACACAGGTAACTGCCTAAGGGACCTTCTGGATTAACTCTTTTTAAGACGACTGAACTGGCGTTTTTCTGTGGAAGATGGGAATTACAGAATAGAAGAACACATTATCTATAGGCTAATGTATTGTGCAGTAAAAATTCATTGAGCGCACAGAGAAGATATCGACCTGTCATCGCTGTGTTCACAGGCCCTATATTTCCTACGGCAGCTGTCTGGATTAAGACGACTGAACTGTAGTTTTTCTCTGTGGAAGTGGGGGAGGGGAGGCGGGGGGGGGGGGGGAGGGGGGGGATGTGTGTGTGTGTGGGGGGGGGGGAGCGGAATACAGAATAGAATAGCACATTATCTATAGGTTAAGTATTGCTTGTTAAAATATGTTTTATTTTTAAAAGCTTCATATCTAAGGACCCAAGCTTTCTTCATGCAGACTGCAAAGACTGATCAGACTGAATGGACAACCAGGCTAATCTAAGTCTACACTACGTGCACAAGTCAATTGTTAGTTTTGTCATGTTGTGGTTAAAATACATAAGATAACAGAAAGTAAATCATAACATTTTGCCTTACGGTACTATGATTTTTCTCAAAGCAAACAGTGTTGCTGTTGCTATATCTCTTAACTATACCCAACAAAATAATTTAAGGACTACCATTTTATTTTTCCTTTGAATATCACTAAATGCGACCCTCAAGTTTTGAAATTATTTCATGGGCAAAAACTGGAAGTCCCAGCCCTAGTTCAATCAGCTTAACATGTTTGCAACATGTTCAGCTACGAAAGTGTCAATGACACAAACAATGCCAAACCAAAAGATTCTGAGAAAAACGGGAATTTCCAAAAAAAAAAAAAAAAAAAAAAAAAAAAAAAAAACAACAACAAAAAAAAAACAACAAAAAAACAACGATTTTTTACCCCACAATGAACTTTTTCAACAATACCAGAAAATTCCTTTTTTAAAGGAAACAATCCTGTGTCACAACAAAACCATGCAAACTCAACCTTCTTTCGAGTAAAACACACACAGATATGGCCGGAAAAATAGGCCAACCCTTTGAGAGGCTAAAAACGCCTCGAAAATTCCCCATAGACAACGAATAATCTGTAGAGGGTACCTCTAGCAAAATGTGAGTTTCTTGATAACAGATAAAGCTTTCTCTCTGATTTTTTCATAGTTGGGAGCCCAGACATCACGTTTGACCTGAAAATGTCATTTCTTTTTATTTTTGGGTAAAAAGTAGTGTTTTTATTGCGAATTGTTAAATGAAGATTTTGATTTCAATTTTTTTGTTTGAAACACTCCTTTAGGGCTTCCTTTTAAAGGAACATTCAACGATATTTTGATATTTTCTGTGGTTTTGCCCATACACTCGGCCAAAGTTTGTACATATGGAAATTTGCTCTATGTGGCCCTTAAATTATTGCTCTATGTGGCCCTTAAATTATTTTGTTGAGTATATATAGAAACAAATAGTCCTTTAGAATAAATGTGTAACATTAGGCAAATTAAAAACAACATACTTAACACATTTCAGAGCAATTCAGTGTCTTGAGCACCGTTAGAGATTGACTTAACTCTTGTGTTGAAAAACAAAAATGGTATGCAACTTGACTAAAGTTGTAATGTTTTCTATTACATCATAAGCTACCGATTCTTAGTCAAAACTCATGAACAACTATCAGATCAGTAGTGTTAGACATAATTAGCTATAGTCAGCATTACTTTTTACATATGACTTACAAAATAACTCTATAAAAGGACCTACATAAGTGGCAGAATATGCATTCTGAGCAGCAAAAGTTGTATTCTAAGCACCAATGTCTCAAATATGTAAATTTGAAGACTGAACAGTGTGTGGGAAAAAGAAAAATGAATTAAAGAATATTGGACTTTAATAATAGTAATGAAAATTCATTGTTTGGTATTATTTTGGTAGGGTCTGCTTTTTAGAAGCATAGTAAAATGTAACAGTCTAAGTTGAGATATGTAAGATTAAGAATAGCAGTTGGAATTGTGTTACATAGGTAATCAGACATATTAGGTAATTATGGCATTTTATATTGGTAGAAAACTATTCACCTTAACATAATCATTGACCATCAGCAGGTACTAGGTCATTGTCATGTCTGAAATTGCAATATAAATAAAAGATGGTAATAAAATACCAGAAAGTATCTTGGAATCAGAAAAATCTAGTAATAAATGGTATATCTATAGCATTGACCGAAGAAGGTTTTTATTTATATCTGATTATATTTTCCCGGCAGCTTAATCTATTTCAGACTCTGCCGTAAGGCATATAAGGCTTAGAGACACAACCGATCTTTTCTGTTATGTTATGCTATCATAATGTACAAAATGGTGACAGAAACAAGACACAAACACTCCTATTAGTTATACTGTCACCATTTTGATCATCAAGATCATTTTTTGGAGGTCAGTTATAAAGTAACAATGCAAATGAAAATCGTTTAGGCAGCTTAATCTATTTCAGACTATGCCGTAAGGCTAAGAGACACAACCTTGTTTGTTATGTTATGCTATCAGACTTTATAAAATGGTGACAGAAAGAAGACACAAACACCATTTGTAAAATGGTGTCTGTGTCTTGTTTCTATCATCATTTTTGTCGCACCTGTTTTAGCATGGGCGACTCAGGCGTACAAGTTTCCGTCCGTCCATTCGTCCGTCCGTTCTTCTTTCCGTCATATTTACCCTGGGTGTCTTGTGAGCGCAACTCCTCTTCCAGTTTTGTACCAATCATTTTGAAACTTTGCATGTGTTTTTGGCATGGTATGAAGATGTGCATGCGGTCTGGATATAATTGCTAGATTATCTTTTGTCACTTTTTTTCACATTGTGAACTTAGTCATTGTGAGCGCAACTCCTCTTATAGTTTTATACGGATTGTTTTGAAACTTTGCATGTGTTTTCTTCATGGTATGAGGATGTCCATGTGGTTTGGGTAAAATTGTTAAAACATATAGACAATGGGTACCTCTTGTGAGCGAAACTCCTCTTAAAGTTTTGTACCGATTGTTTTGAAACTTTGCATATGTTTTTTCATGGTATGAGGATGTGCATGTGATTTGGGTATAATTGTTAGAACATTTTTTGTCACTTTTTCGACACTGTGAATTTAGTCACTTTTCACCCTCAATATATAGGCAATGGATACCTTTTGTGAGCGCAACTCCTCTTACAGTTTTGTACTGATTAATTTGAAACTTTGTATATGTTTTCTTCATGGTATGAGAATATGCATGTGGTTTGGATATAATTGTTTGATCATTTTGGTCACTTTTTCCACATTGTGAACTTAGTCATTTTTCATCCTTTAAATATAAACAGTTTGTACCTATTGTGAGTGCAACTCCTCTTACAGTTTTGTACCGATTATTATGAAACTTTACATGAGGATGTGCATTCGATTTGGCTGTTATTGTTTGATTTTTTTTTTCACTTTTTCCACATTGTGAACTTAGTCATTTTTAACTTCAATATATAGGTAGTGGGTACCTGGTGAGCACAACTCCTCATACAATTTTTACTATTTTTTTTTTGAACTTTGCACATGTTTTCACCACAGTCTAAATATATCCACGTCCTTTTCATATAATCCTTGCCAAATTTTTTGTTCTTTTTGAACTTTGTAGTTTACTGACCTCAGATATATAAACAGTAGGTCATTGCAACTTCTCATACAATTTTAAACCGGTCTTTTTGAAACTTTGTTTTCTCCCAGGTCTGCAGAAGTGCACGTGGGTTGGATACCCAGTAAGCATTCTTTATAAATCTATAGCGGGCCGTTATCGGCCCGTCAGGGTAGCTGACGGGCCGATAACGGCCCGCTATAGATTTATAAAGAATGCTAGCTGGGTATGATTTTATTTTTATTTTTATCACTTTTTCCACTTTAACTTTGTCATTTTCTTAACCTCAGATGTTTTTTTCCATATTGTAAACTTAGTCATTTTTCATGTTCAATGAAAATGGACAGTGGGTACCTCGTGAGCACAACTCCTCATACAATTTTATACCAATCTTTTTAAAACTTGGACATGGTTTCTCCTTAGTCTGAAGATGTGCATCTGCTTTTCATATAGTTCTTGTCTTAATTTTTGTCGCGTTTCCAACCCAGCACTGCTAAGAATGAAATAAACTTATTTAATAACCCTGTTCTGATTGTGGCTGCTGTGACTTTCTCCCAGCAGGTGCAACGCCGTTTTCCGCGAAATTCTGGTTCTATCACAATTTATAAAATGGTGACAGAAACAAGACAGAAACAATCCTATTAGTTATACTGTCACCATTTTGATCATCAAGTACATATTTTGGAGGTCAATTATAAAGTAACAAAGCAAATGAAAATTGTTTAGATTAATGTTGTTGTGTGCTATTCTCATTAGGTATATCACTAATACAATAGTTAACAAGAGGTTGTTTTTTTTTTTTTTTTTTTTTTTTTTTTTTTTTTTTTTATAATTTTATATCTATACTGGTTTTATCACTATATAGATGATAAATAATAGTAAATATTTATTTAATGTGTATGACATCAACTTAGATTATGTATGACTGACCTATATGTATTTTTGCTCCGTGGTATTTCATAATAAAGCAGAATCTATTGAAACAAACTGTCTCCAAGCCAGCATAAAACGTTTTATTTTATACACTATGGCAGCAGAGAACTGCAAGAGTGTGCCTATTGTGTATTTGGTTGCATCTTACAGATGACCTGCCGGCCTCGGTGGCTCAGTTGGATGCGGCGTCCGACTGGAGACCAGGAGGTCGCGGGTTCAACCCCCGCCGAGGTCGGCAACATTCTTTCGTGGAGATTGATCATGAAATATTTTCTACGGTCATTCTCTCCCTTCCGCTGATTCAAGAAGGGCAGTTGTCAGTTTCTGGCAAAAGAATGTGCACAATACTGGTTAACCGCTTAGAGGACTAAGCCTGCCCAGTAAACGTGTGGTAAGGTAAACTGACCGCGCTCGACATGACCCTGTTGGGTTGACTGGGACGTAAAACCTCAACACAAACAAACTTATAGATGACCTAAAATTGCAGTGTAGTGTTGATATATGCGTAATGTTATTATCATAGTGATTACCACTGCACTTTTATGTAAAAAAGTACGAGAAAAGTCCAGGAAGTGCCACAATCACAATCCGCAGCCCTTCCCACAATCCGCAGCCCTTCCCTCAAATAATGAAATGGTTCTCTTTAAATAATTTGGGCCCATACAATGTTTGTTTTCAGTTTATTCATGTTTGTGGGTTAATATTAGGAAAGAATACAATATTTTCATTAATGCAGCTGTACTGAATATAGTTCTCCTGCAAACTGTGTCAATCAGAAACAGCTTTCTGATATCACAGCGCAAAAAATCAGACATATGAAGTGTGTAACAGTATTAAGTGTACAAAATGTCTAACAATCTAGGTGGATATAAGTTTTAGAATATCAGCTTTATGCAATGAAGAGCTTAGACTGCAGTCTATGAAGAGCTCATAACATATGAGTATGTACGGAATTATCAGTCTGATACACAAGCAGAAGATTGACGAGGGCTTTCTTTCACTTAATTCACAAAACTATAAAGGTATCTGAGAAATAATTTAATATGTTTATTATTAAAATAATTTTAGAGCTAATTTCACTTCATCTTTCATCACGAAAACATGCCTATATAATTTTGACCCCCTTAAACCCCACTTTTATATATGGGGTTTACAGGGGTATGCATTATTTTTCTTATTTCTGCTCAGAAACATAGATTGTGGGTACTCGTTAGAACCGCCTCGCCTAGGCGGTTCTAACGAGAACCCACAATCTATGTTTTGAGCAGAAATATGAAAAATATCAGAGTTTTTACCCGAAAATTTTCATTTTTGGGGGCTGAAGTTTTCTATATATTTGAATAGGCTTGTTTTCGTAATGGTTTACAAAGTATCAACGGCTCTTTTTACAATATTGATAACGTATCACTCAAAAAGTAAAATATGTCACATTAAGGAATGTACAACTCATTTATTCAAAGCCTATAATGCATTAAACCAAGCACAATTACAGTTAAATGCAATGTACTAAGTGCATCCACACCAAGTAAAATGCTAAGACATACTTTTCAGAACAGCAGGTCAGACTGTTTTAAATTAATTATATTTCCTTCTGGTATTTGCTTAGTCAAGCTTGTTTGTTTCCATTTCTTGATTTGCAAAAAAGGACGTATAGGGTTCGTTCATTGTTTAACAACATTAGATTAAATGTCTAGTTACTGGCTGGTCCCGTCGTCAAAAACATTGTATCTGGAAGCTTATATATGAGGTTTATGAGTTTTAGTAACGTTTGTTAAATCACAGGCCATTGACAGTTCAACATATTAAGATACCTGTCTCAATAAAATCACACGCATTATTAGCAAATAGAATGCTAGTAACTAAATATATTGATTATTAGTATTTACACCAAAGTATTTTATTGTTTTGAGGGTTAAGATGTTAACAAGGCTGTTACACGCAAACGTCCCATCGTCAGAAGGCTAACATATTCCATTTTGTTTCTTGTATAATGCAGTTGTAGAAAATCATAGTGTAGAAAATCCCCCTCCCCCCCCCCTGGGGACGGGTAGGGGGGATGGTGAGGGTCTATAGCAGACAAAGGTCTATGATGATTCATGGATGAATTAGAAATCTACATAAGGACCGTACAAATATATGTTTTACCCCTATGGAAGCTGAGGGCGAGGGTTTGGATCCCGTTAAGCCAGCTTTAGCAACCCCCGCCCCCTAACAAATTACTAACCGTTCATAGGCGGTACTTTCATTGTGATACTTTTTGTTTATCGTTATGTAGTGTTTCACTTTCTAATGTTGTTCTTATCATAATATTGTGAGTTAAGATATTTTCAATAAAGTTTGGGTGACAGTTGCCCTCTTTTGGGAAAGATTTTCTGACTCTGCTTGCCGTCTGTTCATTTTGTGGCAGCTTAATTGTATCTGTCCGTCTTTCCCTTTGTTGTTGTCTCCTTAAGAGACAAATTGCATGAAAGATAAATCCTGTTTTCTGGGAAAATAAGAAAAAAATATAAGCTCAAAGAGTGGTTCATCATTTATAGCATATTCAGTTACTGACGTAAATATGGCATTTTAAATCGTTACACCTTTGAAATTATACTTTGCCAAGGAATTACAGTTATATCTGATCAGAGTCTACACTGTGTGATACTTATGGATTTGTTTTAAGCACACGAACATGTAGTTATTTGAATTTGTTACACGTTCAGGGCGAAGCATAATAAGGCTTTAAAATACCGTATTTCTTGCACACCATATAAGGTAATCCTGGATTTTACCCTGGGATAAAATTCTTTTCCTACCCAGGTTATGCTACCCACGGACAGACAAAAATCTAGAATCTAGTTTGATATGCACTGTTTGTAATGATTGACGTCATGTACGCCATCATTAAGGTTTACGTAAATGAACGAAATTACTTCATTAAACGCCACAGTAATGTCATCATAATATGGCGGACGTCAGCAGTCGAAGTGACTGCATTAAAAAGTCTACGTTCAGACATAAAAGGTGTGCAAGAAAAAAAATGTCAAGGCTGAGAGGGCTAGATAGACAAATTCGTCCCTCAGGCTCACATTCTGGCATCACTCGGCAAGCCTCGTGATGCCAGACAGTGATCCTCGGAACGGAGTTTTCTAGCTCCCCTCACACCAATGATAGGTCCTTATATTACCCCAAGTATTCGTACAATGAGCCATAAAAGTTTAGAACAAAGACCATTTTAACTACTATTGATGTGTTAAAATAATTGCTGGATGAGCAGCAAACAGTGTAGAAAAGGGTAAGAGAAAAGTCCAGGAAATGCTACAATCACAAACAAACCGCAGCCCTTCTCAGACACCAAGAGGAAGAGAAAACCGACAAAACCAAACACGCACAAATCGAACAATCGTACGAAAAGCACTAAGATTAGCCCTCTCTTCCCCAAGCGCGGTAGTCGCAATACTAAAAGGACTGAAAAACATAAGACGATCGCTCAACGCAATACTGCTCTAACCCAATATTTAATTTTTTTTACAGGAGAAGGTTTTTTCTGTTTATTAAATTCATACTAAGCTCATCATGGAATAATTGAAAGCTGATCTATAACGGAAAATAAAAAGTTTAAAGTGAACCATGCTACAGTTCATAGCATGTGACAGAAAAAGAGATATTTACTAAAGTTTGAGTTAGAGCAGTTTTCCTATTAAAAATATCAGGGCCCAGTTGTTCAAAGCTAACGACATCGTTAGTTAACGATTCGTTAAAATTTACATCAAGTGATACTCAAATATGCTGAGATTTTTTGCTGAAAAAATGTGAGTAACTTTTGCAGTGCAAAAGCTACTCACATTTTTTCAGCAAAAATATCAGAATATTGTATATTGAATCCGCTAAAACAGTTAATGAAATGACCCTTAACGAGCTCGTTAAGCTAACGACGCTTCGAGAAACCGGGCCCAGATTTACGCATTTTAAGTTAACGCAACATTGTTCTTGTGATTTTCAGTCCTTTTAGTATTGCGATTACCTCGCTTGGGGAAGAGAGAGCTAATCTTAGTGCTTTTCGTACGTTTGTTCGGTTTGTGCTTGTTTAGATTTGTCGGTTTCCTCTTCCTCTTGGGGTCTGGGAAGGGCTGCGGTTTGTGATTGTGGCACTCACTCCCTGGACTTTTCTCTTACTTTTTTTATTGCTCTAACTGGAAGTAAAACACTGCTTTTGGTCACTTTTTTATTTTCAAAAACAAACATTCTTCATAATCAGTTAAAAAACACCTAAACTGCATAGAGAAAAGTAAATCTCCTTGTATATGAACAACGTTTATTGTCGCAAAACAGTAAATACATGTTTTTTTTTTCTCCATTTTACCTGTAATTTAATAAATACATGAACATAAGGCATGCAATTTTAAATTTCGTTCGCATTTAACTATCTGTTCCAAATGTATCTTACAAAAGTGGCCATAATACATTTAATTCATGAAACAAGTTGGATAATTTTAGTGTTTTATACCGTACAGATAATTTTATACCCTACAGAACTCCAGTTATATAGAGCAAATTCTTCCGATACCGAGGCACCTTTTTTGGATTTGAATCTATGTATATCTAATGGTACAGTTTCCACCAAAATTAATGATAAACGGGACGATTTTGATTTTTATATAGCCAATTTCCCTTTTCTGGATGGCGATGTCCCCCGGCGTACCTCATATGGGGTATACATATCTCAGCTTATTAGATTCGCCAGAGCTTCTTCAAATCTTAATGACTTTAACTACTGTAATGAAGCCCTTATTGACACACTTCTTAGGCAGGGCTATCGTCATTTTAAACTTTGTAAGGCGTTTTCGAAATTTTATCGCAGACACAATGCTTTGTTAGAAAAATATAGCGTCTGTCTGAAAACACTTCTGCAACAAGGTATATCGGATCCAGAATTTTATGGTGACTTAGTGTACACATTTAGAAAAATTGTAGGTAAATCTAACTTTTCGGAGCAATTCAGAAAACTTATTAACCGTTATAAAGAATTGGCTATAGCCTGGATATTATGCGGCAGACTGCATGCCTAGTTGTCAACCCAATCATTGTTGATGGCTATGCTTCACTCTTTAATTGCACGACGGCGGTTCGGGCCTCAGACTCAATGGCGGCCTCTTCGTAAAACATTAACCAGTGGGTTGGGGCTTGACGATATGTCTTTGGCTTGGCCCGCCGTTGTTCAACTATTGGTTTTCATTTACTCTGGCATGCAGCAGAATTAGCCATGAGTACTCGTCTTTGTTTATTATAATGATTAATTTGATTTTTATGTTTTCGCTTTGATGCATTGACTTGGTTAGGAGCCTTTATTTTTTTTATGTATTTCTGTATCAAGAGTAGCATCAGGACCCAGGGAGAAGTTGGTTAGCTGTAAAGTGCTTTAAACCCCCCGGTGGTTTACTCTACTGACCGTTATAAGGCGGTGGTCTCGGTGTTGGTCTTACTCTTTGTTGCTTTGCGGTTTATTCTACGAGGCGATTTATTGTATGTCTTACCTTGTGTCATTTTGTCATTACGAAAACACGCCAATTCAAATGAATAGAAAATTTCACCACCAAAAACTGAAAATTTTCAGCTAAAAAACTCAGATTTTTTTTTTCATATTTCTGCTCAAAACATAGATTGTGGGTACTCGTTAGAACCGCCTCGCCGAGGCGGTTCTAACGATTACCCACAATCTATGTTTTTGAGCAGAAGCAAGAAAAATAATGTATACCCCTGTATATAAAAGTGGGGTTTACGGGGGTCAAAATTATGTAGGCATGTTTTCCTGATGTATTGGTTTTTCAGTCCTTTTAGCATTGCGATTACCTCGCTTGGGGAAGAGAGAGCTAATCTTAGTGCTTTTCTTACGTTTGTTCTATTTGTGCTTGTTTGGATTTGTCGGTTTCCTCTTCCTCTTGGTGTCTGAGAAGGGCTGTGGTTTGCGATTGTGGCACTCCCTGGACTTTTCTCTTACCTACTTTTTTGCTAGCCATCACAAGCAAAATACATAAAATACCTAGCTGGTTTCATAATTTCGATTATCATATCAAAATTTAATGATTAATTATGTTAGATACACTTTATATATGTCACAATTACAGCAATATTTATTCAGTTTACTCTTTGATATATTCAATTTTCATCTAAAGTAAATGGCATGCTGATACTGACCCCCCTCCCCCCGACGGTGTCTTGAAGCTTGAAGCATTGTTCTGCAAAAATAAGAAAATAAACATAAATATGTACGGTATTAAACAGGCATTTTTATGTAGGGTGTAGGGCTCTTTTAAGAATAGTTTCCTCATTTGGAGCCGACTGTTGCGGCAGTTTTATTGAGTACCCACAATCTATGTTTGGTGCAGAATAAGCTGCATCACACGTAAAGGGCCCTTCTTGTATGGGTGAAAAGCAAAGGCTCAGGTAGCACAGGCTCACCAGAACATTCAGTTCTAACACACACACACACACACACACACACACACACACACACACACACATATATATATATATATATATATATATATATATATATATGAAAACATGTTGTGGGTACTCATTAGAAGCGCCTTACAGAGGCGCTTCTCTAATGAGTACCCACAACATGTTTTTGATATATACACACACACACACACACACACACACACACACACACACACACATATATATATATATATATATATATATATATATATATATATATATATATATATTAACCTAGATTGAACTTTTGACAATAAAAAAAAAAAAAAAAAGATTTAGGTTTTTACACATGCATGTTTAACTGCTCACATTATAGAGCTGCACTAAGGTACCTTTTCTGCTTGATGTGGCTGAAATAGGATCAAATAAATAGAGGATCTTACATGAGTGGTCATTTAATATGAAATTTATGAAACGAGTTTGGGTAATTTTGGTATTTTGCGAGCTTTAGCGAGCAAAATACCGAAATTACCCAACGAGTTTCATAAATTTCATATTAAATGACCACGAATGTAAGATTCTGTTTATCACATGGCCCTTCCGATGACAAACAACGCACAAAATATATTTTTAAAGATAACGGCTTTCCATAGCTAAGCGGAACAACTAACTACTAAGGATTCAGTAGTACTACGCAACAAAAAGTAGTTCGCATATTATTTGATAAGTACCGAAAATAACTAGAAACAAGACAAATATGCCATTTATTTCTTCTTTAAATTGAAGGAAATAATAATAATTTTATATTTTAGCTAATAACATTTCATTTGATAAATCAATTCAAAGCTAAATATTCCATTGAACAACGTCATTCAGCGAGTCAATACGTCACTGAGAATCAGTAGGGAAGTCCCCCACAATCAGCTGTCATACATGTATTTAAAGATCATCGACCTTGATCTATACAGTTTTATGCGGTGGTTGACGCACTCAAGTAAACGACAGATTTCAAGACTATTAAACGTTTTAACTGTAGTTTGGAATTTGATTTGACACATTCATTGACTGTCTGAGTCATGTCATCCTCCAATGCTTTCTTGGAGGAGGTGATTTGTATTTTTTATTTATTTATTTATTTATTTTCATTGTCAGATATCGATGTTGAGAGTGCCTACAAATATGTCAAATATGTTGCCGGAAAACATCGAATTTTAACTACCATGAATATTTCTGGTAGCCGTGTTATTCACAGTGTGATTGTTTTGTGTCTTCCCCCTCCGTCGGTCTGACATTTATCGTTCTTTTCAAAATCATCTCCAAATTGAAGGCAGGATCTGTTCCAAATCTGAAAGTTGTATCGACGAATACGGACACCATTTTGGTTGCTATCTATAAGCGGTATAATACGAATATTAATGAGGGTAATTAGGCTAACCAATGGGAAGCCTTGCAGGTGTTATAACACGTGTGGTTATATGATTTTTATGACATGGGTTATTTCACTGAATAACTTGACGGTCATGTGATAAAGCAAATTATCAACTGAAAACAAAATCCTAGCTAGAGCCAAGGAAGACGTCATTATATCACATATATTTCTCAAAATAATGGAAAGGACTGTGAAGGTCAGTAACAAAAAACAACAAAACATCCTGACAGAGGCTGAGTTGGGACTACATTGTTCGCAAGTCTACTAGCTTACTTTATATAGCTCTAGATAAGGAGTAACTAAATAAGGGATCATCTTTCTTGGTTTTCTATAAAAAATCATGACAACATTACGAAAACACGCCTATTCAAATATATTGAAAATTTCACCAACAGAAAATGAAAATTTTCAGAAAAAAATTCTCAGACTGATATTTTTCATATTTCTGCTCAAAACATAGATTGTGGGTGCTCGTTAGAACCGCCTCGCCGAGGTGGTTCTAATGAGTACCCACACTCTATGTTTTTGAGCAGAAATATGAAAATAATGTCAACCCCTTTAAACCCCAGTTTTACTATATAAAAGTGGGGTTTAAGGGGGTCAAAATTATATAGGTATGTTTTCATGATGAAATGTAGAGAAACCTATTAGAATTGCCTCATGAGGCAGTTCTAACAAGTATATACCTACAACATAATTATATTTCTAAAAAGAAATACGGAAAATAAGGAAATTATCTCTTGATAATCCTTGTTATAGGTCATTCATAATGAGTAAAATAAATCAACAGAGGCTGATCAGGGTGTAAATGGTTCGCTAGTCTATCAGCTTATTTTGAATAGTTACAGATAAGCAGGAGAAATGAGGATAATTAAATTTTGGTATGGTGCTTTATTTCTCCTAGCAAGCGGACTTACAATTTGAAAGATCAGAATTAAAAGCTATGATATAATATAATATAATATAATATAATATAATATAATATTATAATATAATATAATATAATATAATATAATATAATATAATATAATATAATATAATATAATATAATATAATATAATTACTTGACTTCACAGAGGCTCTACTTTCCAAAATTAAATCTTGGTCTTCTTTTTCCACTTCTATATTTTCTGAAATATCTTATCTCTCACTGTTAATATCTAAATATACTGATTTATTTGACATCATTTTGCTGTGCCTGTGATCTCATCAAGATATCACTAAGTATTATTGGTTATCTTTCTTCAATTGATTAATGCAACACTGTTCTAACTCAAGTTAGGGGTGGTTGGGTGGTGCGAAGGTGTCCTTTATCTTACGTCACCGGGGCGCCCAACTGATATTGGCTTACAGCTGGGCAAGGCCTGCTATCCATGTAGCAGGTAAGGGTAGAGGGGGATGTTTTTATTTCTTCTGTTTCTTCACTTTCATTCCTGTTCCTCTTTCTTCCCTGTCCCTCTCTTTCATCTCCTCTACTATCTCTTCTATCTTTTTTCTCCCTTTCTCTGGGAGACGACACAAAATGATCCATAAGGGTTGACGTGTCGTTAAACCCCAACTCAATCAATCTAACTCAAGTTAGAACAGTGTTGCATTAAGATAAATACCAACAGTGAGATAGAGCAAAATGCCAAATGTCTTTTTTTTTTAGGTTTGTTTTTATGAGAATGACTATAATATTTGTTTGTGAGTGTATTAGCCAAAAATAGAGCAAACCGCATAAAAAAGTCATTTTTGGAAAAAAATTGAGTTAAAGCAGTTTTGCGTTATACGATCGAAGAATAAAATAACACAAGGTAAGACATAAAACAAATCGCCTCGTAGAGTAAAGCGCAAAGCAACAAAGAGTAAGACAAACACCGGGACCACCGCCTTAGAACAGTCAGTAGAGTAACCTACTGGGGGTTTTAAGTGTAGACCCTGCTCAGATGCCGCGGTCTGCGGCGTCTCATGTGCGTCTGATGTCTATACTGCCCCAGCGGGCACATGACGTAAATATAACGTCGCCTCAACGTCGATGCAACGTCATGACGTTGCATCGACGTTGAGGCGGCGTTATATTTACGTCATGTGCCCGCTGGGGCTCAATCAGATCTGTTTATTCGAAAACTTAGCATCATTAAAACATGCTTATATAATTGTGACCCCCTTAAACCCCACTTTTATATGGTAAAACTGGGGTTTACGGGGGTATACATTATTTTTCTTATTTCTGCTCAAAACCATAGATTGTGGGTACACGTTAGAACCGCCTCATCGAGGCGGTTCTAACGAGTACCCACAATCTATTTTATGAGCAGAATATGAAAAATATCATTACTTTTTATCTGAAAATTTTCATTTTTTGTTGGTAAAATTTTCATTATAAGACTGTATAGGCATGTTTTCGTAATGGGATAGATACAGTAAGTGTCCCAACATTTGAAATAAATACGACGTTTTTGTTCTACTTCAGGTACACCTTAGATGCAGATTATGGATATATTCGTCACTATCGAAAATGCCGAAATATTATAGACTGTAATTCGACGAGAGTGGTCGACACGGAGGTGGCTGAATGGTCAAAGGTGATCAGAGAAAGTGTCATTAATGTTCGACGAATTGTTTTCGGCCATTAATGTCAGAAATAGAGAACAATCTTATGTCTTATGCAGCTAGCGTAGACTCGGATCATGTTGCATATTCGCGTAATCTGTTCCGATTCTACACTGACCGACAACATATGTGGGATGTAAAGTTCTCGTTAGTGGCAAAGTAGACACTAATCCGACTGCGGGGATGCGCAAGCTGATAAGGCTCTACGCTTGTTACACACACACACACACACACACACACACACACACACACACACACACACACACACACACAATAATAATTTCTATTAACAGGACCCATTTCTTAACCCTTCTCGTGCTGAACACGACATGTCCTGTCTTAGTGTAGATCCAGATCAGTTGCCAACTGATCTGGATCTGCTCTATTTGTCATTAAGTATGTGGATTTATATAAAAAATCTGGATCAAGTAATATGACTGGCTAAACAATAGATATGGGCGTGGAATTTTAATTTATTTAGCATGACAAAGGTTAACATAAATAGATTCTAAAAGAAACGCCCCTTAAGCCACTAATATAGGTATTCTTCGGTGACACGTTGTTTTTGTTCTTTGGTTCGGACTAGAAGCAAACCTCCATAAACAGATCCAAGCAACAGGAGCCGTGCTCCAAAGCACGTTCCAATTCGATATCACTCTAGCATTGAGCTATATAAAGACCAGTCATAGTTTTTCCCCATACACTGTGCTTTGCATATGTCCTATGGACTTAGGTAATTTACTTTTAACGGCAACTAAATGAACATTTCGAACACATGCTAGTGTTTGTGGTAAAACTTCAGTGACTCGAACACCGATGGCTCTTTTACTGTGGTTGATTCGAACTCAATTTAGAGTCCCTAGGAAATTCTTGCTATAACCCAGGTAAACAAATACATCTACTGAGGGATATTTCAGAGACATTTTACCTTGAAAATATACGTTGTGTGTTATTTTCGTTACGAAAACACGCTTATTCAAATATACTGAAAATTTTACCAGCAGAAAATGAACATTTCTGATGAAACAAATCTGATATATTTCATATTTCTACTAAAAACATAGATTTTGGGTACTCGTTAGAAGCGCCTCGACGAGGCGGTTCCAACGAGTACCCACAATCTATGTGTTTGATCAGAAGTAAAAAAAAATAGTGTATACCCCTGTTAAACCTAGTTTTATTATATAAAAATGGAGTTTAAGGGGGTCAAAATTATATAGGCGTGTTTTAGTGATGACAGAAGACAAAACAGGCATTCCTAAACATCACGAAAACATACCTATATAATTTTGACCCCTTAAAACCCCACTTCTATATAGTTAAACTGGGGTTTACAGGGGCATACATTATTTTTCTTATTTCTGCTCAAAACATAGATTATGGGTACTCGTTAGAACCGCCTCGGCGGTATGGTGCTAACGAGTACCCTCAATTTATGTTTGGAGCAGAAATATGAAGAATATTAGAATTTTTATCTGAATACTTTAAGTTTTTGGTGGTGAAATTTTCAATATATTTGAATAGGCGTGTTTTCGTAATGATTATTTCCATTTCCCATTTTCCTCCTAATCTGGCTCTAATAATAACCCTCAGTGGCTCGAACTACCCATGTCTAGAACAAATTATCATGGTCCCAGAGATGTTTGACATGTTCCAGCCATTGAAATCAAACAGTAATTTTCTTCTAATGGAAATCAACTATATGAACATTTTAAATATATGATAATACTTAAAAGGAAAAAATGATTTGTGATTGAGAATTTCTTATCAGGAACCATTTGTCTTTTCTGTTTCTTTGCTTAGTTTTCAAATATTTACCGAAAAATCAATTTACAGCCAAATAATGAATAAATTTTCAGATAAAAAACAAAAAAAAAAAAAAAAAAAAAAAAAAAAAAAAAAGCAACAATTTTCATATTTCTGCTCAAAACATAGATTGTGGGTACTCGTCAGAACCGCCTCGGCGAAACATGTGTCTAATTTTAGTAGCGCTACCAACATGCGTTACACATAATGTAGTTTAGTATTGGAGGTCCATAATGCGTTGGAAATGTTATCGCCAACCGTCAAATCGAAGTGATAGTACATAAATTATGGATCAGACCGAATATTGGCAGTCGTTATTAAAATGCGCTAGACACAACGCATTTTGGTAACGCATTACCGAATACATATACGCCTACAGTATATCCGTTTTATCTGGTAAGCATCACGAAAACATACCTATATAATTTTGACCCCCTTAAACCCCACTTTTATACAGTAAAACTGGGGTTTACAGGGGTATACATTATTTTTCTTATTTCTGCTTAAAAACATGGAATGTGGGTACTCGTTAGAACCGCCTCGTCGAGGCAGTTCTAACGAGTACCCACAATCTATGTTTTGAGCAGAAATATGAAAAATATCAGAATTTTTTATCTGTAAATTTTCAGTTTTTGGAGGTGAAATTTTCAATATGTTTGAATAGGCGTGTTTTCGTAATGAGGAAGGATTTTTTTCTCTTGTCCGCTTTTATGAACATCTCATTCTATGATTGAGCACCAGAGACAGCAATAATCTTTATAATCATCAAAAGCCATCATATTGTCCACATTTATGATCAGCGCTATAAGTCAACACTTGAAACAGAAGTAGCTTTATGATCATCATGATCATTTTTGACACCAGATCATCTTCATGATCAGTTTTTCTATTTACGGCGTCATTATCATCCATATGATTGGATCTTGATATCTGTCTGTCTGTGTATCGAACTGTCGGTCCCCTAACACCAGCCAATCAAAGCCTCAAAAACTGACCAAGTCCCCGTCTCTCTCTCTCTCTCTGTCACACACACACACACACACACACACGCGCGCGCGCGCGCGCGCGCGCGCGCGCTCGCGCGCGCTCGCGTTCAACTTTTCACGTCAGTTTGCTTGGAATAAGGAGGATAACTTGAATATGTTTTAGCTGTTTAGTTGCTAGCTGTCTAGCTCGACTGGGCCCTGATATATCAAGCTTATTGGACATATTCATGAAAGGTCATAGCGTATATCTTTCCAAAGCAATGCGTTGCGAAACAGACTGACAGCTCAACATTTCTTTTTAAGTAATTTGCCTTTCAATTAAAATGTAGTCCGGTATATAACTCGTAAAGCATACGGGATCTATTCGTGAAACTTCCTTTTTGACTTTAATTTTACTCTACTGTAGCTGGTGTTATGTCGTGTGGTGACCTTAAAAAGTCTCTCCGCACATCATCATAGTGCAAGTTATATTTTATTTCCTTTGGGATCTTTGAGCTAATCCTGGTTATTTTGAAAATGGAATGCCGCTTAAGCCGGTGCTAGGGGTCGTATGTAGCCTCGCAAATTACAGTGTTGCATATGAAGATACTCAGTCAAACCAAGTCCGATTTTCAGCAAGTACATGTATAATGGATATTAATCAAATAGTCTGCAAAGTCACTGTAGAATTATGCATGCATATATAACTTGGTTACTCAGTCAGCCATAGTGTCACAATGCACTGTTATCAATGTGAAATGGCTGCCTATAGTTTTTAAAGAAACACTTTCTAATGATATTAGAACTTGAAAAACATGAAGCTAACAAGTAGAACAATAAAGACTGAACCTGGCAAGGTTAATACTATGCGTTGGGATTGCAAAACACGAACACTTATTATCACTCGTCAACACTGAGCGTTGCTGTTGCGACGATTAGTGTTCGCGGGTAACAGTACAATGTAAGCATTGCAGCAGCAATGCTAAGTGTTAACGTGTTACACCAACGTGTAAAACCAAGCGGCGTTACATAGTCTACCAATGACATAATAGGAGGAGCTAACAAACCATAACCGACAATACATATGCCAAAGCAGATTACCCAGCTCCTTCAATCCCAACGAGGCGAACAAATGCCGAACAGGAGGCACAAAACCCAACATATAAGACAACAAACAGGACCAAGTTGTTCCAAGTATCGTTAGCTTAACAAGCTAGTTAGTGGTCATTATGCTAACTGTTCTAGTAAGTACGATATCTAATTCACAGGTATTTTTTGCACAGAAAAAATGTTATTCAAGTTATCCTCCTTATTCCAAGCATATACGCAGCACAAATATTAGCGTATATGCCATTTTAATGAACTTTTAACGATACGTTAATTAACAACATCGTTTTGAACAACTGGGCCAAGGACAAAACATAACAAGCCTCGCAATGAGCAGCAACAAGGCCACAAACAGAACAAACAACACCAAAAACCATTCTTTTTGAAGACAACAGTATTGTATCAAGCGAAATCAATACATTTTTAGAGAAAACTATAAACGTAAAATATTGCAGGGTCATTAAATATTCAAAACTGCAGCACCCATTAAAAAGGTGGTTCTACTGGTAGATTTTGCTATGATTTTCCGCTTGAAGCCGAGCCTTGTTTAGGTAACCATTTCACCACTGATTTTCCATAATAGAGTCTTCATCTCTGAATTAGGCGCACCCATTGATTCAAATGGTGTTTGAGTCAAATCTCAATAAAAGACTGGCAAATAGTGAAGAGTCTCTTCTATCTTAACTCTTAGGACCGGTCCATTTCCAAACTAGGGGGTATCTTGTTAAGTTTTATTAATACCATGTTTTATAGAAATTCCTGATTTTAATGCATACATTTTAAACCTGATCAGTCGCCGCGTTCTGAGGCGTCTGATCTGGGTTTACACTGCCAATGTTCCTTTTAAGGGACGCCAGTCTTAAATGGGTTCATCACAGTACCTGAAAAGTAAATAAGTGAACTCAGGAACTGATACAATCAGATCAATATCATGCTACAAACACCAAAGGAAAAGACAGACCATCACGAAAACATGACTATATAATATTGACCCCCTTAAACCCCACTTTTATATAGTAAAACTGGGGTTTACAGGGTAATACATTATTTTTCTTATTTCTGCTCAAAAAATAGACTGTGGGTACTCGTTAGAACCGCCTCATCGAGGCGGTTCTAACGGGTACGTACAATCTATGTTTTTGAGCAGAAATATGAAAAATATCACAATTTTTTATCTGATTGTTTGCATTTTTTGGTGGTAAAATTTTCAGTATATTTGGATAGGCGTGTTTTCATAATGAAATACAATTAAGCAGTTACAAAATAACCACACGCACGGGCCAAACATTTCTGTTTATTAGAACTGTATGATGACTGAAAACAAATGTTAAAGGCTTCATATTCCTCAAAAATAAGCATTTGTTGTATCCAAGAACGGTTTAATAAATTGATATATAGTATTAATACAATCATAAATTGTGGCATCTGACAGCCTGAAAATTTCAGTAAATCTTTCGGTTTTGAACTGTATGAAAAAAATGAAATGATTTTTATCGTATCACTGAATTAACGTTGGCAACATTAATTTAGAGATACAATAAAAAAACTCGTTTCAAGAACGAGAGACTAACAGAAATTTTACAGGCTGTCAGGTGCCACATTTTATAATTGTATTGATATCATATATCAATTTATTAGATCTTTCTTGGATAACAAAATGTCGGTTTTTTTAGGAATAAGCAGCCTTGACGATCCCCTATTACTTTACCCATTTATGCAAATGAACTCCTCTACATCAACTGTTTGGAAAGATCTATTTCCTTTATTATGGGTGTCTGGTTAGTTTTTATCATTATCATGTTTTACAGAAATGTCTAAACTTAATGAAAACAGCGTAGACCCTAATCAGACGCCGGTTTCTGCGGCTTCTGATCTGGGTCTATACTGTTTGCCAATGTTCCTTTAAGGGACGCTAGGCTTAAATCGGTTAAGATGTTTTTAAGGTGTGTGCTGACAATGGCAGAAGTATGTGTTATAGAAACGTTTTAACCTTGAATATTTATATACATATAGTTTCAGTACAGTGCTTAAAAAATAAATATTGGGATGCACAGGTAAATTGATAATGGAGAGAATGACCGTAGAAAATATTTCATGATACTAAAACAACAATAGAGTAAAATGTTATCAATATTGGCCGCTATGAGTGTAACCCACATTTCCACGCCTTGTGTGGCAAACAGGTTAAATAGAGCCATGGGTGATTATTCAACTTTGTTATTTCAGAAATAGAATATGTCATATAGTGCTTTGTCTTATCAAAGTTCATTCATTTGCTGTACCGAATCATCTGTCTGTATTCAAATGTATTATCAGAAAAGCACTTAGCCACATAAACTATATGTAACTCGCTGCTTTTGCAGCAAAAGATATTAAGATGTTTCCTATTTCTCTACAAACGAGAGAGTGAAAAGAAAAAACAAAAAACAAAACAAGCAAAAAAAAAAAAAAAAAAAAAAAAATGAATATATAAATAAAATAAATAATAATAATAAAATATAAAAAAATAAAAAATAAAATAAAATAAATTTTCTTTATGTGAGTTTTCAAAAGAAGCCCCTTGTCGATATATATATTTTCGTGGGAAGAAATAAGAAAAAGAAGTAAGAGAAAAGTCCAGGGAGTGCCACAATCACAAACCGCAGCCCTTCCCAGACACCAAGAGGAAGAGGAAAGAGAAGCGCAAATCGAACAAACGTACGAAAAGCACCAAGACAAGATCTCCCTTTTCATAGCGAGGTAATCGCAATGCTAAAAGGACTGTAAAACACAACAAATTGACACAAGATAAGACAAAACAAATCGCCTCGTAGAATAAAGCACAAAGCAACAAAGAGTAAAACTAACACTGAGACCACCGCCTTACTGTTATTTAAGTACAAAGTTGGAAGGTTAGAAAAAATATAATGATACTATATATATATAATATATATTAATGAAACAATATAATTAAATAAATAAGATGCGCAAGATGCCAGAAAATGTTACAATCACGAAACACAGACTTCCCGAGTCATCAAAAGAAGGAGAGATAAAGAACACATAATGACAAAACAAACTACATAAGAAAAAAAGGGTAGGTCAAGGAAGTGCCACTATCACAAAAAAAAAAGGTAAGAGAAAAGTCCAGGAAGTGCCAAAATCACAAACCGCAGTCCTTTCCAGACACCAAGAGGAAGAGGAAACCGACAAATCCAAACAAGCACAAATCGAACAAACGTCGAAAAGCACTAAGATTAGCTCTCTCTCCCAAGCGAAAAAGAACTGAAAAAACACAAGAACAAAATGACTCACGATGAGACATACAACAAATCGCCTCGTAGAATAAACCACAAAGCAACAAAGCGTAAGATTAACACCAAGACCACCGCCTTAGAACGGTCAGTAGAGTAAACCACCGCGGGGTTTAAAGCACTTTTACAGCTAATCAACTTCACCCTTGGTCCCGATGCAACTCTAAATACAAAAATACATAATAATTCGGTTCGCATAAAGGCTCCCAACTCAGTCAATGCATCAAAGCGAAAACATAAAAATCAAATTAATGACTATAGTAAACAAAGACGAGTACTCATGGCTAATTCTATTGTATGCCAGAGTAAATGAAAACCAATAGCTGAACCACGGCTGGCCAAGCCAAAGACATATCGTCATGCCCCAACCCACTTATTAAAGTTTTACGAAGAGGCTGTCATTGAGTCTGAGGCCCGAACAGCCGTCGTGCAATTAAAGAGAGAAGCATAGCCATCAACAATGATTGGGTTGACAACTAGGCATGCAGTCTGCCGCATAGTATCGTGGTTATATCCAATTCTTTTATAACGGTTAATAAGTTTTCTGAATTGCTCCGAAAAGTTAGATTTACCTACAAGTTTTCTAAATCTGTACACTAAGTCACCGCAAAATTCTGGTTCCGATATACCTTGTTGCAGAAGTGTTTTCAGACTGACGCTATATTTTTCTAACAAGGTACTGTGTCTGTGATAAAATTTCGAAAACGCCTGACGAAGTTTAAAAAAACGATAGCCCTACCTAAGAAGTTTGGCAGTAAGGGCTTTATTACGGTAGTTAAGTCATTAAGATTTGAAGAAACTCAGGATATCTAATGAGTTGAGATATGTATACCCTATATGAGGTACGCCGGGGCACATCGTCATCTAGAAAAGGGAAATTGACTATAAAAAAATAAAAATCTTCCCGTTTATCATAAATTTTGGTGGACACTGTACCATTAGATATACATAGATTCAAATCCAAAGAAGGTGCCTCGGTATCGGAAGAATTTGCTCTATTCTATAAGAATTTGCCGCAACCCATTACCAGACACGAATAGGAAGAACCCGACAAACCAAACAAGCGAAAATCAAACAAACGTACGGAAAATCTAAGTTTAGCGCTCTCTTCCCCAGCGAGGTGGCGCAATGCTGAAAGGACGGAAAAACACAAGAACAAAATAACACAAGGCAAGACTTAAAACCAATCACCTCTTAGAATAAACCACAAAGCAACAAAGAGTACAATAAAAGTAAAAAAGGATTTTCTCTTACCTTTTTTGCCTTTGGAAACAAAGACACAAAATCACGAAAATAGGAGGCTCGGTTTGATAGTCTCTTCATATGCAACAATTTGGATTTATGTATAAAGTCAAATGTTTGGACATATTATGTTATTTTAACATAAAGTTCATACCTCAATCATCATATACAACTGAAAGAAGAAGACAATTGAAGGTGAAAATGTGCTGTTGAAGCCTTTAAAAAAGTGGCAATTTATTTTGTTGATTTCTTGATCTGTGATGAATAAATTTCATTGAAATTTATTGTTTCTGTGTTGAAACATCTTCCCTCTAGGGAAAGGTTTTTTTTTTTTTTTTTTTTTTTTTTTTTATTTCATCATTTTCAGCACAGAACTAAAGATACCATTTGTTTAACAAAGGCACCTAACTGCTTCCAAACCAAATTCAATGTCACCCATTGTTTACATCATTACACACCAAAAGTGTGCAGCACTAAAAATAGCCTACAACAATGTATAGAGAGATAAACCTGTCTTTAGTGAAGTACAAATTATGGATAGTATTTATTTTCCACTTGAATGAATATACCTGTATAGTATACTACCTCAAAAATAGGTAATTATTAAAAATTGTACCGATATGTGTTCCAGTTTCATACTTTAGTCAAAATCATTTTAATCTCTTGTAGAATGAAACACTTGTAGAATCAGGAAAATACATATAAATATGGCCTAACATGGAACACATATGAGCCTACACTTAGCAAAACCAACAATTTGGTCTGTGCGCCCATCAAAGACTCAGATCAGCCTGGGCATCTACCCAGTCTGTTCAATGTACGCATAATAGTAGTTAAGGATCCTACTCTTCTTCAAGCAGACAGCAAGGACTCTGATCAGACTGGGGATGCCTAGGCTGATCCTAGTCTTTGCTTGGCACACACACCGCATGTTTGTTTGTCACCTGAAGGATCACACTACATGTATTCACTACTGAGGTAACAGTCCATGCAGTTATGATGTGATTAAATTTGAACTTTGGCAAAGCTTTCACGTGCACTAAGCAAAGATTGAATAGCTAAGGCATTATGAAAGTACACCTATTGAAGATAGTGAAATTCTTACGGCTGTAAAATTTCAATCTGTGATGAAAATAAAACAAGAGGCCCACGGGCCACGGGTCGCTCACCTGAGTGACATAGCCACTGCAGATATGCAGATGTTATGCAACATTTTTCCAATCCTGCCATTGCAACTAATGAAAAGATCATCATCTTTAAAGCAGTTCTAAATTTTTAAGAAAAATATATATGGCATGACAGTCAATGGAGCGTGATCATTTGAAAAAAAACTCTCAATCATATTTCAACGGTAGGATCAATGTGAAATTTGGTGACAAATGGCTGAGTGGTTTCTGAAGAATCATGATTTTATACATGTAAACAGCTCAGTGGCAGGGAATATAATAAAAATAAACAAGATGGCAGCCATCTTAGCTTTCCAATCAGAATGATTTTAGCTACTATTGATCTACAAGTCACCTCGATACTTTCAATGAACTTTGAGTCAATTGCATTTTCAGACTTTCAAGATGGACGCCATGGCTGCAATTTGGGATTTCCTATTGCAACGAGTTGAGCTACTTTTTATCTACAAGTCATCCCGATGCTTCCTACCAAGTTTCGAGTCAGTTGGTCTTTCAGTTCAGAAGGAGAAGGGAAAAATAGATTTTCAAGATGTCCAACATCTTGGATTTCCGATTGGAACATTTTTAGCTATTTTTATATCTACAAGTCATCCCGATGCTTCCTACCAATTTTCAAATCATCTGGCCCTTTGGTTTAGAAAAATAAGCGAAAAAAAGGGTTTCAAGATGGCCGCCATGGTGGTCATCTTGAATTTCCGATCCAAACAATTTAAGCTATTATAGATCTACATGTAACCCCAATGCTTCCTACCAAGTTTCGAGTTAAATGGCCTTTCGGTTCAGGAGAAGAAGCGAAAAATAGATTTTCAAGATGGCTGTCATGGCGGCCATCTTGGATTTCTGATAGGGACGATTTAGCTATTTTTAATCTACAGATCATCTTGATGCTTCCTACATAGTTTAAAGTCAATAAGCTTTTCGGTTCAGGAGAAGAAGTGAAAAATAGATTTTTAAGATTGCTGCCATGGCGGCCACCTTGAATTTCCGATCGGCACGATTTTAGCTATTTTTGGTCTACAAGTCATCCCGATTCCTCCTAGCAAGTTTGGAGTGAATTGGCTTTTCGGTTCAGGAAAAGAAGCGTAAAATAGATTTTCAAGATGGCTGCCATGGGATTTCCGATCGGCACAAATTTAGCTATTTTTGATCTATAAGTCACCCCAATGCTCCCTACCAAGTTTGGAGCCAGTTGGCTTTCTGGTTTAGAAGAAGAAGCGAAAAATAGATTTTCAAGCTAGCTGCCATCATGGATTTCCAATTGGCACCATTTTAACTATTTTTGATCTACAAAAAGGTAAGAGAAATGTCCAGGGAGTGCCACAATCACAAACCGCAGCACTTCCCAGACCCAAAGACGAAGAGAAAACCAACAAATCTAAACAAGCACAAACCGGACAAACGTACAAAAGCACTAAGATTAGCTCTCTCTTCCCCAAGCGAGATTATCGCAATACTAAAAGGACTGAAAAACACAAGAACAAAATGACACACGGAAAGACATACAACAAATCGCCTCGTAGAATAAACACAAAGCAACAAAGAGTAAGACTAACAAAAGATTCAGGTGAGCTAAAAAAGAACTTTTTTTTTTATTTTTCCTCAAAACATAGGTTTTTGGTACTCATTAGAATTACATTGTTGAGAGTCTAACTAGTAGCAAAAATAAAAAAAAAAATATATCTTTTTTAACTGACAAAAAATGAAAATGAATTGAAGAAGTTATGCTACTGACATTTTTAGGTCCAAAATAGCCTGTTTTCAGCAATCACGGGGACATAACTCTTTGAGTAATTGCCAGAAACTACCGGTCTTCCGCGCTTTCTGGCATATGTATATTTCAGGAAGATCCCATTAAAAATTAAAGACTTTCCCATCAAAATTTATGGCGATAAGAAGATAAAAAATAAAAGCAATTTCTGCAATCAAGGGGATATAACCTTATGATCGAGATGCCCAGCTAGCTAGTTTTCAAACTCATTAGAGATTTTATTCCCAGCATGCTTACATGTTTAAGGGTTCTCACTATTATTTTAAAAATTGAAGTAAAATGCTGTCTTTCAGAAAAGATTGGCGTTTACTAAAAGCTGGAGTCAGAGATAAAAGTTGGAGTAAAATACTCCAAATTCGGAGTAAAATGTTTGTATTAGTTTCATGAAGACCCTGATGAAACCCAGGATTTATGGTTATGACAGGGTCCAAAATAGGCATTTTCAGCAAACAAGGTAGCATAACTCCTTGATAAATACATCAACATCCCCGAATTTATCCGAGCTTTCATCCCTGACCTACACTTATGTAAGTTTCAGGAAGATTACATCAAAACTGAAGGACTTATGGTGATGACAAGGTAAGAAACAGGTATTTTCAGCAATCAAGATGACATGAATTCATGACAGATATGTTGACCTCACCAGTATTCAAACCTATCGTAGCTTTTATCCCTGGCCTACATATATGTAAGTTTCAAGATCTGATCAAATCTTAGGCCAAAAAAGCTGTGTTTCCTGTAACCCGACCGACCCTGTCTCAACCCGCCTCCCCACTCTAAACTAAAACCAGAGGACCATTCGTACTGAAACGCTCACCTGGCTGCTGAAGAGAAGGAAAATTTAGCCCCAGCGCAGAGTCACACAATACCTGTGGGTAAAATTTTATGTCAGTGGATACCTTTTGTCATTGTGAACAACTAGTGCTGCAAGTTTGAGCAGTATCCCTTTGAACTTTTTTTTTACATTTGTCTTCATTATTTTATACATGTGTATATTCCCGGGGCGGGACACATAACCCACTGGGGACAGAATTTTGATGTCAGCAGAACCCTCTGTCATAGTGGATCACTGTTGTAAGTTCCATGCTTTTCCTTTAAACTGTGATTTTCTGCATTTTTTTCATCATTTTATACATGAATATAACCCAAGAGAAGGGGCACATAACGTCTGGGGCCAGAATTTTAATGTCAGTAGATACCCAATGTCTAGTATCAATCACCACATGAATACCGATTTTTTTTTTTTTTTTTTTTTTTTTTTTTGCGAAATAATTAAAATTCTAACGCGATAATTTATTTTGTTGCAACTGTAATAATGATAGCCTCAGTCTTATTTCCAAGCATCTGGGCGTGTGTCATGTCATGTGATAAATGACATATTGAAGGTTGGCAATATTATTATTAACTTTAGGAAGTATATCTGCAAGTGGTGTTGAAAATGAATATTAAATACCTTCGCTTCTTCTGTTGCGCAGTATAATCCATTCGTGTAAATATTAAAAAAAGCATTCCTTGGAAAACCAGAAAAAACAACAACAACAACAACAACAACAACAACAACAACAAAAAAAAACAACAACAAAAAAACAAACAAACAAAACAACAACAACAACAAAAAAAAAAAAAAAAAAAAACAAAAAAAAAACAAAAAAAAAAAAAAAAACAAGAAACAATTTAATCGCTGTTCAATATTGATCGTTGACCTGTACAGGCCAATAGGTTGCGTCATAAAACCATTTTAACGGATTATAAAATGTATGCGCAGAAAGTTAATACACTAACGAATAATTAAAAGAAAATTACCAAAACAATTCTTTGGACATGAAATGTTCTCCGTATCTTTTCAGGATTTTTGGCAAAGTCAAGGTCACCCCTGGTTCCCGTCCCAATTTAAAAACCTGCATCGGATCTTTTGTCAGCCAATCAAATCTTTTCAAAGAAATACACGATCGTCTTTGAAACAATCGATTTGCTTCTTACAGTAGGCTCACAAAAGCGTAGATCTTGATCTATTGGGCCTAAAAAATAGATGTGTTTCTACTAACCCGACTGACCCTATTTTTGGCAGCAGACTGCGTTTTGATATGGCTTTTTCTGAAGCTTGAAGGGTATCGGGAATCGTAAATTAAACTGTAAGGTCAGGTCGACGAGAACAGATGTCATGAATTGGTCACAATGGTTGTTGTAAACTCTCGCTTTATCATACTTTTTTTACACACGAATGTCATTTGAGGTGTCAATGCTGATTGTAAAAATAAAAAATAAAAGAAATGGAGGGTCTATTCACAATGGTTCATCAATCTACACACTCGGCACCTTCATTCATCTGCTCACCTTTTGTGGGGCTGTCCACATTGCTTGTTTTATCGTTTTTCAAAGCAAGTAAGTTACGCAAAACTGGTAGATCTTGGGAGTGTTACTTACTGCATGGTTTCACAACATTATCCACGTCACCCTTGGCCATGCTCCGTACGTGGCATACAATTTATTCTACGTTTATTTTAGACACCTCACTGTAAATGTATATACACAGAGACCAACAATTTCATGTCCATTTTAAAAGCCGAGAACAAGACACAAGTCGAACGCGGGATCTGCGCGCAAGTAAATAGTTTCCGTTTAGATTTTCGTTGTGTCCTCAGGTTTTTCAATAGATTGTTGCGAAAAGAACAAAGAATAAACCCCCGACACATTGCATACTAATAAGTCATTATCTACATTAGTTACTTGAAAAATTGCTGTCAAAACAACAGGTTTTGGCATCGTGAGTAGTAATGTCAGTGCATTTTGTCACTTTTTTGAATGGCGGTTACAAGGCTTGAGAACGATGATTTGTAAACAGATATAAAGTTGCACAAAAATGTGAGAATAAAACATTTCATATGTATTTTAAAACAAATCGAACATATTATGTTATCAGATGCAGTGTCATGGAACAAGTATACATGTAGCATCTCGCCAATCATTCAGCACATAATGGAGATACTGACATCTTAAATTTGTGTAAAGTATCACTTTTCCAAGTCGCCATTGAGGTTTAGGATGTTTTCTTCCAATACACCACGTGAACAAAAAGAATTTTTTCGTGTTTTTGCAATATTTGTTTACAAACTAACCTACCTTTCCCTCACAGTCATTGTATATAGTACGAAACCGTTTTTGTTTTAGCTAAACACTGCGTTCTTGAAACGGAATTTGAAAAACAAAAAAGGCAGAAAAGCTGTTCATTTACGTCCCGTTTAAAGAAAAGCTTCAACCCTCTACATTTCCTTATATAGTCGAAATTACAGGCATGCCATTTTCAAATATATATATACATCAAAATTTCCTTATCTGCTTCACCTCGTATATAAAACCAGTTATTTATGATTTTATAAAAAGTGTGTTCTTCACTACCAATATGGCTGGCCATTTATCCTTAAAATATCATAGTCAATGCGTATTATGATAAAAATAACTGTGATAGTCTAAAGTAAAAGAAGCATATTTGGGGCAGAAAATATACTTTTAAAATAAGAATCATTGACTTTTGTATTGTTTGTTTTTGTTTGTTTTGATTTAAAGAGCATTTTCAGGCCTCAAGAATTATTGTGTAAATATTTCACTAACCATCAGAGTAAAATTAAAAACAAAAACAGGGCTTTAAAATCAATATTTAAATTTAATTAAATGAGAATTTTCTGTAACATTTACCACAATACAGGGAATCATTTCTTTGGCTTTATAACCTTACTTGGTAGTAGACAAGCAAACACTTTCGAACATCTTTTTACAGAAAGTTTTACAATTTGATTAAAAATTACAATAGTATATATATAGTACGTGTTAAAACGTTATTGCCTATTGAATATATTTATCAAGATGAACGATAGATTTCTAACCGCCCAGCACCTATAATTACAAAAACATTGTGTTATGTCGACTTTCAGAATAGATTTAAAGTACGTATCATAGTCAATGTGTACCACGATAAAAATAACTGTGATAGTCTAAAGTAAAAGTAGCATATTTCGGGCAGCAAACAAGAATCATTGACTTTTGTAATTTTGTTTGGTTTAGATTTAAAGAGCATTTTCAGGCCTCGAGAATTATTGTGTGAATATTTTTACCAACCATCAATGTACATTTAAAAACAAAATCAGGGCTTTGAAGTCAATATTTAAAGTTAATTAAATGAGAATTTTCTGTAATATTTACCACAATACAGGGAATCGGCTTTATAACCCTACTTGGTAATAGATAAGCAAACACTTTCGAACATCCTTTTACAGAAAGTTTTACAATTTGATTCAAACTTACAATAGTATGTATATAGTACGTGTTAAAACATTATTACCTATTAAAAGTATTTATCAAGATTAACGATAGATTTCTAACCGTCCAGCACTTATAATTACAAAAGTATTGTCTTTCCATTCAATATTATTTATATATATATAAATACATATGTATGAAAGCATAAGAGGAACAGTTGCCTTGGCATCATTGTTGGCAACATCTTTGCCGTCTTTGCCGTCAGTATTCACGTCGGTTTTTGACGTCGGCTTAAGCATCCACAAATGATAGTATTTTAAATTTAAAGATTAAAACGAGGAAGGAAGGCAATGAACAAGAATTGATACACTTACCTAACACCAAAAGAAAGGTAAGAGAAAAGTCCAGGGAGTGCCACAATCACAAACCGCAGCCCTTCCCAGACACCGAGAGGAAGAGAAAACCGACAAATCCAAACAAGCACAAATCGAACAAACGTACGAAAAGCACTAAAAAAAAGTAAGAGAAATGTCCAGGGAGTGCCACAATTACAAACCGCAGCCCTTCCCAGACCCCAAGAGGAAGAGGAAACTGACAAATCTAAACAAGCATTAATAAACATTAATAAAGCTAAGATTAGCTCTCTCTTCCCCAAGCGAGGTAATCGCAATGTTAGAAGGACTGAAAAACACAACAACAAAATGACACAAGGTAAAACATACAACAAATCGCCTCGTAGAATAAACCACACCAAAGGGAAAGAAGAACGCACTTAAAGCAACGGTACCAAAATCAACACACTGCAAGAAGACAGCTAAAAGGACTTGTTTGTTTCCAAAAGAATGGGCATACGGCTATCCTAAATAAATATCTCACCAGGACATACATACAAAGATATACAATGACAGAAGCAGCAAACCACAGCAGGAGCACCGTCTTGGAACGGCCAGTGAAATTCTACTGGAGGACTTAAATCGATTTTACGTTGACACTACCCTCGTCCTTAGTTTTGACATGGTATACACAAGACATTTGTTCAGTCGGCGCGAAGGGTTCCTAACCCAACAGTGCAACATCTCCTAGAACATAAAAATCAAACAAATACAGAAATGAAACAGCGATGATGACTCGACAGCAAAAAATAGCTGAAATGCTGAAGCAAAAGAAAGCCAACAGTTGGACTCCGGTGAGCCCGACCAGAGTCGGAGCATTAGGCAAAAACCGATTTACTTAAAAAGTCTTTAGGTCGGAGCCGTCAAAAAGTCTGAGAACCGCCCCGGTGGCGTGCAACCAAAAATGGAAGCAAAATTATTAACCGTTATTGGATTTATTACCATGCATGCAGTCTGTCGTATTACATTTATGTTGTGCCCAGTTTTTATATATTGAAAAATCGTTTTACGAAATTGAGTGCTAAAATCATTGCAAGAATATATATGATTTTGAATTTATATACTAAGTCACCATAAAATTCAGGTTACGAAAGGCCTTGTTGCTGGACAAGTTTAAGTCCAACATTGAATTTTAAAACTAAATTAAAATGACACCTATACAATTTAGAAAAAGCTTTGCGGAGTTTATGGTACAGATAACCCTGATTTAGAAGTTTAGCAGTTAATAATTTATTTCGAGCGTTGAAGTCAGTAACATGACTAGACAATCTGGCGAACCGAATTAGTTGCGATATATAAACACCGTAGGATATTCGACGAGGAACATCCCCATCTAAGTGAGAAAAAAAATACAATCTCAAAATCTAACTCATCGCATGTATAATAAATTTTGCATGAAATTAATCCATATAAAATAGACAAATGCAAGTCCAGTTTCTGAAGAATTTGCTTTATTTAGTTGAAGCTCTGAAGGATAAATTTGACTGATCTAAACATCGAATATTTAACAAATCGTCCAAATATCTAGACGTCGAGCAGAAAGCTCCAATCCCATCAGATTGTTTGTCTTAAGATAGAGACATCATAAAGTCTCTTTCATAACAGAACAAGAAGAAATCAGCCACAAGATGTGCGCAATTCGTATCCATCGGTATACCCACAATTGGCCTAAATAGCTTAGTACTAAATCTTATATAAATATAGTCAAGTAGAAAGATGAGAGCTTCACACACTATCTGACATGACCATAAAGAATAATTTATATGCTTTTCAGTAGTGCAAAAAAGCATTTCTCTGTTGCATGCAAGATAGAGGGAACCTTCAATATGAAATATTTATTCAATTAAATCGTTAAGTTTTCCTTTTATAAGATTATGAGGTAATGTAGTGTAAAGCGTTTGCCGCCTTGTTTGCCGGAGCCAAAACATACTTCCTATGAAATTGTTTAATACCTAGTTTAAGGTGACGTAAAGACGTTTTTAGTTCAGGAGGTAATAAATTAGTATGTTGACAATAGAAAGAAATGTGTTTATTAACTATTTTCAAACTGCTCAGTTTCCATTCTTTCAACGCTGCATGTTCAACATACTGTCGCTTATACCATCGATTACCGAATTCATTCAAGTCAGCAGTAATTTTTTCCCTACATTTATTGAAGAACATCGGCATTTCGGTCCGTTAGAAATTATATTCCGGATTCTAGAATCAAGAATTATTTTTTAATTCCCAGTGATTATATGACCTGCATGAGTCTTTACAATCTCAGATCTCTGGAATATTTGTATCAATATCGAGATCTGAATCAAGTTTATCAAAATTAAAAATGATAGCTCGAACGGGTTGCTGTACTTATAGCAAATTATGGGTGTATCAGTATTTAATAAAACAAAGGTGGAATGGATGAAATAACCGAATTGTCCCGGAAGATACTCTGCAAATAAATGAAATCCATCCCTTTATTTATGCAAGAAATTTTGATAAAATAACGTTTGTGATTATTTTCAGAATCGATGTAAGGACAAAGAGCATGTTGAGTATACCCTCTAATTAAGAGATAATGATTAGAACTATCGTAGAATTTATTTGCCTTAATTTCTAGAATACGTAGTACAGAAATGGGTAATGGACTTAAAAAAGCCAGCACAGAATGGCGTCCAATTATTCCTTTGAACTACGCATTATTAACATTTATAGTTAACATTTTTCCTGACACCATGGGACCTAGTTTTACGTTTTCGGCATTTCAAAAGAGAGAAAATAGATAAGAAAAGGGTAAGAGAAAATCGGACATTTTAGAAATATTATCCTTATAATAAATGCTGTCGTTAAAACATTGCGCAAAAGGCAACTGTAATGATTTTGTCAATTTTACTCTCAGACTTTTTCATATCTTTTGATAATTTTAAATCAGGATGTAGAATTGATATCGTAATTATTTTTTTTCCATTGGTTATACAGAAATGTCATTAAGTGAATGACCTGTACGTTTAAATTGACGGTACTAGAAATCATCAATTTTTAGCTTATTTATTCTACGATAGTGTTTGTTATTTATAAAGAAGGTTTTAGCATACGGATGGCCCTGTCTAACATATAACATATTGCATTCCACAGTTTACAGCACGTCAGGTAATTACATATATCAAATCAGTTGATTTTCAGTTAACATCTGAATAGAGGACCGATTTCAATATAATTTTGCAGAAATATTCCTTTGGTGATTCTCTACCAAGATTGTTCAAGCCGTTTGGATTCGTCAAAAAACATGGCCGCCAGGGGGCGGGGCTTATTTTCCTTATATATCTATGTAGAAAACTTTAAAAGTCTTCTTGTAAGAAACCACTGGACCGATTTCCATATAATTTTGCAGGAATGTTTCTTTGGTGATCCTCTACCAAGATTGTTCAAGCCATTTGGATTCGTCAAAAAACATGACCGCCAGGGGACGGGGCTTATTTTCCCTATATATCATAATAGAAAATATTAAAAATCTTCTTGTCAGAAACCACTGGACCGATTTTAATATAATATTGCAGAACTGTTCCTTTGGAGATTTTCTACTAGGATTGTTCAAGCCATTTGGATTCGACAAAAAAATGGCCGCCAGGGGGCGGGGCTTATTTTCCCTATATATCTATGTAGAAAACTTAAAAAATCTTCTTGTCTGAAACCACTGGACCGATTTCCAAATAATTTTGCAGGAATGTTCCTTTGGTGATCCTCTTCTAAGGTTGTTCAAGCCATTTGGATTCGTCAAAGAACATGGCCGCCAGGGGGCGGGGCTTATTTTTCCTATATTATCTATATAGAAAAAATCTTCTTGTCAGAAACCACTGGACCGATTTCAATATAATTTTGCAGAAATGTTCCTTTGGTGATCCTCTACCAAGATTGTTCAAGCCATTTGGATTCGTCAAAAAAAAACATGGCCGCCAGGGGTCGGAGCTTATTTTCCCTATATATCTATATAGAAAACTTAAAAATTCTTCTTGTCAGAAACCACTGGACCGATTTCCATATACTTTTGCAGAAATGTTCTTTTAGAGATCCTCTACTAAGGTTGTTCAAGCCATTTGGATTCGTCGAAAAACATGGCCGCCAGGGGGCGGGGCTTATTTTCCCTGTATATCTATGTAGAAAACTTTAAAAGTCTTCTTGTCAGAAACCACTGGACCGATTTCCATATAATTTTCCTTTGGTGATCCTCTACCGAGTTTGTTCAAGCCATTTGGATTCGTCAAAAAACATGGCCGCCAGGGTGCGGGGCTTATTTTCCCTATATACATTACGGAAACAGCTCCGTGTTGAATTTCCTCATGAAACCGGACTACTTTCTGTAAATCGGGACTTTCCGTGTCCCTACGGTTCAATACGGAAGAATCCGGAACAAAACGATAGATTTCAATCTATCCCGATATTTCCTTTTATCGCGGAATACTTTTAATGTTGATTTAATACGCTCGTAATTAATTCTTTATTTAATCCACATTAATGAGCGTATTTTTTTTTTCTCATAATTAACAAATGGATTTTTCAAAGATAAAGGGAAAAAACGTGTTGAAGTTTTATTGTGAGCGTTTAATTCGTACGTACCATTAACCGTACGTCTAGATCATTTACTCGGAATTTCAAATGAATTTCTTCAATTTTATATCTACTTCGTAATGGAACACGATTTTCAACGTTTTAACGATATATTATCAATTTGGGAGTTTGGTTCTGACTGTGTGTGCGTGATGGAAGGCGAGAGGTCAAGAATCCTAGGTTTATTATTAGCAATTACAGCTTTGAAACTGGGAGTATGACTAGAATGCTGGAAAAACTGAAATGGGAGTCTCTCAAGAAAAGGAGGAGAGACAGTAGACTGATTCTTTTGTACAAAGGTTTGAAGGGTGCTGCCAGCATTCCAACAGGTATCATCCCCCCACCCCCCTTCGCCCCAATTAGGCACAGTAGAAATGATCACTCATTGCCTTTCAGACCCCAGCTGCAAGAACTGAAATTTACAAGGGGTCATTCTTCCCTCAAACAATCAGAGATTGGAATGCCCTTCCAGATTTGATTATAACCTCTGTTGAAGGTGCAGACGTTGGTGTGGCTAGGTTTACCTCTCTGGTGAAAGCTCAGACCTAATAATGTGTATATTGGGTCGAAGGGTGAGAGGTAGGGACTAACTTCTCATATCACTGGTCCTGGTGAATGAATGTTATTAGACCTGTCACCAGTAAAAATTCTGATTCTGAATCCTACGAGTAAATATCCGTACACCCGAAAAAAATGCTGTGATTTAATATCCATAAATATGAAGTTTGGTTCTACCATAAACAATATGTCCAAAAGATGCAAATAAAGTAGTTTACACTAGACAGTGCAGATCACGATCAGACTCCTACAGGAACAGTGAAGCAGCAGTCAGATCTACAACAGTCACGCCGGCCTCGGTGGCTCAGTTGAGTGCGCGCGTCCGATTGGAGACCAGGAGGGTTCGACCCTGGCCAAGGTCGGCAACCTTCTTTTGTGGAGATTTGATCATGAAACATTTTCTAGTCATTCTCCCTTCCGATGATTCAAGAAGGGCAGTTGTCAGTTTCTGGCGAAAGAATGTGCACAATACTGGTTAACCGCTTAGAGGACTAAGCCTGCCCAGTAAAATTGTGATTAGGTAAACTGATCACGCTCGACAAGAACTCTAAAGGAATAAACCCCTAGGCCCTTATTTTTATCTAACAGCAACAACTCAGCAATATCAAAGTTTATGCAAAATGTGGAAAAAAAAACAAACTAGAAATGTGTCAAGATGACACGGATGCCCTCGCCCGGGGCCACCCTCATCCACACGCAGGCATTTTGCAAAAAATTAAATTGAAACAATGTGATCCCTGAGGGACACAAGGTATGTGTCATTGAATACATATTATCATAATGAAAAATAATATATATGGTTTAGGAGTGGATATCTGAATAGTTTCTGAGATATTTGGATTTTGATGAAATGAAAGGGGCAGGGCATGGTGAGGCATGATCCCAGGGGATGCAAGGTATGTGACAATGAATGCATCTCATCATAAGGAACAACAATACATAGGTTTAGGGGTTGGGATCTGAACGGTTTCCGAGATATTACATATTTACTGATGATACTTTTACATTTTCTTTGGCCCCACCTAGTAGCCCAACCCCAATCCAGAATCAGTGGCCTAAAGCTTGCCTTTTCATCAACAACTAAACAGCTTTCCTCTGTGAAATTATTGTGCTAAATTTTAACTCTTCAGCCTCACCAATGATACCATAGTGATATTTTTAGTCACATTTTTGTATGTTTTCTTGATGACCTGTTATGTATTTTGACCCCTAGTCCCGCCCAGGAGCATGACCCTGGGGCAATGGTACCATGCATTGAAAGGGCTTCTCTAGGTAAGTATCATACCAAGTTTCAACTTTCTAGCCCAAAAGGTATGAAAGTTATAAGCTGCAAGAGAAACACTGATGTAAAATTGCACCTAAACTTGCAGGTAAACTTGAATCTGGTTACAAACATGAGATACGCACATTCGCACGTACAGACGTAACATCACGGCGAAATGCTATATGCCCCACTCCTGCCTTCGGCATAAAAAATGCTATATGCCCCACTCCTGGCTTCGGCATAAAAAATCCTGTAAATATTTAACAAGATAAGAAGCAGAAACCAAAATGCCATTTCAAGAATTACAAAGGGAAATAACTCTGTAGGAATTAAACCCTAGGCCCTTATATCTGCCTATCAGCAACGCCTTATCTTCATCAATGTTCATGCAAAATATGAAAAGACATCTGAAATCATTTAGCAAGATAAGAAGCAGAAACCAATAGAATAGAATAAAACAGCTTCTCAAGAATTACAAAGAGGAATAACTCTAAAGATTTTAACCCTAGGTGCTTTTTTAGTCTAACAGCAGCAACTCATCAATGTCAATGTTCATGCAAAATATGAAAAGTTTCTTGAAATTCTTAAGCAAGATAAGAAGCAGTAACCAAAACGCCTTTTCAAAAATTACTAAGGGAAATTAATGCAGGAATTAATCCATATGCCCTTATTTTTGTGTAATAGCAATTTCTTATCAATATCAACATTTATGCAAAATATGAAAAGATTCCTTAAATTATCTAGCAAGATAAGAAGCAGAAACCAAAATGTTATGGATGGACGTACGTGAAAACAGTATCCCTACACCCTGCACAAACACAGTTTGTGAAGAGGGAGGGGTGGCGGGGTGGGGGCGGGGTTGTATTACTAAGCACAGGTAGATGGATGGTGGTTAAACCTTAAGTCTACTTCTGTGACCCATCTGTAGGGCACTCACAAAAGATTTCTCAGTATGATTTCACTGAATTTGATACTAAAAACTGTTTTGACATAAAATGGAAATTATACCTTAGCAGTTACTGCTTGTGTCTTTCCAATTTAGAGCCAAGGTTATGGCATACACAATCAGTCACATAGACTCAGATCAATATGCACATCTGTGCAGTCTGATTTGTGTCTACACTAATTGTTGAAATAATGCTCATATATCTTAAACACTGTTAACAAACAACATAAACCCCAATTGGACTGTGGGTGCACAAGTTGATTTTGGTCTACTAGTTATGACATCAGGTTGTTTTCTATTTAGAAGTGCTCTTAGATACTGACTTTGAATGAAATAGACTAAAGTAATCTTGGCATCAATTAAAGGTCATCATACTGATCAAAAGTACAATAAAATAACACTGAAACAAAATCTAAAATCAGAGAAATATTTAATCTTGGTAATTTTGTTTCAACATGATGACTGATAGCAAGCATAAATTTGCTAACTTTAAATTCCTCTTTTATTTCAGTTGATATCCATTCTCATAGTTCAGAATATTGTTGTTTTACCTTTCTCTTGCTGAACATGACATACCCTGTCTTAGCAAACAGTGTAGATCCAGATCAGTTGGATCTGCATCTGCACTGTTTGTCATTATATATGTGAATTTCTATCAAAAACCTGGATCAAGTAATCTGATTGGCTAGAAATTAGAAGTGGGCATGGCTTCTTAATTTATTCAGCATGACAAGGGCTAATAGTCACTTTCTGTTATGTTAATACATAGCTCCAGATAAGAGGGAATATCCCCATATTATTTTTCTTATTTCTCCACAAAACATATGTTGTGGCTCGCATTAGAAGCCCCTTGGCAAGGGCCTTCTAATGAGTACCACAACATGTTTTTGTGGAGAAATAAGAAAAATATATCAGTACTTTTTTGACTGGAAAAAAATGCCTTATCTGGGGCTGTGTTAATAGTTCCTGTTTGCTTGCTAGCTGTAAGAACTTAATTTAAAATCTGAAACATGCTATCAGGAAAACACACATCCATAAAAGCGGATCCTTTCAGTAACATCCATTATTCTTTGCATCCTTTTTTAAGTCAAGACTATTCTTTTTCCAGGTCTGTTTCAAGAGGACGAATGCCTTTTGCTGCCTTTGAATTCTTCACTTTCAAAATCAAACCAAATCCAAGGTAAGACCTTCATCATGTCATGCTGCTGTTTTAATGCCTGAAATAACAGGAAAACACAATAACAGTTCTTCATTACCCTACTTTGTATAACCTAAATATTTGGATTCATGCCTATAGCTCACAGCCCTTATTTTCCTATCACACTTACTTTGCACGAGGGGACACATTGAGAGGCACATAGAGGCAGCGGTGACTGTTATGTATTTGTATTGAGCCTTGCTTTCAAGGATCACCCATGCACACTTGGTGCTGCTGTCTGTCACCAAGCACCGCCCTGTCCATTTAATACTTGCCGCAGGGCATGTGGAGTATAAGATAGGCATACTAATGGTCTGAAAATTATCTTGACCCAAGCGGGATTCGAACCCATGATATCCCGCTTGAAAGTCAAGGTATGTCAGCTTTGGGATTCGAACCCATGATATCCCGCTTGAAAGTCAAGGTATGTCAGCTTTGGGATTCGAACCCATGATATCCCGCTTAAAAGTCAAGGTATGTCAGCTTTGGGATTCGAACCCATGATATCCCACTTGAAAGTCAAGGTATGTCAGCTTTTTTCTGTCATATATTTTAACCATATTTATTCAAATATAAGCCCCCAAGGTGTTGCAATTCATTATTCATATTGCTAAAATGACAGTAATGAGTCCAAATTGGGGGCAAAATTGGAGACAAAAATAAGATATTTTGATGGTATAAACTCAATTTTGCATGTGTTTAATAATGCATTTCTCCTAGAAAAGTAGGAGGGATGTTTAATCGATATGGGGCTCATTTTAGAACAAATACAGTATGTATTCTGTCTCATAACTTAAAACTGTAGATAAGACAATTATTAGAGACGGTCAATTAACATACTTATACTTTTTAGGGGCAGACCTCAAAGCAGAAATCAGTACTTTGTGTGCAGACTTTCACCAGGAACTGACAACTGCCAAGGTTCTTGAAGCAGGGGAACGGGGAGAACAACTATGGAAGTCATTCATGTCCAATACATCTCCTTAAAAAGTTATGGGGCCAAGCTGGGATTTGAACATACAACTCCTGGATCTGCAGTCAATTGTGCTATTGACTGCCCTGTAAAGCTTGGCCCACACATAGAAAGAACACTGCCAGAACCTTTGCCCTAAAATGGTCAGTAGTAAAAATCTACCTGGGGTGGGAGGGCGAGTTTGGGTAAATCAATTTTACTGATACAAAATCTTCACTTGTAAAAAATGCAAGATAATTATTCTACTTGCATAAAGGTTCCCTTGTTAGGTGAAATTTTGCAATTAAATTATTTTTTAGTTTACGTTTGTGTTTATATTGTTTTTCTTAGTATTTGAAATTGCACAAATCTTTTCGAAGGGACTGATCAATCTGTATGTCCTCACCTTTTCCATTTTCATTACGAAAACACGCCTATTCAAATATATTGAAAACTTTACCACCAAAAAATGAAAATTTTCAGATGAAAAATTCTGATATTTTTCATATTTCTGCTCAAAACATAGATTGTGGGTTCTCATTAGAACTGCCCCGGCGAGGCGCTTCTAACGAGTATCCATAATCTGTTTTTGGGCAGAAATAATAAAAAATAATGTTTACCCCTGTAAATCCCAGTTTTACTATATAAAAGTGGGGTTTAAGGGGGTCAAAATTATATAGGCATGTTTTCATGGCGTATGGAATAGAAATGCCAAAGATTAGAAAAGCATATCTTACATCAGCATGTTAATGTAAAGGTAAACATGGGTATTAGACAGGGCAGATATTATGGTGTTCAGGAAAGTCACAGGTATAAAATCATGAAAAAAAAGTCTTACTCCACTTCAGCGGTTTTGAAGGAGTAGTCATTTAAAAAAATCCTTATTTAAAAAATTCAAAGTTGCCACGGCAACCAAACAAAATGGCCACTTATTATAAAATACATAAACTGGGTAGATAATCATCAAAATGATAAAAACTGCCAAATATGGTTCACATCACTTCACTTGTTATAGAGAAAATGTGATTTAACCACTTTCCCATTATAAGTCTGTGGGCATTATTCACTTGCAAAATAATCAGAAAAGCATTTCTGTGCAAACAGTGAAGAATTCACTTCATCAAACTGCTCCTACAGGATCTGGGTCTACACTATTATTTACCATTCTATCAGTAATATTTACGGACGATAAATTATTCTGTAAATCATGGTACGAAGTCCAAATATATTTGATAGATATAATTATGGTATAATTCTACATAAAAAAAAAATGTAAAACAAAAGGTTTTTCACTGGTCAACTCGTACCTTAGTCAACTCGTACCTACTTTTGATCAGCTTGTGCATAGAAAATTTTAAAACTCCTGACTGGAAAAAACTACATCTGGAGCTGTGTTCATTGTTTGCTTACAGTCATTGAATACCATGTAATGACTTTAAAACTTACCAAGCCATGGGCAGATTCAGCCGATCAACGTCATTTTTTTCCCTCAAAAATAGATCCCACACTTCATGCAGATTCAATTTGCTTGCAGTGCTTAATCATATTCTCTAGGAAAAAATTTAAAAAAAAATTTCAAAATGTATTCTGCTTAAACTTTTACAAAGCATGCAAAGTGTTAAAATACAGAAAAAAACTAGCAAAAGTTTAACCCACTGCAGACTTAATAAATCCTCCCACACTATATATTGGAAGATTCTAAAGTCCAGCTATGAGATTTAGATATTCTTTAGAGAAAAATGCTAATATATTTGCAAACAATGTAGACCATGATCAGATGCTGAGTTCTTTGATGTCTGATCTGGGTCTGGGTTTGCCAATTACCCTTTTTTGGGTCTCCAGGCTACAATGGGTTAAACCTTCGCTTTTTCATTTATTTGTTTATCGGATTTTCAACTCTCTTGGGAAGTGTTTCCTGTATTTACTGAACACAGCATCTGATCAGTGTCTACATTGTTTACCACTCATCCGGCAGTCTCTTATGTCATTATAATATTAAATAAAATAAGTGAATCTATCTATCTGTCTATCTATCTGTTCACTATCTTTTTTTTTTTTTAACAAGGTACATGTACAAGTTAACCAAACTAGGTACGACTTAACTTGGGTGGTACGAGCTGACCAGACAATAGGTATGAGTTAACCATAAATAGGTTGTTGTGTTGAGGTTTTACGGCCCAGTCAACCCAATGGGGTCATGTCGAGCGCGGTCAGTTTACCTAACCACACGTTTACTGGGCAGGCTTAGTCCTCTAAGCGGTTAACCAGTATTGTGCACATTCTTTCGCCAGAAACTGACAACTACCCTTCTTGAATCAGCGGAAGGGAGAGACTGACCGTAGAAAATATTTCATGATCAATCTCCATGAAAGAATGTTGCCGGACTTAGATGGGGGTTGAACCTGTGACCTCCTGTCTCCAGTCGGACGACACATCCAACTGAGCCTACGAGGCCGGCTATAACCAAAAATAGGTACAAGAAGACTAAGGTACGAGGAGTTGACTAGGGTACGAGTGACCAGTAACCAAAACAAAGTAACAATCCCCAACTTCCTACCTACCTATTTTTTTTTTTTTTTTTTCCAAACCTTAAAACACACATTTTTATTTGGCCATATCAGTGTTTTAACTATTTTTCGTTTAAATCTAAAATAAGTACATACACTTGTTGCTGTTGGAATATAGCACCTTATTTGGAGCTCTGATCTTTTATTATTATTATTATCTGCCAATTTATGGCCTTCACACCAGACCTGGTGTACTCCAGATAAGACAAATTTTATTTTGGTTTGTTTCATATTTTCTCTCATACAAAAAAACAAACAAAAAGAAAAAAAACAAAAAAAAAAAACATAAAAAATCCAATTGATTTACTTTCTTTAGAACTCCATTTTATGTGCTTGCTGTGGGTACTCCGCAGTATAATTCTATTCATTTGGAGCTTATCTGGACATTGCCCACTTATCTGGAGCTACAAATCACCTAGCTTCTGTCCTTATAAGAAATTCCATTTTTAACTAATCCCTTTATCTATTTGGGTACCATAAAACTTTCAATACCCTTCCATTTTATGACCAAATAACTTCCTGTAAATACTTTGCCAAGATAAACAGACTATTAAATTTAACAAAATCACAACAGGGAATGTATTCTTCACAAAATTTATATTTTCAGTTATTTCATTTGTATCTCTTTTCAGAATCAACATTCAATTATAAGGACACATGGCATTTCATTTAAAAGACATTTTGTTTAAACGACATTTCCTCTAATGGATAATTCTAAATGGCATTTCATTGAATATGACATTTTTTCTAAAATTTATCTTAGAGAGTCTAAAAAATTCATTTAAAATTAATCTTTGTTAATTTTCAAGATTAACCTTCATTCTGCTAAATCGGGGCATTTACCCATCAGGACATTTACCAATTGGACATTTACACACCCAGGCATTTACCCACCCCTCTTAACCTAAGAGGGCATTAACCTTAAAGCGCCAAGAAAACCTGCATCTGAAAATGTCGTCTGTTTATGTCGTCTGCAGAATATTCTTGCAAATTTTTAAAACCTATTTTTGCATACAGGCAAACAGTGTGGACCTAGATCAGACTGCTCCTAGAGGAGCAGTCTGATCTGGGTCCACACTGTTTGCAGAAGTGACTTTTAAAGTAACCAGCAGAAGACAAAGCAGATGACAATAGTTGTGATTGGCGCTTTAAGGGTTAATAAAAAAATTGCCCACCCCAAAATATGGTTAATGAAAAAGGTATGTTTCGGAAGTGACCTTTCATTTGTCATATATCATTTTTCTTTCATCTGTTTGTTTTATATTGGTAAAATGACTTTGTATCTTTTCGATAGTTTAAGCTGAAAATGACTTTATATCGAAGGTGAAAGCTGAAAATGACTTGGTATCATGACAAAACACAGTGCGACCAGTGAAGACTGAGATCAGTCAGCACATCCGCATAGTTTTATCAGTCTTTGCTGACTGTGCCTTATACAGTCTTAGGGCTATCCACAGAGGGATAAAAGAGAACCCTTGCTATATAGGATGGATATACAGTCTGATGTGAGTCTTTGCGAGTCAGAGAGGTCTTAGGTTTGTGTGCTGGCTGAAATCATAAATAGCATGTTGCATTTTTCTGTATCATCTTAAAATTATACTAATTACCAAAACATATATAAACCAGAGCTCCGCAAACTGAGCCTTATACGCCTGTGGCAAATAATAAGATGTAACACCTGTATAATTCAGTGCTCAGGACGTAAACCTTAAGTGGAATTAATTGGGGGAAAAAAAAAAAAATTCAAAGACTCCGCAAAAGGGACATAACTCTGCTGATATTTGGTGAACTGTAATATCGAGACATAATGCACTGTTCCACATCATGGTGTAACTATCCTGATTGGATGTAAACTATAGGAGGATTTAGCTGGAAATGTAAAGTTAATAGAAATTTTCAAAGGGGCATATCTCTGCTAATATTTGGTGGACTGTAACTTCGAAATAATATGCGCTGCTCCACATCATCCTGTTACTATTTACAAAGTTTCAGCTTGATCGGATGTAAACTGTAGGAGGAGTTAGCCGGAAACGAAAAATTTACATAAATATTCAAAGGGACACAACTCTGCTAATATTTGGTGGACTGTAACCCTGAAATAATATGCTCTGCTCCACATCATGGTCTAACTGTATACCAAGTTTAAGCTTAATTGGATGTAAACTGTAGGAGGAGTTAGCCGGAAACCAAACTGTGTACCGACAGAATGACAGATGCCAGACCCTGTAACATAATACATCCATTTTTTCAAACGGGCATATAATGAATATTAGATGAAAGTTCAAAGTACTTCAGAGTTATTAACAATTATCATCATCCAAAAATGTTTATTATCAGGTTATGAATGTTTATTATCAGTTTATGATAAACTAACAAACATTTTAGCAAAGTGAAAAAACAAGAGCTGTCCGATGACAGCATAGCTAACCTGTTTGAGCCTTGTCTACCTATGTTTTCACGTTAAAATCTAGGTATGACATTTCTCCATCAAATAGTCTTCAAGATATAAAAGATATAAGGTAATATCACTGGACTGTGAAATGTAGGTTACAATGACCTACATATATTTCAGGTTTTACTGTCACATGGAACTCATATTTATAGTATGATAAATCAAACAGTCTTCAAACTGTAAGGAAAAATCACTGGACCATGAAATATAGGTCACACTGACATGCATATATTTTAAGGTCAGCCTTTGTATCACAATATTCAAGGTATGACATTTCTCTTATCAAATAGTCATTGAGATATAAGGCATAATCACTGGACCATGAAACATGGATCATACTGACCTACATATATATTTAGGTCACTCTTCGTGTCACATGGAACTACTAAGGCAAGACATTTCTTTATAAAATATGTCAATTTATCAAGTTATATAAGGCATTATCTCTGGTCTATGAAATACAGGTCACACTGACCTACATCAATTTTGAGGTCACTCAAGGTGTCACATGGAACTAATATCCAAACTACGACATTTCTCTATCAAATAGTCTTTGAGGTCACTTTTAGTGTCACATGAAACTAATTTCAAAGGTATGACATTTCTCTATCGAAAAGTCTTCAAGATGTGAGGCATAATCACTGGACCATGAAATATAGGTCACACTGACCTAATTATATTTTGAGCTCACTCTTCCTGTCGCATGTAACTAATATCCAAGGTATGACATTTCTCCATCAAATAGTCATCAAGATATATTGGTTTGTGCTGAGGTTTTACAGCCCAGGCAACACAATGGGGTCATGTCAAACACGGTCAGTTTTACCTAATCATATGTTTACTGGGCAGGCTTAGTCCTCTAAGCCGTTAACCAGTATTGTGCACATTCTTTCGCCAGAAACTGACAACTGCCCTTTTTGAATCAGCAGAAGGGAGAGAATGACCGTAGAATATATTTCATGATCAAATCTCCACGAAAGAATGTTGCCAACCCAGAGGGGGTCAAATCCACAACCTCCCGATCACCAGTTGGACGGGCATCCAATTGAGCCACTGAGGCGGGCCCATACACTCATGAAATAAATATTGACCTGAAGAGGGATTTTAACCTTGTTATCCGAAGTCAGGAGCGCTCAACTGACAATTGCCTTCTTTGAATTAGCAGACCCCTGAGAATGATGGTAGAAATAATTTCGTGATCAATCTCTAGAAAAGGTATGCTGCCAAGCTAGGATTCAAACTTGCGGCCCTAGAAAATACTCCATGATGAATCTCCAAGAAAGAATCTTGCCGGCCAAGGGGGTCGAACCCGCAACCTCCTGACCACCAGTCGGATGCGCACCCAACTGAGTCACCGAGGCTGGCTCATCGAGATATAAGGCATAATCACTGGACCATGAAATATGGGTCACAATGACCTACGTATATATAAAGGAAACTCTTCATGTCAAATGGAACTAATATCTAAGGTATGACATTTCTCTGTCAAATAGTCTTCGATTATCAGGCATAATCACTGGTCCATGAATTATAGGTCACATTGACCTACATATTTTGAGGTCACTCATCGTGTCACATGGAACTAATAATTCCAAGTTATGACATTTCTCTATCAAATAGTCCTCAAGATAAAAAGCAAAATCACTGGACCATGAAACACAGGTCAAATTGACCTACATATGTTTTGACGTCACTCTTAGTTAAGGCTGGCTCGATTAATCAGATAATCTATTAAATGATTGATAAATTCTACAAAAATGATTAAAGAGGGTTGCTAATTATTGATGGTTTGACTTCTGTGTTTGTTACTTTACCGTATTTACCCTTAGAATTCAGACACCTCAGCTCCTTACCATGTACATACTTTATCTAAAATTTGAACGTTCAAGTTACTATCCACTGTTGCGTCTAAAATTGCTGGGTGAGTGGCAACAATTTGTAGATCCTGATGAGATGCAGCATTTGCCGCATCTCATCTGGGTCTACACTGTTTGCTCAGACCAGTCTGACAAAATACGAACAATAAAGTATAACATATGAAAGGGTCATGCTCAAATGCTTGAAGTTTCAATGGCCCAGTCAATCCAATGGGGTCATAATCAGCACGGTCAGTTTACCTGACCACACTTTTACTGGGCAGGCTAACTTGCTAAGTCTTTTAAGCGGTTAACCAGTAGTGTGCACATTATTTCGCTAGAAACTGACAACTGACCTTCCTGAATCATCGGAAGGGAGAGAATGACCGTAGAAAATATTTCATGTTCAAATCTCCACGAAAGAATGTTGCCAACCCGGAGGAGGTCAAACCCGCAACCTCCCGATCACCAGTTGGACGGGCATCCAATTGAGCCACCGAGGCCGGCCTATACACTCATGAAAAAAATATTGACCTTGAGGGATTTAAACCTCATTATCCTAAGTCAGGAGCGCTCAACTGACAATTGCCCTCCACGAATTAGCAGACCCCTGAGAAAGATAGAAATAATTTTGTGATTAATCTTTAGAAAAGGTATGCTGCCAAGCTAGGATTCAAACTTGTGGCCCTAGAGACCCGCAGTCTAATGCACTACTGACTGCACTGTTCAGCCGGGTCCAATCCACTGATTTTTTTTATTTTTATTTGGGTTTTACAGCCCTTTCAAGAACATTTCACTTATATCGATCTGATCGTACATCAGAGGTGGGCGAAAACAGGAGAACAGACGGAAAACCACCTGGCCATCAGTAAGCAGAACTTGGCTTTCCCATGTGACCCGAGCGAGACTTGAACCACAGCAGTGAGAAACCTCATGGATTAAGAGTCAGATCGTTTATCCTCTAGGCTACAGGGGCCCGCCTAATCAGATGATGATCACTAAGTAAATTATTTCTAGCATAAGAGGGCAGCACTATTACTCTGCTACCAGGCCAGATTTTGTGCAAGTGTTTCAGTCTGCCTTGCAATGGTTCGACAAATGATTTAAATGTATATAGAAGCCAGGTAACATTTCGAGACCTAACTTTGCATGCTGGGTACCCATACCGTCTTTTAGAATATCTTGGCGTCAGGTATTTCCATTTCATCAACATGTGCATTTCTTTTTACCGAATATAGTTAAATTGCACATGCATATGCCAAATATCCAGCTTTTGCAGATATTTTGATACTTGATGGAAAAGTCTCTTACTTGAAATTTTATTTAAAATTTTTTGCAAGACCAAATTTTTATCAGATTGGTATTCTACAGAATTTATATAACTGGCCCTGTTAATTCAATTCATAAGCTACAGAATAACAGCTTTTGTTCTGTGATGACAATATGATATGCATGCAATCTGTGGCTTGTCCGATAACTGGTGTATGACGAGTAAGGGTGTCAGAAGGCGATTCGTTTCTGATTTTCTATAAATGAATAAGACCGTATTAATAAGAGATGTTACTGTAATTGACTAAAAGACAAAAATGCTGTCAAACATAAAAGTAAAACGTAAACACTTAAAAACGACGATAATCAGTAAACTTACATTTTGTGTGGTTTATTTTCCGCGATTCTTCTTCTTCGTTCCAGTCAGCTTGTTAGTGATGTTAAGAATATTCTGCCGATAATGGAACATCTCTTCTTAGGGTACTGCACCGGATCTAATTTGGGATTGTCTGAACAAGAAGTTCATTTGCTTTTGTTGCAGAATCTCTCTCTCTCTCTAGCCTCATACATTTTTGTTTCAGGTGTATGCCTACCTCTCTCTCGCTCTCTCTCCAGCCAGTCAGCATTTGTTTGTTTTAGTTATGGCTATACCACACAGTTAATCCTCAGGGTTCGATTCCCGGCCAAGTCATACCGAAGACTTTAAAAATGGTACTAGCTGTTCTTTCATTTGGCATGAAGAAAGTAGAGCTAAAGTCAGAAGTAGTCAGCTCAGTGTCAGCTCGGACCTAATAATCGATATTGGGTCCAAGGTGTCAGTAAAACGAGTAAGGGCGCTGAACTAAAAAACTTTGGGTAGTTAGAGTGGGTTTACCGACGTTTTATAAAATATTGAATTTGTTTTTACAAAAATATGTTTTCAACTTGGTTAACAAACGAAAATGTAATGGGTATTTTTTGTAATGAATTGTCCAAATAGCAGTGCGCACTCGGAGACAGTCGGAGAGTTACGGAGATCGCCGGACTGGCGGAGTAATTTAAAAGAAACAAACACGAGGATTTGGGCATTTAAAACGTATTTTCTAATGTATATTTATATTATCTAAAGGTCAATTTCATCATTAAAAATAAAAACATACTTATTTCGGGACCGAATGTCAATTTCCCACGCTTACATTGTATGTGATAAAGCGCACTATTTCTTCGCTAACTCGTACCCCTGATATGCACCCTTTTCCCTATATGTATGGTGCAAATTCGGGGTAGATTTTACACGGAGCCGTTTCCGTAATGTCTGTATAGAAAACTTTAAAAATCTTCTTGTCAGAAACCACTGGACCAATTTCAATATAATTTTGCAGAACTGTTCCTTTGGTGATTTTCTACAAAGATTGTTCAAGCCATTTTGATTCGTCAAAAAAACATGGCCGCCAGGGGGCGAGGCTTATTTTCCCTATATATCTATATAGAAAACTTAAAAAATCTTCTTGTCAGAAACCACTGTACCGATTTCCGTATACTTTTGCAGAAATGTTCCTTTGGTGATCCTCTACCAAGTTTGTTCAAGCCATTTGGATTTGTCAAAAAACATGGCCGCCAGGGGGCGGGGCTTATTTTCCCTATATATCTATATAGAAAAGTTAAAAAATCTTCTTGTCTGAAACCACTGGACCGATTTCAATATAATTTTGCAGAAATGTTCTTTTGGTGATTCTCTACCAAGATTATTCAAGCCATTTGGATTTGTCAAAAAACATGGCTGTCAGGGGGCGGGGCTTATTTTCCCTATATATCTATATTGAAATCTTAAAAAATCTTCTTGTCTGAAACCACTGGACCGATTTCCATATACTTTTGCAGAAATGTTCCTTTGGTGACTCTCTACCAAGATTGTTCAAGCCATTTGGATTTGTCATAAAACATGGCTGCCAGGGGGCGGGGCTCATTTTCCCTATATATCTATATAGAAAACTTAAAAAATCTTCTTGTCAGAAACCACTGGACCAATTGCTATATAATTTTGCAGAAATATTCCTTTGTGATTCTGTACCAAGATTGTTCAAGCCATTTGGATTGTCAAGAAACATGGCTGCCAGGGGGTGGGGCTTATTTTCCCTATATATCTTTATAGAAAACTTGAAAAATCTTCTTGTCAGAAACCAATTTATCAATTTCATTATAACTTGGCGAAAATGTTTCCATGGTGACCTTGTACCAAGATTGTTAAAGTAATCGTGATTCGTCAAAAAACATGGCCGCTAGGGGGCGGGGCTTATTTTCCCTATGTATCTATATAAAAAACTTTAAAAATCTTCTTTTAAGAAACCGTTGGACTGAGTTCAATGTAACTTGGCAGGAATGTTGCTTTGGTGACCCTCTACCAAGATTGTTCAAGCCTTCATGATACGTCAAAAAAATGGCCCCCAGGGGGGCGGGGCTTATTTTCCATATATATCTGTATAGAAAACTTTAAAATTCTTCTTGTAAAATACCTCCTGACTGATTACAATAATGCTTTAGTAACCCTCTACCAAGAATGTTCAAGCAATCCTGATTTGTCAAAAAACATGGCTGCTAGGGTGTGGGGCTTATTTTCCCTATAGATCTAAATAGAAAACTTTAAAAATCTTTTGGTCAGAAACCAATGAACTGATTTTAATTTAACTTGGCAGGAATGTTCCTTTGGTTACTCTCTACCAAATTTCTTCAAACTGTCATGATTCATCAAAAAAAATGTCCCTTAGGGGGTTGGGCTTTATAGCGATATAAAACACTTTAAAAATCTCTTGTCAGAAACCACTGGACCAATTTCAAAATAACTTGGCAGAAATGTTCCCTTTCAAGATTAAGTCAAGTCATGATGTGTTAAAAAGAAAAAAAAAAAACATGGTCTTGTGTGTTGGGGGGAGGGTGGGGGGACGTGTGGGCAGGGCTGTAAAATTTATACATAAATCTTAGAGCAATGAACTTGGCTGAATCTTCAACAGTAAGTATGCAAATCTGTTTGATCAGGTGAGCGATATAGGACCATCATGGTACTCTTGTTAGGATGTATATCTCATGCATGAATTCCTCGCTGATAAGGTAAATACGTTGACTGCTGTTCGATACTGATACGAAGCTTTGATCACTCCCGTTTCATAATCTAGAGGTTTAATGTGGAACAGAAAACACAGTCAATTAAAATATCCATTCCAGGCAAATAAAGGTAGACAAGAAATGAACATACGCACAATAACACACCTAATATGAAGTACAGCGCACTCCATGTTGACAGCAGACTGATCAACGAGACGCATACGTATGAAAACTCCGAGAGAGGAACAGTCAAAATAAACAATTACTGGGGTGGGTAGCGGGAATGACATAACAATTTTCAGTCGTGCGAAGCCTCGTTCTTATCTCCTGGTGAACCACCAGACATTAAAACAATACAACTGAAAAAAAAAGAGAGCAAAGTGGGCAGACATTGAAGAGTTTTACCACAATGTTAACATCACAACAAGAAAACAGAGAAAAGTGTGGTTCAAACAAGTTTTAACTTGCGAGAAACTCGCCTTTTTTCTGATGCCGCTCCAAATTACAAACATATATGCGGCTCATTTATTCACTTGAGAGCGTAAGCAGTGTTGCAAACTTAATTACTGTTTATGAAGAGTCTCGATAAAACCGAGATTCCCATTTTCTAATCCGTAGTGTGTTCTTTGTTTCCAAAAGCAATCTTTTTGACGTTTAATTTTCTACACTGCAGCTGGTATTGGTGTCATATAGCGGTGGTAGAACGTCTCCCCGTACATCACAATAGTGCAGATTATATTTCATTTCCTTTGGAAGCATTGTGCCCATTGTGGTATATTTGAAAATGCAGCTGCTCGTGTATACGCTAGAAGGCTTAAGCAGTGTTGCAGACTTCATTACTGCTTATGAAGAGTATCGATAAAATCGTGACTCCCATTTTCTAATCCGAAATGTGTTCTTTGTTTCTAAAGGCAATCTTTTTACGTTTTTTATTTCTCTACCTCATAAGTAGTTGCGGTTATGGTACCAAAGCCGTAATCCAAACACATAAATCCATAAACGAATGACGAATCAGAATGTTCAGACCAACAGACATGGACCCCAGAACAAAGGGTGTAATCAGGCGTCCGCGGATAGTAAGCATTACTTGGTGAGCAAGCTTCGCCCACCATGTCCATAGGCCTGAACAAAGGAAACATCGGGATTTGGGAAGCCTACTTATGGCGCGTCACTGGCAAAAACATCAGAAACAATTCTGGAAACTGCCACATTGTAGGGATTGACTAGATCATGATGAATCCCATAGAACTTCTTAAGTGTTGTTACCAGTTTGGTTTTTTGATACCCCTGGTTCAACAACTTTGTAGTGAGCACTTTCCCACGCTCCATGAAGTCCTGATAATTTTAACAGGTTCTGGCATAACGGATTAACTGTGAAACGAAACGCCGTATGCTGGTGCAGAAGGGATATTACTGCTCAGGAATGGAAAGCTAACAAAGGGAAAATTGAAGTCATCCCGTTTGTCGTAAAGCCTAGTAGTAAGCTTTCCATTGTCAATGTAGAGATAACAATCCAAGTATGAGGAGGAGGCTGCAGTCTCCGTTGTTTCCTTTATTTCAAGTTCTAGTAGATAGATGAATTCAAATTACTCTGCAAATTTTGTGTTTTTCAGAGACAATATGGCCGGCCTCGGTGGCTCAGTTGGATGCGCTGTCCGACTGGAGACCAGGAGGTCGCGGGTTCAACCCCCGTCGAAGTCGGCAACATTCTTTCGTGGAGATTGATCATGAAATATTTCCTACGGTCATTCTCTTCCTTCCACTGTTTCAAGAAGGGCAGTTGTCAGTTTCTGGCGAAAGAATGTGCACAATACTGGTTAACCGCTTAGAGGACTAAGCCTACCCAGTAAACGTGTGGTTAGGTAAATTGACCGCGCTCGACATGACCCCATTGGGTTGACTGGGCCGTAAAACCACATCACAAACAAACAGAGACAATACATCATCTATATATCTGTAGGTGAAATTGAATTGTTGTGCGAGGTGTTTCTTTCCTGCTTGGAGGAGACTTTCTACAAACTCCGCCTCATACGAGTATAAAAACAAGTCGGCAAGTAACGGTGCACAGTTAGTACCCATCGGTATGCCGATTGTTTGCTGAAATATCCGACCGCCGAACTCCACAAAAATATTATCGATTAGATATTCCAGCATCTTTATGACATCTGCATCTGAGAATTTTTGTGGCGCATCAGAGTGATCCCGAACGAAGTATGTGTCTTTGTAGCCAATGCTAACATACTGAAATCGACGGTTACCATAAGTGAAACATCACAGTGAAAGATACAAATTCATATATATTATGATAAACTAAAGCAAAGGCTTACAAAAAAAAAAAAGACAACAACAACAACAAACATAAACAAACACACATACATACAGGATTACGACAACCCTACTACAAACATTGATAGTCAAGCGCCAAAACGGGAGTCTAATCTAAATGTAATGTAGGGATCGACCCACCGTCCAATTAATCTGAAAAACGTTCAGAGATTTTGTGTAACTTTGTTTTTGCAAATCCTTTGTATATTGTCCTTGATATTAAGCACAATATAAATAATTATATTTCTTGCATACCCCAGAAGATGGCGTCTGCTGATATTTTAATTCAGCCTAAACCGGCACAGCAGCTGAAGAGCGAAAAAAAACAGTTCACCGTCATTCATTGCGAAAACATGCCTATTCAAATACCCCGAAAATTTTACCACCAAAAAATGAAAATTTTCAGATAAAGATTCTGATAATTGTCATAGATCTGCTCAAAACATATATTGTGGGTACTTGTTAGAACGGCTTTGGTGAGGCGGTTCTAACGAGTACTCACAATCTATGTTTTTTGAGCAGAAATAAGAAAGATAATGTATACCCCTGTAAACCCCAATAAACGCCTGTTGTGTTTGTGACGGGTGGAGACCCTAGAAAGTCTCCCCGTACATTCATTTAATGGTGTTATTATTTCAAGTGCTAAAGTTTGCACTTAACAATCACCTTTCGTATTCCTCTTTCTCATGATTTTAATTTATACCTCATTGAAGGTTAGATATTTACCGGTGTTCGTATCCCGTTTATAACAATTTCTTGCTTTACGTTTCTTTGGACTTGTATTAGACTTAGTTCTGTATTGTCGGTGGTTGTTATACTCTGTATGCATCGGTCTTACCGCTTGTTTGCATCGCTACTTACTGCCTATAATAGCCGGTACGAATACTGCTTTTTATCTAATGGTATTACTTCCTATACAGCTATATGAGTATCAAAAATAGATTAAAAATACTATTTCTCCTATTAGGCTACATTCTGCTTCTTCTTTACAGATTCCCCGTTTTACTCCTGGATTTAACTCTTTGTTACCTACTGTTAACGTTTCACCTTTGACACTTTACTCTGTATCATCTATAAATTTATATGGCGCTTCCAATTATAATATTTTCCATAATCACAATAGAATTAGACTTTCTCCAATTAAATCTCCTATACTTCTAAAATATAAGAATCCGATTGAAAGGAACGGTATGTACCCTAATATTTCTAAGTGCAATGCAAAGAGTTGCATCTGCTGCAATCATTTAATTCGTCAGTGAACTATTATTTCCACAGTTAATCATAGACAATTTTCAGTTGTAAACAACTCTGATTTAGACTAAAAATCAGAGGATGTTATATGTTCTCATTTGCAGCGAAGGCGGCTGAGGAACGCAGTATGTTGGACAGACCAAACGGGCCCTTAAAACAAGGTTTAAGGAACATTTGTTTAAAATAAAAAAAAAAAAAAAAAAAAAAAAAAAAAAAAAAAAAAAAAGCGAAGAAAATTGATACGTTTCTTTATCAACATTTCCGGAATGCTGGTCATTCATGATCATCTAGTAAAGTTCTGGTTCAACCTGTTGAAAAAATTATACACAAGTCGAATTCTACCGAAAGATTAAAAATATTTTAAGACATGAACTTAAACTTAAATGGTTTAAACGTTTACAAACCCCTTTTCCACTTGGATTTAATGATAATATTTACCGTGAAGGAAATATTTCTAAAATGTTTACCGTGAAGGAAATATTTCTAAAATGCCGGATTTCGATGTTTTTTCCTTTTAGATATTAAAAAAAAAACATAATAAACGATCCCATCAAAGGCTTTCTAAACTAGCTTCACTGTCTATTTCTTCATTACGTAAGCTAGATGATGAGGCGAATAAATTTTATGATAGAAAACATGATTTGTATGAAGCAGCTCTCCTTACTAGATGTTATACTCAACATGCTCTTCGTCCTTACATTGATTCTGAAATTAATCACATTAGAACTTCATCAAAATTCCATTCATTAATAAAGGTATTGAATTCATAGATTTACCTAGCATATTTCGAGATAATTGTGTTATATCAGCTATACCTTCATATTTCGAAAACACGGAATCTCCTATTATTTGATATAATATAACAAATCTAAACGTAAAATAGAAGGGAAGGCAATAATCAGGAATCGATACAATTATCCCACACCTCCCATCAGAGACATCTAAGGAAAACAAACACACACACGAAATAAATAGACCCTAAGTTTATTAAATTAGTTTCTGATCTTGATATTGAAACTAGTTCCCCTGATTCTTGAGACTGTAAAGATTCTAAAGTTTGTTATCAACCAGCGGGTCATATTGCCACAGGTAACTTGAAGATTATAACTGATACACGAATCCGTTCAGTTGTTTAAAAGGACCTAAATATAGAGTCCCAGCCAACATTGATTTCAATAAATGTCGGGAAATAATTGCCAGTGCTTTAAATGATTATTGTACGCGTTGGTGTAAACGAGAGCATGTTGAGTCTAACGCTTTAAATAATTGAAAATTAAAGATTCTTAAGATCATTGATAAACGTGTGTTATTTTACTCTAATAACCTTGACCTTCTCCCTCCTAAGCCTAAATTATCTTTTCGATATTTGAAACAAGCTATCCAAGAACTTCATGGGAAGTACGTTTTGGCTCCAGCTGATAAAACTGCTAATAACGTTGTTGTTGTGTGACGACTTTATTATATCAGTACTCTAATTGAAACACTTGGTAGTACCAAAACATATGAACGGATTTCTACTGACGAGAGATCTGTTGTTAATACCCATTCTATCAATATTATTGCTAAATCTGCAGTGAGTATTAAAGAAAAGCAAGACGGACTCCCTACGTTATATTGGTTACCGAAACTTCATAAACGACCTTATAAAGCACGTTTCATTGCTAATTCTAGTTCATGTACGACTACTGTTTTGTCCAAATTGCTAACTGCATACCTTACAGCTCTTAAAAACATTCGATTAGATACTATGAAACTGTTTACGAAAGGGACGGAATTAACTATTTTTGGTCAATTAAAAATTCCAATGATGTTTTCAATAAATTTAAATCTAAAATTTTTTAGGCTTCTTTGAGAGCTAATCTTAGTGCTTTTTGTACGTTTGTTCGGTTTGTGCTTGTTTAGATTTGTCGGTTTCCTCTTCCTCTTGTGGTCTGGGAAGGGCTGCGGTTTGTGATTGTAGCACTCCCTGGACTTTTCTCTTATCTTATTTTTCTAAATTGTCTACATATGATTTTTTCTACATTGTATACTACGTTACCTCATCATCTTATAAAAGATAAACTTATTGATTTAATTAACCGAAAGGTTATTCGGGAGAATACCCATTATTTGGCTTGCAACGAAGAATGTGCTTTTTTCACTTCTGATGTATACAATAATCACAATTTATGGTCGTGTCGGAAAGTCTGTGATTCTGTGATGCCTTTTTTTTTTTTTTTTTTTTATCTTTTGGATAATATTTTCATTAGATTTGAAACTAAACTTTATAGGCAAACTATTGGTATGCCGATGGGAACTAATTGTGCTTCTCTTGTTGCAGATCTGTTTCTTTTTTGTTGTGAGAGAGAGTTCATGAAGTCTCTCTCACGTGAAAATCAGGCTGACATTATTGAGGCTTTCAATTCAACTTCAAGATACCTTGATGATTTATTAAATATTGACAATATTTACTTTGACCAAATGGTAGACCGCATATACCCTACAGAACTCCAATTAAATAGAGCAAATTCTTCCGATACCGAGGCACATTTTTTTTTATTTGAATCTATGTATATCTAATGGTACAGATTCCATCAAAATTTATGATAAACGGGACGATTTTTATTTTGATATAGTCAATTTCTCTTTTCTGGATGGCGATGACCCCCGCGTACCTCATATGGGGTATACATATCTCAACTTATCAGATTCGCCAGAGCTTCTTCAAATCTTATTGACTTTAACTACCGTAATAAAGCCCTTACATCTTAGCCAGGGCTATCGTTCGTAAGGCGTATTCGAAATTTTATCGCAGACACAGTGCCTTGGTAGAAAAATATAGCGTCAGTCTGAAAACACTTCTGCAACAAGCTATATCGGAACTAGAATTGTACGGTGACTTTGTGTACAGATTTAGAAAAATTATAGGGAAATCTAACTTTTCGGAGCAATTCAGAAAACGTATTAATTATAGAAGAGTTAGCTATAGCCTGGATATTATGCGGCAGGCTGCATGCTTAGTTGTCAACCCAATCATTGTTGATAGCTATGCTTCACTCTTTAATTGCACAACGGCGGTTCGGCCTCAAACTCAATGACGGCCTCTTCGTAAAGCTTTAACCAATGGGTTGGGGCTTGACGATATGTCTTTGGCTTGGCCCGCTATGGTTCAACTATTGGTTTTCCTTTACACTGGCATACAGTAGAATTAGCCATCAGTACTCGTCTTTGTTTAATGTAGTGATTGATTTGATTTTTATATTTTCGCTTTGATGTATTGACTGAGTTGGGATCCTTTATGCGAACCGAATGTTTATGTATTTCTGTATTAAGAGTAGCATCGGGACCCAGGATGCCAGAGTAAATGAAAACCAATAGTTGAACCACGGCGGGCCTAGCCAAAGTCATATCGTCAAGCCCCAACCCATTGGTTAAAATTTTACGAAGAGGCCCTCATTGAGTCTGAGGCCCGATCCGCCGTCGTGCAATTAAGGAGTTAAGCATAGCCATCAACAATGATTGGGTTGACAACTAGGCATGCAGTTTGCCGCATAATATCCAGGCTATAGCCAATTCTTTTACAACCGTTAATAAGATTTCTGAATTGCTCCACATTAGGTCAGTATGGAATGTAACCTGCTCGGCAGTCCTCTTCCACTAAGGCCAAAGCAGGTATCAACCGCGACAATCTCAGTGACACTTTTTGTATGCCAGAAGTACATTTAGGAGACGACCGCATGACAAATTAAGAGCACTAGCTAAGGGGGCTTTGAATAAAATACGAATTATGAATCTCTGCTAAAACATGTAATAGGTACTCACTAGAAGCACCGCACTGAGGCGCGCTTTATTGCAGCGCTTCGTATTAGTGTCCTCAAGTAAGGCGCTTCTAATGGGTACCCACAACATCCGTTTTCATTGAGAATTAGGAAACATATCCATATTTTGACTGGCAGTAGTGCTTTAGACAAAACTCCGAAAATGAGCATTTTTATACAAATAGGACTCGATAGTTCTTGCAAATAACCGTCTAAAGAAGTATCAAATGATGATTTTTCCTGTAAAAATAGTTAGAATGTCGAAAAAAAAAAAATAATGCATATTATGAAGCTTTTACTATAATGTGGTTTCTAGTCTGTCGGAGCTGATGATCATGACCTTGACGTTCTCATTAGGGATATCCTTCTGTTAAGAACGTTTCAGCCATAAACGGTATGCTGTAGCTACCTGAGAAACCATGGTCAAATCAATGTAGAGCCATGACAGCGTAAATATATACAAGTAGCAAGCTCATAGAAGTAGTCCATAAACTGACACATGTATACAGACCAATGGCTCGAACATCTTCGGGACCATGAACACTTGTTATAGACATGGGTAGTTCGAGCCATTAAGGGTTGATCAAAAGGCCAGGTCAAAGGGTAAATGAATATATCTAATGGAGAACTTTGTGATTTTCTATAAAAAAGTGGTATGAAATTGTCCCTAAGATATTCTTAAATATTTTTATCTTAAATGCCTAGGGACTCAAAATCGAGTTCGAATCAGTCACATTGGATGAGCCATCAGTGCTCGAGTATTGTACTATATATTCAAAGCTGCATAGTTGCAATTGCAAAGATTCTTAATTGCACCATTCATTAAAAGAAGGGGGATATAAAGAGAGGCATCACGAAAACATGCCTATATAATATTGACCCCCTTAAACCCCGCTTTTATATAGTAAAACTGGAGTTTACAGGAGTATACATTATTTTTCTTATTTCTGCTCAAACACATAGATTGTGGTACTCGTTAGAACCGCCTCGCCGAGGCTGTTCTAACAAGTGCCAACATTCTATGTTTTGAGCAGAAATATGAAATTTATCAGAGTTTCTTATCAGAAAAAATTCAGTTTTTGAAAGTGAAATTTTCTATATATTTGAATAGGCGTGTTTTCGTAATGGATAAATATCAACGATGTGTAAGTGCACTAAGAAGGTGACCTTGATCTTTATACGACGGACGTGCTATTGTTGCACCCCGCCGAAGCCGAAGCTCCTGCGATCTTCTGTTACCATTACGAAAACACGTCTATTCAAATATACTGAAAATTTTACCACCAAAAAATGAAAATTTTCAGTTAAAAAATCCTAATATTTTTCATATTTCTGCTCAAAACATAGATTGTGGATACTCGTTAGAACCGCCTCGCGAGGCGGTTCTAACGAGTATCCACAATCTATGTTTTGAGCAGAAATAAGAAAAATAATGTATACCCCTGTAAACCCCAGTTTTACCACATAAAAGTGGGGTTTAAGGGGGTCAAAATTATATAGGTATGTTTTCGTTATGCCTCAAGTGGTCTTCATTTTGCAAAACAAATGTAATAGAAACATGTCAGTTATTAAAGTATGAGTTACATGGTGTGTGTGCTAAATGATGAAACCAGGCTATAATCTGCTATATGAACAGATTAACAAACTGCAATAGTCTAATGTATTGCTGACGTTTTACGCAAAATGATTACAGCAGATGTCATTAAGCACATTTTTCCTCACCACTTGCTAATGCAACAGCAACAGCAGCATCAGCAACAACAACACCAATAACAACAACAACAAAATCAAATGTGTATTAACATTGTGTTGTAACCCGTCCATCCTTACAGACCAATACACCTTTTGCAAACAGTGCATATCTGACGAGCGGTCTTATCAGGAGCTACACAGTTTGCCATTCATTTTTTTATTTTGACTGTAACATCTATTTGCAGCAATGGCTGTGTCCTAATTCAGAGATGGAAGGGTCTATGTTCGAAATTCTAAAACTATTAAATATAATAAAATAAAAAAAGAAAATAATAAAAATAATAAAAATGGTAATCGCAAAAGAGGAGCTATTAGAGCAGTACAGTTAACATCCGACTATCGAATGAAAACTAAGACTAAGAACTGTCCGTTGAAAACTGAGAGTGGCGGATTCACTCGACATTCCCCCGGGGGCGGGGGCGGGGCGGGGCGGGGCGGAGTGGGAGTTCTGTTCCTTTGTACCCCTGAAAAAAATCGATATTTTCCCTTGTTCCCAAGAATCAAAATCTTGATTTTCTATGTTCCCTGTTCCCCAAAACTGCCTTTGTTTCCCTGTTCCCTTCAGTTTTTGACTTTTGTTCCGTTGTTCCCCTGATATAAATGGTCTTATTCCCCTGTTTTGTCAACGAGAATGCCTCTCCCTCGTTAAATTTTTCGCCACTGAGATAACATAAGTGTTGCATCTCGAAAATCGGAGAACGAACACCTATAGTTTGTGTTCTACCAGGGTATATATGGATTCAGACTTCTAGTTCTGTTTACTTTTTGATAACTTTTTGTAGAACTAGTTGGCAAAATATTATTCTCGGGAACCTATACACTGCCACCCAGTGGCAGGTTACAATGAAGACATATTCTAAAATATAAATCAAAATAAGGAAAGACAACAATCGCGAGGCATAGCCTTCCCGTGTCACCGAAAGAAGAATAAAGGAGGAACAAATAATGACAAATCGAAATCGCACAACCACCCAAAAGTAACCAAAATGCGAAGTAAGAAAAACTACAGCAGAAAAAACTGCCTTGAAACGGTCAGCAGCGAATACGAGAGGAGTGCGCGTAAACTAGTTTAACTTGCACGAAACCTCGTTGTTAATTCCGAAACAAGTTATAAATTCGTTTTCGGTCCGCATCGGGGCCTTCCACCTCATCAGTGAAACAAAATCAGAAAGTACATGCAGGACCATAATGGGTCCGATCGCAGACATCTATATTCGAGCATCATTCTTCTAAAACATATTGAGGAGGCATCCGTTAATCAGTCATACTTCCGACTCAGTAAAAGAGGAACTAAAGTTAGCGAACATAATTGGATTAAAAATTACGCATGCAATTTGCAGCCGAACTACTGAGTTTTATCCTATAGCGGTGCCACTTGTATCTCCAGGTTAACTGACTTAAGCATAAACCAACCTCAACGGAGATGTATTTGGTTGGCAACGCGCAGACTGTTGGCATCTGCCAAGGACGATTACACCTGACTACAATGAAATATCCAAGTGGAACACCCGATCCTGCGTTATCCCATTGCCTCAGGCTACATATAGTGGATAATGTTTATAACTCTGGGCGTATGACGAAATCCCTTTGTGTTCCCTATGCATAATGATAGGGTATGTCGTTCGAAGTCTATATGCCCCGCCACCTACCTACTTTAACATGACTGTTGTTATTAGTTAACAGTATCATAAACCGGTCAGTGACGAAATATGCCAGGCCCAGCCCTGATGTTCATGTTCCTGTAGAGATAGAGCCTGTAGACTGACCCCATTTGAACCCTTTAAATCCGTTGTCACTGTAAAACATTTAGTATCTCGTGTACAGATGTTTCATCAACACATTTCCAATGGTGGCAGCTTACAACAAATTATATCGAAACCTCTTACGGCTATGTGTAGCTATTATAATAGTCAAGCTCCTTAAAGCATCTATAAAATGTTAGGTTCGATTTCTGTCCTAGATAGCTACCAACCTGTCTGTATGCCTATCATAAACCAAAGGACAATGGTATTTTTACTGTTGAAAGTAGAGTAACAGATCATTTTTAAAACTTATTTGTAGCATCCTGATCATCGTCGGTACTTACTATAGGCGTACAATATTACATACAGTGATCTGTTTGTCTTGGTTCCTGTTTTAATCGATAGTCTAGGGTTAGCTGTACTAGTCTAATTAAATGTTAAATAGAGTTTAAGCGGAACGACCTTTGAGAGCAATGAACACACAAAAAATTATATAAAAAAAAAAAAAAAAAAAAAAAAGTACCATGTCTTCTGGGCCAGAATAGTTAATACTGGCTAATTAAGCCTAATCAGTGACTCTCATAAGGTTACAAAACTCCCGGAATTGGTTCGATGATCATAAAGAATCAGACAATATAAACTACATCAATTCTGTGGATGGATAAACGCATCATTACGAAAACACGCCTATTCAAATATATTGAAATTTTCACCAAAAAATGAAAAGTTTCAGATAAAAAATTCTGATATTTTTCAAATTTCTGCTCAAAACATAGATTGTGGGTACACGTAAGAACCGCCTCAGTATGGCGGTTCTAACGAATACCCACAATCTATGTTTTTGAGCAGAAATAAGAAAAATAATGTATACCCCTGTAAAACCCAGTTTTACTATATGAAAATGGGGTTTAAGGGGAGTTTTCGTGTTGTTCAGACAGTTTAACAAGTGTTTCTGTTTGATCGATCAATATTAATGAGACACGTCAAGCTAAAACTATGGTTACCTCAAGTAACATGGTTACCTCAAGTAACATGGCCACTACTTGTATATGTTGGACCAGGAGAGTCTAAACATTTCGTAAATGTATGTAGTTTGCTTTAAGTTTTTATTTCAAGGGGAACGTATATGCATCCATGGTCGGCAATTCGGTACTTACTATTTAGCCTTCCTTCCGTACACCAAAATCCTTCTGTAAAAGAGTTTACTTTAAAATTGCCAAGAGGCAATTTTAAAGTAAACTCTTTTACAGAAGGATTTTGGTGAACAAAAACAAACAAAAAAAAAAAAAAAAAAAAAAAAAGAAAAAAAAAGAAACAACAAAAAAAAAACAAAAAAAAAAAAAAACAACAACAAACAAAAAAAAAAACAAAAAAAAAATAAAAAAATAAAAAAATAAAAAAATAAAACAACAAAAAAAACAACAACAAAAAAACAAAAAACAAAAAAAAAAAAAAAAAAAAAAAAAAAAAAAAAAAAGAACAAACAAAAAAAAAAAAAAAAAAAAAAAAAAAAACCAAACTATTTCGTAAACCAAACAATGGCAAAAATTTCCATCAATCAATTATATCCGCTTTCTTAAGAAATCAGCAGATTCATCATCACTATTATAAATAATGATGAGGTACCTGCTGATGAAATCTTTGCTCTTTCACTGCCATAGGCGATACTAATAGGCTTTTGCAAACAGCATAGTTCCAGAAGAGACGGCTCAATGAGCCCTCTCATCTGGATCTACGCTGTTTGACATTCAATCTTTCAACTTTACATGTAAACGTCTTTCCAAACGATAGTTTGCTAAAATGAAAAAAAAAAACAAAAAAAAAAAAAAAAAAAACAAAAAAAAAAAACAAAAAAAAAAAAAAAAAACAGGCGACAAATGGCATCTGAAATTTGGATCCGAAACGACAAATGTCATCTGAAATTTGGAGTTAAGAAAGTGGATATAACTGATTGATGAAAATGTTTGCAGATCAGTTTGTTGCCTCGTTTTGCTTATTTTTGTCACTGTAGTGGGCGATATAAATCCCATATGTGCCATTTTCAGAATCGTTTATTTTTTATTTTTTTTTTTGTCTTTGATACAAGATCATGTAAGAAGCTTTGTACAAAATTCAGTAAAGGTCACAGCGGTAAGAGTTTACCCAGCTGGGTGTTGTCGTGATATGACGAAATGACATGGGCCGTGTCAAGCGCAACATTACGTTCAAAAATGCGCAAAATATGCACATTCAGATCATTCTGAGCATGCGCAAAATATCATCCAGGCCTTTGCTCTCCACTCATACATTCTACAGTATCAATTAATTTTATTAGCAGACGGGGAAGGCTCTGATCAGATTGCGCGGAAGCGCAGGCTGATCTGGGCCTTCGCTGTCCGCATATGCCTTAAGACACGTTTTCGCATGGCGTGACCCAAATAACTTCTCTCTAAAAAAATGATTATAAGCAGCTAACCTGGGTCCATGCGTCAATATATGTTCTTAATCAATAAATTAGTAATAATCCTCTATTCAGTGAAAGACAGAGAATAACTGTAGAAAATATTTCATGATCAATCTCCACGAAATAGTCTTATTATAGAATGTTAGACAACCATAAAAGTGCTATGATTATTTCTTAAACAAGAAACATCTTCAAACAAGAAGATAAGCGACGAAGAATAGCAGATAATTGTTAGCATTTTTTTTTTTAATTTATAATAGAGGTTCTTAAAACGAAGCCCAGTTTGCACCCGAAACTTTACAGTTTCCTTGTCAAAGTCAAACGCCAATCTATGTAACGCCGGATACGAAGTTGATAATTAATTTTCCCGCCGTACGCGCCTTTCTTCCCACACGATAGCTTCTCATTGTCATTTAGACACGTCGCAATATAAATCTATGGAATGACTGTCGCAAACCTTAAATTTCTAAGACGCCTGACTGCACTCTGTCTTTTTGGGTTCGTGTCTGTTCACCTGAACATTCTGACTCGCTTTGTAAATGCTTTGTGGCTTGGGTACGCATACCACATGTTTCTTGGTGCCAACAAAAAGGCCTGGTCACTTTGCACAGTTGCAAATTTAAAAAAAAAAATCCTTTTGTCTGAATTAGGGTCCTACGCATGCTAAAACAAAGCAAACGAAATTTCAGTTTATTTTCTGACGTTGAGAACTTAATTGAACTAAAAGTCCGTCATAATTTTGTCCTATTTGATTTCCCGCTAGGTTCCAACAAATAGGCATATCCTTTCTGGGTCCTTGAAACAAATAGGCATATCCTTTCTGGGTCCTTGAAACACCCCACAAACACCCATAAACAACACTAAAACTACCAAAACCATACCCAAAACACATTTTAAACTTCTTGATTCAAAAATCAAACAGTTGAAAATTAAACATAAATAAAAGTTATTTGATTAATCATCTACATACATTACAGAAAAAATAACAAAGTATTTCTACATAGCTTCTAATGATTAAAGGCACCTTACCTAATGATTGTCTTGTTGTTCAATAGTATTCAATATAATGGGTCGGCTTTGGATGTGAAATTATAGGGCAAAAAGTTTATTCATCCTTTCTTTCGTTGATTTTATTTGTTTCTTTGTTCGCACATGCGATCATTCATGCATGCCGAGTGTGTGTGTTAAAAAAACAAAAAACAAAACAAAAAAAAAAACAAAAAAAAACAAAAAAAAACAGAAATGTCACATGCAGGTCCAGTGGAAGAGTGAGCGGGTGCCAGACAAATGCACATGCATGCATATGCTGATCTAGAACTTTGATGGTCTGATGTTCTTTAGCATCACTTTATATTTCATTCTTTTTTTTTTTTTTTTTTTTGCAGAAGTCCCGCCCATTTCACTTACGTTTATCTGCTGCAAAGGCCCAGATCAAACTGTATGACTGCTCATTTTACTGAGCTATCAAACAACTTTGATACCACATTTCACTTGATATAATAAATAAATAAAGTAATTTAGAGTTAAAAATAGGTTTGGTGTGAAATGGTAAATAAATAATAAAGTGGTTTGGGGTATTTCGGGGTTGTTTGCGATGGTTTGGTGTGTTTCAACGGAATAACTCTTTCTACGAAAGCACCTTCGCGCCATGAACATCATTAATTCTCCCGTACTGTTATTCAAATAAGAGGAGGAATTCTTGGACTTTCAAAACCTGACTTTGGCATGAACCTGAAGATCATATTGTAAAGATGATTTAAAATGAGCACAATGAAAGTGGTGAATGTAAGTATTTGGCAAAAATAACCATTTTATGAGTTTATCATCGCTTCAAGGCACGTACATTCTTCCATACAGAGGGTGTCATACTTAGGTCACATATAATCTTATAAGACTTTGTCCAAAAAGCGTCCAACAGCAGTTCCGGCGGTGATCAGACCTGTGATCTCGTCACCAGTCGCACACGTATCCGACTGAGAAAGTGAGGCCGGAGTATGGATATGTACATGTAGGCTTATTCGTCATTGTCCACATTCGTCCTAAATATACATGTTTGCATAATTCAGGTTGTCTGGTACTGTAAGATTTACCACTCTCTGCAATTGCTGTCTGCAAATTCAGCAGACAACAATTATTATCCATATTTTTTTCTTATTTTTTCCCAGATTTACATTTCATGCAAATTGTCTCCTAAGGAGAATGCAAAATGTCTCCTGACTATTTGCATGAAATGTCATTCTATTTTCTGGAAAAGAAAATATTAAAAAATATTTTAAAATGTCGTCTGCCAAAATTTTACCCAGCATGCTATATGCTCAGTACATAAAACATCTATTTAAGTTTAATTTTTAAAGAATGTCAGAATCATTTGATTTAACAAATACCGCGTATATTTATGGAAATCTACAGAATACGTAGGTTAAATGTCAGACGGAGATTTCTTCTGATTTCCATCTATAATTGGGACTCACCAAGTGAAAAGCTACCTTCGAGGCATGCGCGGACAACGAAGGGGCAAATCATCCTGTGCATGGCGATCAGGGCCATCATTGTCTGCATCTAGAACACTTCATCACTATAGAATGATTATATAAACGAAGATTAATAATATTCAGGGCCCAGTTGTTCAAAGCTAACATGTCATTAGTTAAAGATTCGTTAAAATTTACGTCGAGTGATACGCAAATATTCTGAAATTTTTTGCTCAAAAAATGTGAGTAGCTTTTGCAGTACTCACATTTTTTCAACAAAAAATATTAGAATATTTTAAATTGAATCCGCTAAAACAGTTAACGAAATGACCCTTAACGAGCTCGTTAAGCTAACGACGCTTTGAACAACTGGGCCCAGATTATCAGGATGATCTCAATCAATTTTTCCTACATGGTAAAAGGTACATTTTGGCTGGGCACTGCTCATTTATATCATATGGCATGTTAACATCCCTAAGGCATTATCACATTTCAATTTATTTTTGAAGAAATAGGAAACAATAGGTCATTTTTCTTTGCTGTACGACTTAATTTGTCATACTCTAACGAGAAACTCCATATTGCAAGCCTAGCTTTGACTGGATATGAGCTTTGGCTATCTGTAGACTTTTCATGGCGTAAAACCTTCATTTCGGATAGGTAAAAACATAGTCTTACAACCCCGGACTTTATAAACAAACTATGGAGTCTTGTGTACCGTCAGCTGGCAAATACCATGTAGGCCGAGCCCATCCAAGCAGGCACACAGCGTTGTAACAATGTCGATTCAATGTTGATTCAACGTCAAGACGTTGAATCAACGTTGAATTGACGTTGTTTCAACGTTATTCTCGCTGGTCTTGTTCCTAGTCAATATAGATTGCTTGCTGAGGGGGAATAGATTCGCTTGCAGGGGAGGCAACAGCTTAGGTGTATATTGCCTCCCCTCTGAAAAGGAATCTCTTCCAAAGGGAAAGAATTTGTTGGGAGTGAATTCTAATTTGCTCCCTTTGGGCTGAATTTGCTCCAATTCTATCCATTTAGAGTAGACATCATTTCAGAAGTGTGGTGGCTAGGAAAGAAAAACACGACATCAAGACAGTCGTCTCTTATGGCGGAAAATCTACCAGATACATCTAACCTTAACGTACAATATATTGTGTGATGCAGAAAGTGTCAGAGGTATAACAAAGTATATGTATGTTTATTTTCAGTGTCGAAAAGGATTAGAAACTGAACAAAAGTTACATTTTATCCCACACATAATAAGATACAGCTGACTCTCCTCATCTTTAACATCAACAGTCCAAACTATTTTATTTGAAAGTTAACCAAAATTATTTATTGCCGTTGACCTATTTTGACTTAAGTGGTAGTTTGCGTGATCAGTGTTTGAGACAATGAGAGCAGACGTATTAGAATTCTGCGATACATTTACATGTAGCAAAAGATATACATGTATTTAATACATGAAAACAGCAGACTAGATTATATTATCACAAAAACATGCCTTTTCAAATATATTGAAAATTTCACCACGAAAAGTTTTCAGATAAAATTCTGATATTTTTCATATATATGCTCAAAACATAGATTGTGGGGGTTTGTTAGAACGGTTCTAACGAGTGCCACAAATCTATATTTTTGAGAATAAATTAGAAAAAAATAATGTATACCCCTGTAAACCCCAGTTTTACTATGTAAAAATGGGGTTTAAGGGGGGTCAAAATTATAAAGGTATGTTTTCGTGATGGATCCTCGAAATAAATGCAATGTTTCGTAGGTTTGCCCTTTTCAAATCGGGTTAAAAGGGAATCCAAACGACTGAATACACCTCTATTTTAGAGCAACGCCCAAACAAGAACTCAGTATTTTGCTTAAGCATTTGAACACTTTATCTTCCCTACCATACTTGTCTTAAATGAGCCAGCGCACGACAAAACCAACAAAATGGCATGTGCGCCCAGCGAAGACTCAGATCAGCCTGGGCATCCGCCCAGTTTCATCAGACTCTTCGCTGTCCGCATTAATAAAGCTGGGGTCCTTAGCTACCCATTAAGCGCACAGCAAAGACTCTGATCATTATGGGCAGCTAGATGCCCAGGCTGATCTGAGTCTTTCGCTGGACGCACAAGCCATTTTGCTGGTTTTGTCGTTTGATGGCTCAAATATAAAAAAAAGTGTAAAGTTCTGCCGGATGAGCGGTAAACAGTGTAGACTCTGTTCTGTCTCTACACCATTTGCACAATGCTGTCTGTTCCGAATACTTTAGGTAAATATAGTAACCGAAATCCTGGCCCATATTTAATATCTATATACATTTGTTTGGCTGTAATATAAAGAATAATGGTTTTCAAAAGGTTTGTAGTTCGCATTTCTTTTTCTCAATTTTGTATGGGAGACACTGTTTATATAAAATTGCCATGATTATGTGCAACAAGCATAACTCAAACTCCCTAGATGAGGTCAACGACCAGCAATTCAGTTGGATATCCGAACCGCCTGAAAAAGTTAACATCCCACAAATAATTGAATATAATTTTTCTGTAAGAAGATCTAAAAGGCGTACCGTAGTTACCAGTATTCGGACATTCGGATTTGAGCAAACAGTCTAGACCTGATCAGGCAGCACCGAATGCGGTGCCTTATCAGGGTCTACACTGTTTGTCACTTAGCTAACAAATTTTCGACACATTTAAAATAGTAAAACGATCTGCCTTGGGCAAGTATGATACATGTAAGATGTGTGATTACTTAGGGAAAAAACGGGTGAATAGAAATATTCTATCATAAGTGCACAAACGGCTACCGTCATTTGCATAATGGAATATTGGTCGTTTTATTGAATCAAGCCAATCAAGTCCATCACGAAAACACGCCTATATAATACTGACCCCTTAAACCCCACTTTTATATAGTAAAACTGGGGTTTACAGGGGTATACATTATTTTTTCTTATTTCTGCTAAAAACCATAGATTGAAGATACTCGTTAGAACCGCCTCGCCGAGGCGGTTCTAACGAGTACCAACAATCTATGTTTTGAGAAGAAATAAGAAAAATAGCAGAGTTTTTTTTTTTTTATATTTTCAAATTTGATATTGGACACCAAAACCATTTTCTGGTAAAATCTTTTGAACGAATTAGCTTATTTTTAAAGAGTATACTGGCAAGATTATAGTTATAAACTATTCGATAAGTGTGATTCTTTTAAATTGTTAAACTTTTGAATTTAAAGACCTCACCCCTTTTGACTATTTATACTCTAGATTTAAATATAAGAAATATCTGTTGCAAATACCAAGAAATCATGCGAATCGTCTCCCAGGAACTCAGGAGACGGTTTTCATGAAATGTTAAGTTCTATTTCTTTGGTAAAGATTACGAAACAAAATGTCATCAATGCACAGGGGTCAACGAGCTTTGTTATTATTATTATTATTATTATTATTATTATTATTATTATGCTGTTGGACGCTTTTTAGGAAATAGTCATAACACATTTATAGCTGTCCCTATAAATAACATTATATTTTTTTGAAAGAAGATCTGAAAGGAGCTACTGTATTTATCAAGTAGTCAGACATACAGACCTGTGCAATCTGTAAAGACCCTGCTCAGGCATCTTATGAGGGTTTACACCATTTGCCGCCTATCTAGCAAATATTGGAACACATGAAAAGGTAGTAAAATGTATTATTTCAAATTTAAGGACGTCTGATAATGAATTAAGGTATCCGACTACTTAGAGTTTATTATAGCAATATGTTGTTCTAAGGGCACAAACAGCTGCCTTCATTTGCATAATGTATATTGATCATTTTATTTAATCAAGCCAATCAAGTCATGGGAGGTCTCTTCCGGGCATATACGGAAAGTAAATGCCGAGATCAGCCTGTTCATCCGCGCAGTCCGATCTGGACATTCTCTGACTCTTTCAGAATCATATGATATAACGATAGAATACTTTGACCTACAATCAACACTACTAGTCAGACTGTGCAATTCTGTTAGTAGAACTGTTCGCATGTGCCTAAAAGTACATTTTCTCCTATGACACGGCGTACTTTAGTGTAAGGAAAACCAACGGAGAGACACAAAATTGGACTGCCTTGTAAAACAAAATGCAGAAGAGACACCGTGTTAATCTTCCCGGATGGCAATTTTGTCAAAATCGTGATGCCTCCTTCTGTTTAGAGAAGAACAGTGGCAAGCAGTCTGTGTAGAAGGGTTTGTAGAAGGTATCTTGTAAAACAATGGAGCAAATATATATATAGTACAGCGAGGCTACTGGGGCTATTATTAAATTCATATTATATTCCTTAGTACATGTATATGGTATAGATGTCAAAATCTTTTGGCATGAATAAGTTTATTCTTCAAGATCATAACAAGAAATTATAACTACATGTAAGTGTGATATATTACTAAATTGCAATGGTCAGACTTTTGAAATTCAAGATGCTCCTATAATAAACGTCAAAAAGATTGCCTTTGGAAACAAAGAACACACTACAGATAAGAAAATGGGAGTTTTATTGAGACTCTTTATATGCAGTAATGAAGATTGCAACACTGCTTACGCCCTGTTTATACATAAGCAGAACTCCATTTTCAAATAGACAGCAATAGGCCCAATGATCCCAAAGGAAATGAAATATAATCTGTACTATGGTAAAGTACGGGGGGACGTTTTACCGCGGCCACACGGCACTAATACCAGCTGCAGTGTAGTAAAACCCGTTTACGTCGAGTGGACTCTTCTTCCACTATTCTTTGGTTCGGTCTATTTCCAACAGCAGTGTATCTGGTTAGTTTGCATTACTACCATGTTGAATAGAAACAGTTTAGACGCTGATTAGACACCACAATCTGAGGGGTCTGATCTGGGTCTGCATTGATTGCGAATTACCATTTTGGAGATCTCCAGACTAAACTGGGTTAATCCTTTATACTCTAAATTGAAATATTTGCAATTTCTATTGTAAATATTTTGCTATGTTTCCAAGAAATCATGCGAATTGGCTCCTAGGGACTAAGGACACGATTCGCATGAAACGTCCTGTCTTATAATCTTGAAAAAATAACACTAAAAAAGAAGACAAATCTCATCAGTGTACATGTACGACGGTTTAAGAATGTTCTGTTATGTTTATGCCAAAAGAAGCTTATTTAAGGATTTATAATACTTTTATTGCTGTCTGAAACAGTTAATATCCTAGATATAAGTTAATAAAATTTTCTGAAAGAAGATGTATAAGGAGGTATCGTAGTTACCCTAAGTATTTGGACAGACAGGCCTGAGCAAACAGTGTAGATTCTGACCAGGGTCTGCACTGTTTACCACTCATTTTTCAGTTTTTTGAACAGATTCACTGACAGTAAAATGGTCTTGCTTTCAATTTTAGGCCAAGTATGGTAATAAGGTGTCCAAATAATTAGTGTAAATACAATTTAATAGCAATATGTTGTTATTAGCGTACGGAAGGCTACCTTCATTTGCATAATGTCATTATATCGATCAATTTATTGAATTAAGTCATGGGAGGTCTCTTCGGGAACATACTATACGGAAGACTTCCCCAAATTAGTCTATTAACTGATACACACAGTCTGATCCGGCATTCTATGTTCGCTTTCAGAATCACATAATATGAGCCGGGACTAAGAAATTCTTATAAGAGTAACCCATTTATGCCTCGCGATCCATAAAAAGGGACATTGGCAAACAGTGACGATCGAGATCAGACGCCGCTGAACGCGGCGTCTGATCAGGGTCTACACTGTTTGCATCTAATTCATAAATTTCTGCGAAACATGAGAATAATGATAATAATAATAATAATGAACAATCAGACACCCCTTATAAAGGAAATTGACCTGTGCAAAGTTAAAGTAGAAGAGTCCACTCGGCATAAACGGGTTAAAATGAGACTACTACATTTGTAAAGTGCGCGGCGTCAAGAGAAGAAACATATTTTCAAGGCACATGAGAAAAGTTCAAAGATATGTCTCCCAGTCTGACCAGTAGCGTTGCTCTACGTCAATGTTTGCCATAATATGAGCAGAGGCACAGCATTACTTATAAGACTGCGTGTGCGCCCAGCGAGCACATCCATGTAAACTAATCAGAGTCTTTGCTATCCGTCTGAAGACATTTTAGAGTCAGTGAGTGTTCTGCGAAGACTGATCAGATTGCGTGACTGCGCAGACTGATTTGAGTTGTCGCTGGACGCACATTTAACCCATTAATACCGAGTAGACTGTTCAACCTCACCTCTTTGGATATGCCGGTTACCGATATAACATTACGAAAACACGCCTATTTAAATATATAGAAAATTTCACCTCCAAAAAACTGAAACTTTTCAGATAAAAAACCTCTGATATTTTTCATATTTCTGCTCAAAAATAGATTCTGGGTACTCGTTAAAACCGCCTCGGCGAGGCGGTTCTAACGAGTACCCACAATCTATGTTTTTGAGCAAAAGCAATAAAAATAATTTATACCCATGTAAACCCCAGTTTTACTATATAAAAGTGGGGATTTAGGGGGTTAAAATTATATAGGTATGTTTTCGTGATCCCTGATCAGACGCCGCGTCCACTGTTTGCCATTAATGCCGAGTGGACTCTTCTACCTTAACTCTTTGCGCAGGTCCATTTCCTTTTTAAAGGGTGTCTGGTTGTTTTTTTTTATTATTCTCATGTTTCGTAGAAATTTCTGAATTAGAAGCAAAACTTGTAGACCCTGATCAGACACCACATTTTGCCATTTCAAGCAAATTGATTCTCTAAGAGACAATTTGTATGAAATGTCAAAATCGCATCTCTCTCACAGAAACGTGGCTAAATGATTCTATCTTAAATACGGAACTTTCTTTTAACAATTTTCAAATGCCCTTCAGACGGGACCGAATAGGAGATAGTCATGGAGGTATAGCTGTATATGTTAAAGAAGATATTCCTTGCAAACGTAGGCTAGATCTGGAATTAGCAAATATTGAATGCCTCTGGCTCGAATTGAATATTAGACACAGAAAATTGTTTGTTGGTACATTTTATAGACCTCCAAATTCCTCGCCAATTGTTCTTTCAAATATCGAAAATTCTATAGGACTAGCAGTAAACTCAGGCATAGCAGATATCGTAATAGGTGGTGATTTTAATTTTAACGTCATTGATCCATCATCAGCAAATAAAATACTGGATATATGTAAACAGTATAATTTGCATCAACTGATCAAAGAACCGACACATTTTACAGAAAATTCTTCATCCCTTATTGATTTAATTTTGGTGAGCAATTTGCAGTCTGTTGAACTCTCCGGTGTTGGGGAGCCATTTCTCTCTCAAGATATAAGATACCATTATCCGGTTTTCAGTAGCTTTCGTTTGAAGAAAGCAGTGCAAAACACATTTAAAAGGGATATTTGGACTTACGATCAAGGCGATTATAATCCCTAAGAAAAAGGATATCAGAATTTGATTGGAATTCTATACATAATGATAACGTCAATATTTATGCTAAAACATTTTCTGATAAACTTTTAGAAATGACAAAAGAATGTGTCCCTAATAGGACCGTTACTGTTAGACCACATGATCTTCCCTGGATGAACGGAAATATAAGAAAATTAATGAGGAAAAGAAATAGGTTGTATAAAAAATATAAAACAAACAAAACTGGAGAACGTTTTGAGGCTTATAAAAAGGTTAGGAATGAAGTCATAAACCTCTTACGCAAATCAAAACAGGACTATATTGATTCGTTGGCAAACAAACTAAAAGGCCCAAACCTATCATCCAGTGATTATTGGAAAACACTTAAATCTTTTATAAACTCATCAAATAGTACTGTCATTCCCCCTCTTTTACACGATGATACTTATTATTCAGACAATGTTGCAAAAGCTAATTTTTTAAATGACTTTTTTGTTGAACAAACAGTAATAGATGAAAATAATGCATCACTTCCAGCTCCTATATTTCCTGAAGACGCTTGTCTTAATACTGTTTCTGCTACACCAGAAGATGTAAAGTCTGTTCTGCATACTCTAAAACTAGGTAAATTATCAGGACCTGACAATATCAATAATAGGATTCTTAAAGAACTGACAATTCCTCTTTCGAAACCATTATCTGCTCTTTAATTACTCGACAATGTCCCGACGTATGGAAGGAGGCTAATGTGTCACTACTATATAAAAAAGATGATCCTTCTTTAGTTTCTAATTATAGACCAATATCTCTTTTAAATACGATAGGCAAGGTTATGGTAAAAAATAATACACAAGCATATTTTTAATTTTTTCAATGAAAATAATGTAATTTCATGCTTACAGTCTGGTTTTGTTTCGGGTGATTCAACGGTTCATCAGCTTGTAGACATTTATAATACATTTTGTAAAGCACTGGACGAGGTTAAGGAGGTAAGGGCAGTTTTCTGTGATATTAGTAAAGCCTTTGATCGCGTATGGCATAAAGGCCTTTTGTTTAAATTAAGAAAAGCTGGAATTAATGGGGAATTATTAGACTGGTTATCAAACTATCTTACAAATCGAAAACAAAGGGTTGTTATACCAGGTGCCGTTTCTAAATGGGCATTTATTAAAGCCGGTGTCCCGCAGGGATCTATTCTTGGCCCTCTTTTATTTCTTTTATATATAAATGACATTGTGATAGATATACATGCTAATATTAGATTATTTGCGGATGATACAAGTTTGTATATGATAGTCGATAATCCAAATGAAACTGCTAGAATAATGAATGCTGATTTAGAAATTATCAACAAATGGGCAAAAACCTGGTTTAATCCATCAAAATCAGAATCACTTTTAATATCTAGAAAAGTTAATAGGGCTGTTCACCCGCCTTTAACAATTAACAGTGAAAATATAAAAGAAGTAGAGCATCATAAACATTTAGGCATATATATATCGCATGATGGTACATGGCACGAACATATCAATTATATAACTGCAAAGGCCTGGCAAAGAATATATATTATGAGAAAATTAAAATTTTTACTTGATAGGGATTCTCTTCAAATAATATATATATCATTTATTCGTCCTATCCTAGAATATGCTGATATTGTATGGGACAATTGTACTCAATATGAACTTAATGCTTTAGAAAAAATACAGATAGAAGCAACAAGAATTGTTACTGGTACAACAAAGTTAATTTCTGTGAATTTATTATACCAGGAAATAGGATGGGAACCACTGACACAGAGAAGAACAAAATACAAATTACACATGTTTTACAAAATGTCAAATGATCTTTCTCCAGCTTACCTGACATCTCTTGTTCCGTCGTCATTTGAAAATACAGTTTATAGTCTTCGGGACTCACAAAACATTAGACCCGTATTGACAAGAACACAGTTGTATTACAAGTCATTTATACCATCGAGTATTAGAGAATGGAATGAACTGCCATTTGAATGTCGTAACAGTGATTCTCTTACAATTTTCAAACATCAGTTAAATAAGAATCTTCCAAATATCCCTAAATATTACTCATATTGACTTAGAAATTTTACAAATACAACATACTAGACTGAGAACTGAATGTAGCTCATTAAATCAGCATCTGTTTTCCAAAAATATTATTGATAATCCATTATGCACCTGCGGAGAAGTCGAATCAACAAGACATTTTCTACTTGACTGTTCACACTATGATGAAATTCGTGTTGCGATGCTAAATAATATTTCGGCAATTTGTATCCCGAGTCTGAATGTTTTACTTTATGGTGATTGTCAGCTTGATAACCGTTTAAATGAAACAATATTCCGTGAAGTACAAATATTTATTGTTGAAAGCAAACGTTTTGATCGCTGAAACGAAAGATACCTACCTCTCTCTCTCTCTCTCTCTCTCTCTCTCTCTCTCTCTCTCTCTCTCTCTCTTATATTTTAAAGATTTTTCAGTCACGTATATACCATATGTATTCAATACTGAATATAGCAAAACTACATATTACATACATGTAATATATATATATGCTGGTATATATGTTTATATGTTTATGTATATATATGTACATGTATAAATATATATGTATACGTGTACATGTATGTATACATTATATGTATGGAAGTGCATGTACGAATATGTGTATGTAGTGGTATGTTTCAATCTTGTTAAAAGTTACAATTATTTAATAGTGTTCGTAGCAAATACTACATTCTGCATTAATTTAAATTATTCACCATAACATGTATTTTGTTCAAAATTTATGGGAGACAGATTCATATAAGTCTTTGACCTTTTTTCTGAATTCCAGTTGAAAATTTTGTTTATGTTGACATGTATTGTATCTGTATTTATAAATAAAAATATGTTTAAACTAAAATTTCAAAATGTCGTTTGCTGAGTTCTAAGCTTAATTGATCTGAACGTATACGCTCAGCCTTCACCAAAAGCAGACTGCTTCAATGCATACTCTTACATAATGCATCTTGGGGAACACAGCTAACGGCTTTGTCATCGAACAGCGCCGGTGACAAAACTATTAAGGTCTGTACGGATTGCTTATGTCAGAAGACATTTTCGACCTAGAGCTATACATCTACTATTCTGTAGATGTAGCTGCGGCGAGGCAAACAGTGCGTGTTACCTGATCCATTTCGATAGAAAGTACCCAAAATACTGAAGAGCTGATAATTAGTAATTCATTATTATCCAATAGTTTTTCTAAAATTAAATGGGAAGGCCTAAACACGCGAGAACTGCTGCCACGGCGTGACGTTATTCTAATACTACTTAATTACCAGAAAAATGCATTACTCTAATGGTTTGTTTTTGTTTCGATAAATGTATTCTTAATCATCGCATTTTTTTTTCAGTTTTAGCACAATAAGGGCAAGAACCTACGTTATCAACATGGTGTTACATTGCTGCTACTGAATCATTTACCTCGATCTTTGTTGGTCACTCTAACAGCAGTGTTCAGACAAATTACCAAGAAATAAAATGCAATTAATCAAATTTTGTAAGATCAGTCTACTGATGGAGTCGTGCGAAGAGCCGAAAGCAGTTTGAACGTCCTCGGGGTAAGTGTATTCGGTATTCGCTCCAAGTCTGGACAGAATGGACAAACTTAGAGTAACAATACAGAGCAAGTTTGGATTGCATGGAGGCAAATATATGCCTGAAATCTCGCTTTTCATATATGAGCCGGGCCACAGCATCTAACACATTTCATTTGCACGTTCGTCCAACGAAGACTCGGATCAGTCTGTGCGGATGCGAGTCTCAGCCCATTACGAAAACATGCCTATAAAAATTTTAACCCCTTACCCACTTTTATCGAATAGTAAAACAGGTCTTTACAGGGGTAAACATTATTTTTCTTATTTCTGCTCAAAAACATATATTGTGGATACTCGTTAGAATCGCCTCGCCGAGGCAGTTCGAGTCGCCTCGCCGAGGCAGTTCTAACGACTACCCGCATCTATGTTTTGAGCAGAAATATGAAAAATATCAGAATAATTTATCTGAAAATCTTCATTTTTTGTTGGTAAAATTTTCAGTATATTTGAATAGGCTTGTTTTTCGTAATGCGTCCGCCTGAATACGCTTTGGATACTTGCCCCGTGTTCAGACTAATCAAAGCCATTGCTGGGTTACTATGCAGTCTTGTAGGAAATGCTGTGCCCCGGCTCATATGGGATATATGTTAGGTTTACTCTCAACTAGCGGCAGACTCCTAGTAAGCATTCTTTATAGATCTATAGCGTCAGCTTAGCTGACGGGCCGATAGCGGCCCGCTATATATAAAGAACGCTAGCTGGGTTATTGCGTAATTGGCTATTGTACTTAGACAACTTGATATAAAAGCCAGAATCTAATAAACGTGCTGTCCACTTTACAGAAATCATATATTTTGGACGGTCAGTGAATTATTGAAAAGATGTGCTTAAAGTGATTGTTTTATGTACCTTGATTTAATAAACTAGACTGAAGCACTGCTACACACACTTCATCTAGGTATTAACCCATTTATGCCTGCTGTCCCATAAAAGTAATATTGGAAAACAGAGTATACCAGACCAGACGCCACAGAGTCTACACCGTTTCCACGAAATGCTGGATTTTCTTTAAAAACATGATACTAATAATAATCAACAAACACCCCTCCAAATGGACATTGACCAGTACAAAGAGTAAAAGTAGCAGCATACACTTTCAAGACAAATTGGTAAACCTTTTCAGCCCTGAAGAGTAAATAATTTGTTTTGCAAACATTATATATCCTAATGAGACGGCTCATTATGAGCCGTCTCATTAGGATCTATACTGTTTGCCATTCTGTTTTGATTTTTGCCAGGAACATTGGTTGTGATCAGATTCCAAGATGGAAGAGTCACTTCACTTCAGAAACTCAGGGATAAAAAGGTTAAAGCAGCATACGGCATGTAGTGGTACATCTGTCACATATGTGAACATGCCTACAACCTCATGCTTATACAATACATCCAAGCATTGTTGCCGACTTACAAAGTACTTACTCTGCTTTCGACATATTTCAGAAAGCTGTTTTTGCCTAGCGCTTTATACTGAAGAGGTAAATTTATACACTTTTATCATGTGTTAATGCAATGCTATTTTTGTAACTACCCTATTTACAAAACGCTAAAAAAGCATCCGTTTATTGGTTTCATTAACATATCCTTTACTTTCATTATTTCATAATAAATATGGCTGCTAACTATGTAAAAAAAACCGACAGAGCAGGTAGAGTGGAAGCAGGCTTTTAATATGTTCTACTACAGTAGATCAAATTTTCTGAAGTTTTCAATATTGTTGGGAATCAAGTATGATCTATTATTTCATATATATTATAAAAAATCACTTTACTATAGAAATTGTAAATGTCAGACCAATTATTGGTCTTGCGGTAAATTTTATGGTAAGTATTTGAAAACACAGTACAGAAATAGGAGAGACAAATGATTTCTGATGAGATATGGTCAAGCAAAATAATTTTCATTTAGAATAAAACGCCAAGCGAAAAACGTCTTTTCAAAGGATGCCGAATGCACAGTACATGTAGTAGTGAATAGCAATGAAAGAGAAGGATCAGACTGCGCATGTGTGCAGGTTTTTCTTGTCCTTCGCTGTTCTCATATGGCATAATGGCTCTTTACTCGCATTGCCCAGACTAATAAATGATGACGTTAACTAACCGAAAGTAGCTGGTCTGGACCGGAACATTTCGACACTACAGCAATTTTCATTTTCTTGTGTGTAGTTAGTGCTCTCAAAGACCATTCCTTTAAAATCTTTTTGCATGTCTTGAGACCGACCATTATATTAATTTGCTGTTGTATTTTCAAATCGAGAATTATGTGAATTATTTAAGTCACGCCATGGGAATGTATTTGTAGCATATGCTAACAGCAAAGGTTCAGGCGAACCTATGCTGTTCGCAAACGTATGCGGTAGGCTAAGGGGTGACTATAGCCAAAAGAACCAGATATGTGACCTCGTTATTGAGGTCCTCCCAGGGGTTTTGGGAAACAGGGGAATAAGGCCATCTATTTCAGGGGACCAAGGAAACAAAAGTCTAAAACTAAAGGGAACAGGGGAACAAAGGCAATTTTGGCCAGCAGGGAACATAGAAAAATCAAGATTTTGATTTTGGGAACAAGGAAAAATGCTGATTTTTTCAGGGTAACAAGGGAACAGGTATCCCCCTCCCTGGGAGGGCCTCGCTATTTGATTGAGTGAGTCTAAAGAGCCTTCTTGTCGCGACACGGCTCACATATACATGTATGTTAAATAAATATGTTAAATAAATACACATAAATACACAACCTCATACCAAATTAAGCGTGCAGGATGCACATACGTTTCGAACACAGGATTTTTCCGTTTCATTACCTTATTTATTTGAACTTAATATAACGAGGAGCAGACGTCAGCAAACAATAAGCGTCCCGTACCAAGCACACCTCAGTCGACAGTTACTTCGAAAAGTAACATCAGGTAGGAGATGACTATACCGATAGTGCAAATTCCAGCATTATATATATATATATATATATATATATATATATATATATATATATATAAGGTAGGTTACATCATCAAAATAAAAATCGGTTATCATACTTTCACAATAAATTAAACTTGACATTTCATTCAAATTGACTCCGAAGGCAACAGTTTGAATAAAATATCAATTAATTCTTATTTTCTGTATAAACTACGAGTATGACAAGTATTATAGATACAAAATGTATGTCTGCTTGTAAATGTTTCTTGCGTAAAACCATTTTCAACGGGAGGTTTAGTTCAATAAATCATATATATTTAGGAATTAGGTGTACCCCTTTACTATGACACTTTATATAGAGAAAAGGAAGAAACGGGGTGGTGGGGTGGTGGTAAACGGCGTCTGGAATTCTGAGGAAGTTCACAATCCCCTGCCGAGTAATGCGTAAATTCAGCGACTTTCGAAACAGGACAGCAGCAGTCATCAAAAACACGATTATCTCTGCAAAGAAACCAGAAGACTAAATCCCGCTTAGTATACATTTTCCAATGAGAAGATCTTGGTTTACACTGTTTGCCAATGTCCCATTTATGGGACGCTAGGCATAAATGGGTTAATTACAATTTTCTGTTTTATTACAATATCCGATGGTATAACGATGGCACTAATCTAAAGGTTCAAAAAAAAAAAAAAAAAAAAAAAAAAAAAAGAATATTAATAATAATAATCGCACGCTTTGATTAATATGAAAGTTGATCGTGAACGAGTCCTCTCTTTTGTCTATATAAGCATCATGCAATTGCAACCATTTTTGTATCGATTTGGTTCTCTGACTAGGTCATTTATTTCGGTTTCAAGAATCACGGTAAATTGTATAATTCCTGCCTGAATAGTGTATGCCTTAACGCCATTAAGCAATGGTGGGTAGAAATTTCAGCAGACGACATTTCATCTCGTTCACAGAAAATAGGCTCTGACATTTTTTGCAAATTGTATCCGTAAAATAAGCTTTGGCAATGCATGCAAACTGTCTCCTTTTCAATCCTATTGTCTGGAAAAAGGAAACATACCATCAGTTTGTCATCTGCTGCATATGCCCAGACAGTGTTAAAGATTATTTGGATCAGGCGAAAAAACGATTAAAACTTTATTATTGCAAATATGGCAACACATCTCTCTCTTTGACAAGTAACAATGTCAGGTTGTGCGCCATGGCAATTGTCTCAGACAGTGTAATTTCATATATTTGTCAGTCTGAGGTCTATAGGTATTCACTTAATATAATTATATATATGCTCCTGTTGAAATATTCAAGTCTGACATTGTCTATTTACATGTAAGACCAACCAAGCCATAAAACAGTTATATGAAAATACAGTAAAACCACAATAGCTCGAACACCGATGGCTCGTTTACCATGGATCATTCGAACTTGTATTTGAGTTCCTATGAAATTCTTCCGATAGGTCCAGAAAACAAATATGTTTTAAAAATGTTCTGATTTTATCATGAAATTGTATGTTGTGTGTACTCATTAAAATCGCCTCATCGTGCCTCATCGAGGCGATTCTAATGAGTACATTCAACATACAATTATTGTATAGAAGATAGAAAACAAAAACAAAAAAAACAAAAAACTAATTTATCACTATTTGCTTCCTGACCTTGCTCCATAATTAATCCTTAGTAGCTCGAACTACCCATATTGCGAACAAATTTCCATGGTCCCAGTGATGTTCGAGCCATTGAAGTTCGACTGTACAACATGTATATGTATGTATCGAAATACTGGGAGCATTTTGTGGGTCGATTGTCATTGAGTGTAGCATTAGAAAACGTGTCTATTCAAATATACTGAAAAGTTAATAACCGAAAAATCGAAAATTTTCAGACAAAAAATTCAAATATTTTTCATATTTCTACTCAAAACATAGATTGTGTGTACTCGTTAGAACCGCCTCGCAGATGCGGCACTAACGAATACCAACAATATATGTTTTTGAGCAGAAATAACAAAAAAATAATGTATACCCCTGTAAATCCCAGATTTACTATATAAAAGTGGGGTTTAAGGAGGTCAAAATTGTATAGGCGTGTTTTCGTGATGGCTGAGTATATGGTCTTGAATAGGGACTTTAGACTGTTTCATTTACCCTTCCTGTAGTTTAGGCAAACAGTGCGGACTATGGTATGGCCGCGTTCTGTAGTGTCTGATCTCGGTCTGCACTGTTTGACAATGTCCCAGCACTAAGCCCAGTCCAGGTTTTACAAACAACCTTCTTTGCACAGCACTCTGACGTCACAGCAATAAGAATAGTACGGCTATAAATAACCGTTATCTGAATTTCGTACAAATGCTATTTGCGTGGATTCGCTTCATTGGTCAGCGGCACTCACGTGGACAACAGCAATATAACCCAGATTCTTTCGTAACTTTGGTAAATCGATAAACAATCGACACAAAAAAAAAAAAAAAAACCGTTCAGTTTGGGAATAGAGTTCGGTTCGGAAACAACAGATTGTGGGTCTCATATCGTGACTAATTGGTTGGTACGTCTAACGCGCTCTTTGATTTTATTGGACAACGAAAATTCCGCGTACAACAACCTTAAATAAATTCTGGTGTATGTATACTTTGGATTGATTGTAAACAATCGACCCGAAAATGGACAGTCGTAGAACTCAACATGTTTGTTACCAGCCGATATGACGGCTCTCTCATGTCCAATGTCAGTACGCGTAAAACTGGTTTAACATCACGAAAACATACCTATATAATTTTGACCCTCATAAACCCCACTTTAATATACAGTAAAACTGGGGTTCACAGGGGTATACATTATATTTCTTAGTTTTGCCTAAAAACATAGATTGTGGGTACTCGTTAGAACCGCCTCGCCGAGGCGGTTCTAACGAGTACCCACAATCTATGTTTTGAGCAGAAATATGAAAGAAAACATCACAATTTTATATCTGAAAATTTTCAGTTTTTGGAGGTGAAATTTTCTATATATTTGAATGGGCGTGTTTTCGTAATGAGCTTTTCGATGCCTCTGTTGCACGTCTTCAATGTTTGTGCACCGGTAGTTTTATATGTTGCGTTTGTTTTGTCTTTGTTTGTTCCTCGTCCCCTCTTCTTTCGGTGCTCCAGAAGGCCTGTCTTTTTTATCAAGGCACTTGCTGATAATCTTCTCTTATATTTTACATATAATGCAATGCACGCACAGCCTTTTCTAGACGTTATGGAATAAAAATTATTGTAAATATTAGCATGTTAGATTTTAAGTGTCAGAGAGGAAGTCAGCGATGTTTTTGGATTTTAAGTGTCAGAGAGGAAGTCAGCGACCAAACTCTTTTTTATGAGTACGCTGGAGATAAAATCTAGCAACATTCTGTAATTATTTTTCTTGGGTGTATTGGAATTGCCTTATGACATCATTCAAATTTATGACTTATGTTAACCTCAATACCTTAACCCTTGTTCTGCTGAACCCGGATATACCATGCCTTTGCAAACAGTGTAGATCCAGATCATTGGCAGCTGGCTTCTGAAAAAGCCAACTGATCTGGACCTGCACTATTTATTTGCCATTAAGTATGTGAATTAATAGCAATAATCCGGATCAAATAATCTAAGTGGATGGAAATTAGAAGTGGGCGTGGCATCTTAATTTATTCAGCAGGACAAGGGTTAACAAACATATGAGCCAGCGCACGACAAAACATGCAACACGATTTGTGCGACCAGCGAAGACTCAGATCTGACTGCACATCTGTGCAGTTTGATCAGAGTCTTCGCTGGTCGCATATGCCTATTACAGCCGCCAGGCTATCCAAAGAAG